>JASBNA010000039.1:0-451868 GCA_038087015.1 Cerrena zonata | reverse complement strand
AAGAACATATGCAAATACTTACTAATTGACGGATGCCAAGGTACCTCATATCGATTGGCATAACCGATACGATGAAGGGCAGAGGGGAGATGGGTCCTGGCACGGAAGAAGAGGTCCATATACTCGTACAAGTCGACTGGAACAAATGTCGGGACTAGCATCCCTTCCTGGCGTGCAACATCGCACGCAAATGTACAGAAGTCGATAGCTTGGTGCAGATACCAGCCATATACCCGGATACGTTGTCGTGTTTCATCACTAACCTCCATTCCCACATGTTCCAGTGAGTTGTAAACAATTGCGACGTTGTTATTCGCGTGTACCAAGGGCAACATGGCCTCATACGTCGTCTTTGGGACAAAATCACCTTCGACAATATCTCCTTCAGGATCAAGGCAGTTGTTATCTGCGTCGTATACAACGACATATTCGAAATCGGCCTTCGATAATTTCAATTTGCTGAGGCCTTTTTTCTTCCATTCGGGACTCGTATCGTTCGGGTCCAAGGTGGTGTATATCCACTTCAAGTCGTCGGCAATAGTTTCCGGTTCCCTGGGTGTGCAGATATGGTCCCGGAAGGCGAAGTTGTGTAAGTCGTACGCATTATACAAATCCGGGCGTAAGAAGCTCTCCACACATGCTTGTGCGATAGCTTCCAATTTGGGACGACACGCTATCAACCGAGTACGTCAGCGACGACTTTTTCATGACGAGACCCTCACAGTACCTCTCTCAGCTTGTTCTTTCTTCGCAACTAACTGCGGTATTTTAGCTTCCGCGTCTGCAATCATTTTAGCGGTGACTCTAGTGGAAGGCATCGTGAAAGTTACAAGTGATGCACGTCGACGCGTACGCGCGGACTGTGGTTGAGGGTGTATTTGAAATGGGCACTGCCATGTGCATATTTCGGGCGTAAGCGAAGATCGATCAGAATGATCACGATCGGGGACCCTCATAGTCCAAATCTATGTGCGCTGGGGCAATAAGTAATGTTTATACACTACTGGGACACCAACATATCCAACCATAGTCTACCCAGTCTTTCAGCCATCAAGGGTACCATATCTGGTCCGAATATACCAAGGCCGATTGTTCGTTCGATCTCACTAACAAAATAGTCACATCGGCTCCCTCGGATTATGACCCCTATGTCCATCCGACACATTCCAGCCAATGATGTCGCACCAAACGCACCTCTCTTCTCACGAGAAATCAAAGCATCCAATGTTTTTGAGGCATATGCAATAAGCTCTACTCGTCCAGCCTCTTCATCGGCTATCTCGGCACTCTGTGGCCATATCAAGAAGTCGTTTCTTGATCGGTTCTGACTGTAAAAAGAGCTCGACTGAGTGTAAGAAATTGAATAGCACCATAAATTTGATGAAAAATGACTCACTACAGCTCAGCCAGTGTAGGTATTGTGGGATTCACAGAGAACTCCCATCCTGACTTAGCGGTACTATAACGCGTCACTGCAATATAAACCACCTTCTTGTCTACAAAGTATACCTTCAGCTCCCCTAATTGGCGAAGGTGAGGTACCCAATCCTGCACCATCCAGTGTCTTCCCGGAAGTACAGACTCCGCAGTTAACCTTTCCACTGTTGGTATGCGGCTTGACCCATCTGGCAGATAAACGTCCTCTTGGTATGAGCTATAGCATCGCTTTAGTACCTTGCCATTGGGAATATGGATACCGTCCCATAGGGTAGTAGCTGGCCGCATGCTATGTGTTTCCTTTGCAGCAATGTCATCCAGTTTGATGATGGTACTCCATTTGCAAGCCGCCATCTTGATCAAATTAATGGGAGGCCAGATCGTGGTATAGTCTGCCATACATTGCATACGTTCATCAAATGTTGCAGATATTTCTTCGGTTATACCCGTTGATGAGCGACTTTGACAAAAAGAACATAGTGTATATCAGTGACGCAATGAACTGAACGACAACCATAACTTACATGTATTCCGTAGAGTAATCCACAAGACCAAGCACGAGATCGTACTGGCGCCACACGTGGTAGTCTTCCTCGTTTTGAACAGATAGGATCCATTTCAAAAACAATGTCCAGGGAGTTACCTGGAGTATAAATTGTCCCGGATGGTGACGTATAACGCACAACATAAGGAATAACTAACACAGATGGGTATAAAGCCATGTCATACCTATCAGAAGGGAAACGCACATACCCATTGGTCAATGATAACCTTAGCACCATTCTCGTGGGCGGCAAGGACGTGGAAGTGATTTTTGGCTTTTGAAATGACATTCATTTCTTCGTTGCTGATATTTTCCCTTTGATAATTCACATGATTCCTCATATCTGAATATACACACGACATGTTGGGATCTGGAATGTAATGGATGACACGAGCTGTGCGCGCACATGGAGTATCACACTCTCCATAGATCTGTGAAAAGCAAATTTTATTAGTTACAATGGAGGTGAGACTGCAGAGATCACTCACCCTGCGTCCGATGGTGACAGTATCAAATTCTTCCGCAAGACTAGCTGCCGTATCATGTCCAGATATAGTCGCATTGGAGAGAACAGCAGTATATATGTCTGGCGCTATGACTTGCTCGGAAAAATCAGCGTCCTGGATGGTATCATGATTTTGAGGAGTTGGGGGAGACGCCTCTCGCACGGTGCTGGTATATCGCTGGAGAATTTGTGAGGGAATAGTCAGAGTATATATTGTGCAATCCATACTGAAGATAGCATATAACTATTGATCTCCTCCTTAATCGCTGGGTCGTTTATCATTTTGAGGGCGGTTTCAAAATCTGCAACGGTTGGCCTCATACTGAGTGAAAGCTCAGGTAATGTGCCGTTCCCCATGTTAAGCTGATGCGCCCGACATGCGGGTGTGCATTGAGGATGTAAGTTCACTCGCTTCATATGTCTGGCAAGTGAATTCCCTTCCTTTGGCCACAGAGGACCCCTCTTGTTGCTGTAGCAGGGCTGGTTAGAGCATTGGTGAGGGCATCGCTCGTAGCCTGGTACGGATCGTCGGGATGTCGAGCGCGAGGGATAGGGGCTTGCGGACTCGGAGCTGTCGTGCTCTACAGGTGTCCTTGGCATAATTTCCGTATGTGAAAATACGATCGCAACACTTGGTGTAAGCTGTATGCACTCCAGTTGACAGCTCTAACCCATGTGTGGTCACTATCACGTGGCCTTGTTGTATTACGCGTCGAAAGTCATGTGCTGAGATTAATGGTTACCAATATAGGGTAGATATCTTTGCTACCGTGAAAGGATAGATGCAAAATACGATGAAATGATATAAAACTACGAAACTGAGAGCGCTATTGCACACAACAAATGCCTACAATGTACCCAATACAATCCATGTTGTATGACAGGAAGACTAAATACAGTGAGCCCTTCATGCATATGCGGATAGTACCCACTTATTAACCGTCTCCCCCTGCAGAAAAACACTTGAGCGCAACTATCAAGACAATTAAAGCAGATCCTATTCGAAAATACAAACAATTGACGACAATATTACCGGTAAGCATTTCGGGATTACCGTCATATCTTAGAGCTTATATATACATTGCTCCTAGTTCAACCGTGAACTCTTTGCCGTGGATTCTATTCGCTGTGATTCTATCTTACATCTGCATCTTGTACATAAGGAGGCTTTGGAGCACGTCGTATTCCGGTGTCAGGGATACGTGACCGGTACAGATCTACCGCCTATAAAAACTACATTCAGGTGAGCCATCTGTGCTGCATATAAGGAACTATGCGTAATATCGTACCTCCTAGGTTATCTGAAGATCCACACAAAACTTCTCAGAGCATTACAATTTCTGGTCTTGGATCTAAGCAATTTGACCAATTCCACAGTGCAATACAGTCGATTGCCAAGGTTTTCTATGACCATGGCTATACGCCCATGCACAATCTAAATTTGGAGTCAGTATCGAGCAGTGTTAACGATATGCTCACTTTCAGTAATGACTACTTCACCCATTTGGCGTATCGGGGCAATGGGGACCAAGTCCCGTTTCCCGTTGAGGTGGATCCTTGTGGAATATTGGGAGACTTTTTGAAGTATCGTTATCAGGATGGTACCCATACCAGTGATAACGAAGTCCATTATTTTGAGCGATTTGACGATGCTGGGGATGGGTATGTGTCTCGCATACCTAGTGCGCACTAAACATGCTAACTAAATACTGTATCAGATATTACGTCCGTATCAATCCTGATAAAATCATACCAGGTCTCTTGGTAGAGATTCAAGCCACCTTTGGTGTAGTATGTGATCAAACACGTATTAATCCTTATGAGGCCTACCAAATGGTGCTGAAACTTCGCTCGATCTGTGTCATTGATCGTATTGTCGAATTGGTGATTAAATACTTTTGGGATTGGTGTATGGTCATGCCGCTAACAATGTTCTGCTTAGGATGCTTTAAATGCCAGAGCTCCTAAAGATATATCTCTTACTCGGGTTCAATGCAACGTGGGCTATAAGGTTTTGGATGAGGAAGGGGAGGATAAATAATGGGAATGGAGAGAGTATTATGTGTAGTACATGCACGGCGAACATGTAGCTTTCTTATGCGCTTATATGATTGGCGTTGGAGTAGATCTACTGTCCTACCCTTTTCTCCTTCTACACCAGAGGTGCATTATCAATAGCCTACAGGCCGAGGAGTTACAAATGAACATGCATAGTTCCCATCCCAACCAAGGACCATCACGGGCACATTCTCAGTTAAATGGAATATATGGAGCGTTTCACGACGCTGATGAGGGGCGACATCATTATACTTTACATATTTATAGTTCGTACTAGGTGTCAAGAGGTTCGTGCTGAGCGTCAAGAGGTTCGTGCTGGGCGTCAAGAGGTTCGTGCTGGGCGTCAAGAGGTTCGTGCTGGGCGTCAAGAGGTTCGTGCTGCGTGTTCGAAGACTTGTACCATTTCCTCCATTAATTGCAGACTCACTGTAAAGATATGCTATTCTCTCAAAAGAGCCCCCTTCTGACACTATGCGAGGATTACATGGGTGACGAAACTGTAGACATAGTTTTGGCGAGTGCAGGATCGTTTGTAAATACTTTCCTCGCTTTATGCAGGAAAATATGCGCTAATCTATACCAGTGTAATTCGTACTTTGATCCAGAGCAGACCCAATTTAATATGGAGGCATCACAGTATATATTTATATGTTCACAAGACGATATTCATTTGTTCTACATGTAATAGTACATTCGTTGACTGCTATATCCTTTAAACATAGCATTCATCTACCTCCTAACGCTTACTGACAATGCGAAGAGCCGCAAGAATATTGTAGGCAAACTTGGGCTCGGCCTCCGACTTTGACTTCTTGTTCAGTGCTGTTACGGTATATATTACACCCGCAAAATCACCTGCTTCAAGCTCCCCGATCTGGGGGTATTCGTGTAGCCTTAGCATGTCTACATCACCGAGCGTGTTTCCAGGAGTGAAATGCCTCTCGATGTTGTATACTGGCACTGTAGGAAAACAATCCATTAGAGATAAACTATCCGAGACATGACACCAACTTACCATGTCCATCAGCATCAAGTGGTTCCTTTGCTGCAAGTGCGTCGAGGAGATACGCAGTACTGATTGAGTGTCTTGCGGCGGAGCCGCTAGCGGCAGAGTCACCAGGAGGATCGTCAAAGCCTGTAGACACGACAGTCCCGCTGCTCGTACCAGGGGTCCAAGTTCTGGCAGAGGTATTTACTATATGAAATCGTTAACGTCAGATATGGTCCTTTGGAAATCGGGTTGACTACGCACTAGAAACTGGAATAGTTGCGAAGTTAAGAGCCTTTGCATAGACAGGCATCTTATACTTCTCGCGGAATACCATGTAGAAGAATGCTAGCTGGCGTGAATACTCATGTACAAGGGGATATAGCGCGAGAGTTTTGTTCATCAGGTGCTCCCCTCTGCCTGTCAAACCTTCGGCCTGCTCAAGAGAGCTGGTATGAACCACGCCAAATGTTATACAAGCAAGACGCCTGGGGGGGTAGCCTTGAACATGTTGGCCAAATGTGGGGTTACCTTTCGACAAAGAAATGGCACGGTAGCAGTTAGGATCAGCTCTAGATGGGTTGACCAGAGTGGCACTAAATGTATCATTTCGAAGCACCTTGATCAAGCGCCTATAGATTAAGTATATTCAGCATGTGACATTCTTGTCGTTGTGTAGATGTACGTACTGAAGATAGCGGCGATCAAAGCCCCTCTCATCAAGGATATTCGTTAAGAATAATTGCTGGACAGTGTCAAAAATCACACCCTGCGGCCTACAATACCGTGGCATTAGTTACTAAGTTATGCGATAAGAGATACCAGTGGAAATGGAGTACCTGACGAGAGGGTAAACGCTCTCATATGTATCCTTTAGGAGCTCATCCTTCTGCGCAGAAGCAGTTGTGACCTCACAAGGAGGTCCACTGGGACTGTGTGTTTTGTGAGGCGTAAATCACACATCTACAATGATAGAAACTGAGCACTTACGCAAGAGCAGCCTCAATCCTTTCCTCCTCCGTATCAACAGCAATGACAGGGGGGTCTATCTTCTTTACGGATGCCTTCTTTACTGGTGCTTTCTTTACTGGTGCTTTCTTTATGGGTTCTTTCTTGGGTTCCTGTTGCTTGCCGAGGGTGACCTTCCTATTTGCGCTTATTAGCAGCATTCACAGGTATGTATCAATTGGCAGACTTACTTTAATTTCGCCGCGGCAGCTGTGACAGGGGTTTGTGGAGAGAATAGCCCTTCTATAGGTGCCTTACTCTTAGGAGTGCTAGGTGGCGATTTGGGTGTACTGGGGGCAGGGCTTCTACAAAATAGGTATTAGGTTATCGCCATGCAGATAAAAGTATGTGTTACGTACTTAACAATTCGTTTCTTCTTAGGAGAAGTGTCAACCTCCGAGGCGCCACTACTGCAAACTACGTTAGCAAACCAGCACCAGTCCAAAGAAAACGAGAAGATGCGCACTGGCGGGGACGTTTCTGGACCCTAACGCAATGGTAAGTAGTGTGCATTACGAGAGATGATACGGTCCATACTTCTTTGGAGGTGTCTTTACCTCTACCTCAGACTCGACCTCCTCCAAATCCTCGAACTCGGATCTAATAAAATATAGAATGATCAATACGAGAACATGTGATGAGATCAATGAACTTACTGGCTATCAAGCTCCACAGCCTCCCCGCTATCCTCCGCTTCTTCATCACCAGAACCAACACTACACGTTTTAATAAGTATCTCAATAGGTAATCTTAATGAGAATGGGCGAGGAATAAATGGTGCTTACCTTTGGGAGCTATTGTCCTCATCAGCCTCGTCGCTGTGACCATTAAAGCTTCAGCAAACCTGGTATTATAAAGAAAAGTACTCACTCAATAACGTCCTCATCATCCACTTCCTCGTCCTCTACCACTTCCTCGTCCTCTACTACTTCCTCCTGTTCCTCGACCGCTTCATCCTCGTCATCATCTCTGTACCCATGTTAGCGAATGTGAAAGACACAGGGATATATTGACTCACATGACGATAGGGGATTGGGCTTTGACACGTTTCTTAGTCTTCGAAGGGGAGACAGCAGCAGCCTTCTCCGTGAGCTTGCGAGGTCGGGTACTAGAGCTTCCCATTCAAAATAAGCGACACCCTACAGAGGATGCGGAATAACACGAACCGCTTGGACGACATGACAGAGAATGACACTCCACGTCTGCCAAGTTGAAACGTTGTCATTTAAATATGATGATTTATCGGCCGATAGCTTTTGGAACGTGTTGATATGACAGTTCAACCGTATGGAAACGCTCCCGGCAATGCTCTTGGGATGTATGTTCGATCGCATTTATCTTATTGGACATATCACCAGATCAGTGTATACATAATGTATTTTAGGAGCCAAGGTGGGTCCCGATGGCCATTGTACTGCGCGACTCAGATTAATAAGGCTAGAAAGATCGTTGCTGATACCAAAGACAAGGAACCCGAGAGCTGTTGCATGGTACAAAACGGCGGATAATATATGTGGGAGCGTTGGTGGATTACGTGCTTGCATCGAGGCTGTTGAGCATTCGGTGTTTATATCGCGAGCTTCGGCCGTACAACAGTGTGCGATGGCTTCGGCTCATAACACGCATGGAGGTACGAGCAAAGCGATGCTAGGATATAGATAGGAAGTTCTTTGAAGAAGGCTGAGAATCGATGTCGGGTTGGGGTATGTGAGTGCATTCCTTGGAATCGTGAAGGTACATTACTGAGAGCGAATAACGACCAGGTCGCAAACGCGTATTACTCGTGACCCAAATATGAACCTCATCTCGACTCTATACGGTGACCGGACGAAATATAGTCAGTTGTATACTTACCCTATGATGTATACTACTTTCTGATGCTATAGTGTAAGGTAAAATACTGGGAAGCATTATAGAAACCCAGAAACCGTCGGAAGAGGGTGATCGGAAAGAGCTGTCCTTCATGGCCAACGTCAGTAATCTACATGTCGAAGGAAAATAAACATGATCCAGCTAATTTTTTGTTCAATAACTAGTCAGACACTGCGCGCAGTGAAACGACTGTATTCAGTGGGGGGCCGATGCGGCCATTATACCTTGTGTACCGCAGCAGCGGCTCTACATCTGCTGATGTTGAAGAGGTTGTATTCAACTGTCAAGGATACGTTGTTGAGTCACATCTTCCTCCAATACTCAACAAATCGCAGTGAGTACAGATATTCCAAACAGCTGGCATCGACAACGTTTTGACCTTCTTAAGACTTCGATCCAGACCCCTTTTAGGATTCCAAGATATCACGATCACAGGGTTGGGCTGCCACCAGTTTGATACTTTCGTCCAGGCAGTTGATGTAGTTCGGACTATGTTCGACAGGTCTAGTTCGGGAAGAGGAGTTTCTCAGCGGCAGAAAATCTCATCTGACATCGGATCCACTCTTCGTTTCAGTAATCGATACTTTACTCAACTGGACGAGGCAGGAAACTCAGTAACCATTCCTTTCTCTGAGGACGTGGATCCTTTAGGAATTTTGAAGGAGATCAAGGGTGGACTCCATACCTCCGAGAATGAGGTGGCGTACTTTGAACGTGTTGACGTGAATGGAACATTGTATGTGTGGTCCAATCATCAGACCTATTGCGGCTAATTTCCCCATATTTCAAGTCGCTATCATAGGGTTAAACCGGAGGAGATAGTTGCTGGGCTCCTGGTAGAGATCCAGTGTACTTTCTTCGCTGTTCCATCCAAAGCAAAGGAGTACCGATTTATCTCGAAGCTTAGATCTATCTGTATCCTCGATAGAACGGTTGAGAAGGCAAGCATTCCAACACTCAGAGTATTGTCGTTGTAAATTTTGATATCGTTGTGTAGGATGCTACCATTCTTTCTATGGAACAGGTAAAAGCATCTACATCTCGTAGAACAATCAAGCGAAAGGTTGGTTATGGGGTAGAGGACGATGAACCTGAGACATCGGAAGTGAAGCGGATGCGACGTCTATCCCTTTCAGACAAAGTACAAGTTAGTATGGTTGAATAGATTTATCCACGCATGCGAAGTGGTAGTATTGTATCTACGAATGGAGCCGGTACCGAACACATTACAATAACTACACTCTCTCTTCCCATCGGATGGTACCATCATCATTGGGTCTTATTGTAAGCCACATCCTTGCCTCCCGTAATCCCATACCAGAAATTCGGGAACCTATATGCCCGCGAATGTGTGGTTTACAAAACACGGTATGCAAAAATGCAGCGGTATACATGAGTTCTCCTACATCAGCCCATGTACCATCTACAACGACAGTGCTGTCAGGGTCTGGAAGTGTACAGTGGGGTATATCCTCGGCGTGTGCAAGATCAGAGTAAAAGGGGATGGAAATGTCACGTATATCAGGGCACTGCGTCGCGAAATGCATAAGATCAAGAACGTCCATCCGTGAATCTGGGCAAATACGGTTTCTCTCCTTTATCCGAATGTTTTGCAGACGAGGCCAGGATGTGGCCATATCCTTAATGAGTGATCCTGTAAAATCCAGAATACACCCCTCTAGCACAATTATTTCCAAGTTCGAGAGGCGGAAGAGGGGGATAAGTGCTTTTGTAGCAATAGGAGTCGAATGCGTTCCCGCATGATGGCGATATATCATAGGATCTCGGTGTAGTATTCGGAGCATACAAAGAGATGTATGATGGGATAGTGACGAAACAATATCAACCAAATTAGCCTCCACAAAGGCAAATCTGGGATACAGTAATACACTGTATAGTTTTCGTGAATGTATGGACTTGATTATCGTGTCGACAGCACGGGTAGACAGATTATTGCGCCATATAACTGTGAAATGGCATAGACTGGGGAATTTGGAAGAGTCGTCAATGTGGACTGGCATACTCGAATCCATAAGCTCAGAATCAACTTCGATCCAAAGGCGGCACAGGTGTGGCAACATGGAAAGGGCTTGGAGGGCATCCTTGCTGATGGGGAACGTGTTTAAATGGCATTCTACCACCAAGGAACGCATATTCGTGTATTGGGATATCAGCGAACTGAAAGTGATAGCTTCCTTATGTGTTATATCCAGATTCCCATGTGAGAAATGAAACATCTCCAGACTCGGTTGACGTTCAGATAAGAGTTCGAGGAGCCGGAGGGATGTCTTGGTTGTGAGGCCATAGACCTTGAGCGAAATCAATGTCTTGGGAAGGAATAGCTGTATATGGTCGAACAGCGCGACATTGGTAGTATTCCATAAAAGACATCGAAGGTTCGGAAGAAGGGCACGACCTACTCGACCCTGAGCAAGCTTTGACAGGTAAGGGTGATATACGTCGAGCTCATAGTCTAGCCTCTTGATACGTCTGGCATAATAGTCGAATCTCTCCCACTGGGCTGCAGTAGGAATGGACGTGAGGTCATATATCCTCTAAGACGAGTAGCGATATTAGGCCCTGAGTTGAATGTTATATGTGACCACACATACCTGCCGTCTGACCGATAACGAGGCACTCTGAATAGATCTCTCTCCATCCGAATTTTCTTCCTCGTCTCCGGATGACTCTGAATCGAGTCCATCATGGTCCGAATCATAAATGACCTCTCCTGTAGCCCGTGTAGATTCTTCACAATCTGGAGACAACGTATATCTGTTTGGAAACAGATGCACCAAAGGAAGAGGGTCAACCAAATGATCCCATAGGATATCTAAGCCCGGTTCACAAAACGTCTGGCACGTCAGTATAAAATTAACCAAGTCGCTATTCTCTCTTTGAACAGGGTAAACATCCTGACGTAGATCGTAAGCAATAATACGAAGTAGCTCGTCTATCAGGAGGCAGCGGTGCATAGTGAAGGCTGATGATGGTGTATGTTTGTGTTTAAGATGTAAGCTATATCATACCAAAAGAACGAAGGTTGTTTGAAAGCCTAGTTAATCGCCAATGTTTATTGCTTTTATACTTATGTTTCATTACATGCATTATATGTAAATACTACTAGAGGGTATCCCACCGTCTATAGGGAAGCCTATGCCACATTACTCTACCGTCAAGGTCCCTATTCTGGAGTATGCATCTAAGAGCCTTATCCAAATCATCCCTTCCCCCCGAGTCGATCCCCACCAGGTTCAACGATCCAAAAACGATGTATAAGAAGGACGCTGCCAATAAGGCGTTCGGAGATATGGTCCATCCATGATGTAGAGTAATGGGATTAACTTGTCCCCCAGGCCGTAGCTGAGCGGAAGGAAGCTGTCCCTGACCCCTGAGACGGGAGATGAACGGAAGTTTTATTTCGCGAATGTACGGTGTTGACTTGGCAAAGCACTGAAGGTCCAGGATATCAACAGCAGGCCGCAGTTGACCATGATGATCCAACTCGCTGACAATCACGGTAATCAAATTACGCCAAGCTTGAGTCATACGGTACACCAGGAGATCTTCGTACTCCAGCATAAAGCCTTCCAGTTCAAAACTGAAGATGTGGCGCAGGCGAAATAGGGGAAAGATGGTGCGATCAGGAATGTCAATGTCGTAGTCTATTTCCTCGGAGTCGTGCTTGAAATGCACATGGGATATACCCACACGGCCTACGGACTGATGGCCCCCAACAGCCTCGAGGACAGCCTCTAAATCAGACGGGGCGATGTCGTATCGGGGGAAAAGATTCACCACTTTGATGAGAGGGGAAGATATTGATGCGATTATTGAGCCAATGAGCTCCGATGTTTCGGTGTTATCCCATGTTAAGGATATCTCAACGAGGGACGGAAATGGAGACGGGAGAATGAATAGGTGTGGACCCCATGGAGGCAAAAAGTCATCGTCCACGTAGACAGCGAGGTGTTCCAATGTCTGAAGATTGGCCAGAAAGCGAAGGGATTCGAGGGTGATGGGATAGGTCTTGTATGACGTTTTCATATCCAATATACGGAGACGATGGAATGAACATAATGCTTGGGATGCACATTCAACGTCGTGAGGGCTGATGAGGAAAAAGGGGGCGTTGTCGAAATGCAGGTTCTCCAGGTTCGGGCATAATTGGGACAAACGGGTTAAGAGAACATTGCTATTCTCTACTGCACCGATAACCATACCATCCTTGGCGGGGATCCACAGCTCAAGCGTGTGTAAGAAGTGGGAAAGCGCAAAATATATCCTCTGGAGACCAAGTAGGGATTCGGGATACCATACGAGATGACGGATACCTGGTAACAGATTTCCGGGGACTGTCCTGAGACTCCTATAGAAAGTATCGTCGTAGTTATGGACGATGCTTGATAGGAATCTGATCCTCTTGCTATAACTAAGGAATGTAGCCCATGACTCCTGGTGAAGATCTGTGAGCGAGTGAGGAAGTCGATATATTAAGATAGCCTACATCTGGCATGTAATCATCCTCGACATCCATGTAACCAGGTGCAAGTCTCATGAGAGGGAAAGGATCATGAATATGCATCCACAATACGTCTAGACCTGGCTTGCAGAACGAGCGACAAGTCAAAACAAACGCTAACAGATCCGGATTTCGAGCAGCGCTCAACATGTGCAAGTACATAGCAATGTTGAATAATAAATCTTGATTGTAGAGAGCACAATGCATTTCAAGAGCGATATCAGTGAGCAGATTCGTCAGGTAGGGATGGCGGCGAGGAAGGATGTGTGATGCAGTTGCCCTGCTGAAAAACATTTTCAAATATATATATATATATATATACGATATCATCATCATGATAAGGGCGCACGGCGATAGCTGCAGTGATTATATTACGCATGATACTGAAATGGTTGCTTATGAAGTCCAATAAACTAATGTGCCGGCTGTGAAGATCTCCACTACAAAAATGGGATACAGGTTGTACGTTCATGTATTCGGTTTGGTAGTACATATATACATTCATAGCTTCCAATCTCACAGCATAATACCACGGGTCTGCATTTATCGTGCTAGTTGATAAGCTATGCATACAGACTTGGGATATAGAGCTTTGAACGGGGTTCGTTCTGGGCGTTAAAAGGTTCGTGCCGGGCGTTAAAAGGTTCGCAATGGGCGTTAAAAGGTTCGTAATGTCGCGTTTGAAAATGTTCAAGATGCAATGGGAAAGTATGATAACACTCATTCTTATATGTGTAGAGCTTAGATATATGTCTCCAATAGAGTATCCGATGATACATTATCATATGACGGGTATATTACATTAGTCCATTAGGTACTACATATAAACAGTGAGTGAATCAATCAAGATGTAAGGATCGTTGGATGTATCAAGAAATTTAGGAATACAAGGAATACTACAGGTGACAAGAAAGAGTGTGTTCAAAAAGGTAATTGTACATGATGCTGATATATGCAAGAAACAAGAAATAGAGACAAGAACCGACTAATCATCTTCGTCTGCGATAACACGGAATGTGTCAAGGGACCATCCCCACCTGTCCCTCATGTCATTGCGAACTCTTTTTTGTATTAGAAGGGTACATTGGATACAAGTACGACCACTCACTTAATTACGGTCCATCGATCGATGAACCGAGGACTGCTCTTGTGCGGCTAATAAACACCAGTTACGAGGATTAGTATTGCAATTATGGCAAAAAAGACAGTACTCACCCGATGAAGTCCAACTGTAGTACCGCCGCCTCCGACAGGGAACAGCAGGGTGTGTCCAGCTCGTGTCTTCGTGAGCTGCACTCCACATGCCTCAAGAGTCTGCAAATATTTAGTAACGTAACAATAAGTGTGAAGGACGGATACGTACGTTCAAAAGAGCACGATAAGGTACTTCGGTTGGCGCATCACCGAACATACCAGTAATTAGCTGCAGTTTCCAAACGAGTGAGAACGTTCCAAATACACGATACATTGAAACTTACCGCAAAATGAACCGGGCGGAGGGATATAATAGAGGCCATTAGAGACGAGAACGGAACGGAATCGTTAGAAATTATGAACGGAATGTGAAGAAAAAGAAAGGAGGAGAGAAGGAGTATGGATGGATGAAGAGCTGAACGAGCGGGAAACTATCACATAACGCCGCTGTGGGTCCATGTAGGCTCCCGATCATATACGCCAAATCAACGTTCCAAACAAACAACTGACTCAAATCCAATTCTCAGTATCCCGAAGTCGGTTATGCACCGATTGCGATGTTCAAGCTACCGCTGAGCTCGTCTCAATGAGACGAATCCAACGGTAGCTTGAACGTCTGGTTTCGTGCAGGTTTTGTATAACAGTTTCGTCACTAACAGAGCTACCGTTCTGCTCTTTCACCTCATACCTCGAAGCGTGAGGTCTTTCACACATGCCTGGGTTCTTCTCTGCAGTGCGAATCCAACGCTGCCTTCCACATCCAAATCGGTGGTGAAATGACTCTTATATTCCATATCTTTTGTACTGTATAACTGAAAATTTTCGGAAATTAGCTTATAGATTGGTCAGTTTTGCTCTGGTTCCCTTGCGGAAAGAAGCTTTAGACTCGTCTACTCAATGCGAGCTCATAGGTGCCTCAACCGTCCCATATGGTTGGGATTTGATATATATAGTCTCATCCATAGAGTTTTGTTACCACAATACAAATATCTTTGTTATCCTCAATACAAAGTTGCCTTTTTCCCACGGTGAGCGAGTCACATGATACAAAGCAAACATAAAACCTTGCATTGGAACTCATGAAGCAATATGAGAGAAACATTGAGGGTATCATTCTGCTCAGAAAGTCCCTGTGAGTTCAACAGTACAAAAAACGATGATATTTTATAGGAAGAAGCAGATGTAAAATGTAAAATACAGATAACCCTAGTTTAGGATCAGACATGAAATCGCGTTACGGTACAAGCGCCCCAGCAAGTCCAGGTATATAAAACGATTCTTCTTCATTCTTCAGGAATCGTAACACCATTCATATCATTATTCCACTTCTTAATCCTATCGAGTAGTCAATGCTTTGACATGAGGGTACCAAGGACAGGCTTAGTCTGCAAACTGTTTCCCGTCGATCGTACTTGGGACGAGGACCCAAGGACCAGAGTCTTGATCCCAGCTTCTAACGTACCCATGTCCACAATAGGTCTGAGAAGTACGATAAAGGTTTAGCTTGGTCTCGTCGAAACACGAAAGGATTGAAAAACCACTTGTAGAACCTATCCGCATAATGTGGAATTAACAGCAGAAAAAGGTAAGATAATAAATTGAGAATTTAGTCAAATCACTGCTTACCTTCTACCTTTCATTAGTGCAGCTCGCGAATTCTATTCATGCGCCTTTGCTGGAGTCGAACAGGGGATGGTAGACGTGAAAGGCATGATGTAGTAATGAGCTCAGGAGTTTAGCTGGAGTTTTATACCTCGGATGTGTATGTATAGCAATTTGAGACCGGGTCGTAATAAGCACAAGCGGACACGGAGCGAAATCGACAAGTATCAAATGATGTTCGCCAACTTCCATGTAGCATCAGGAGAGTCATTTTGTACATGACACCTGTTATAAGATTATCCTGCACCGACAGTCAGCATTTTAAGTATACTAGAATATATTGCCCATGGACACCATGGGCTTATAGCAAGCTGACACTTGCTGAGGGCACTGCGTGCCCTTATATTTAATTAAAATATTATCTTAAAAATGACAAATATATAAAGGGCCTTCGGCCCTCTGGAAATATTAATATTGCATGATTTTCTTCGGTAATATTTACCTATTTACCTATGAATATCGCCATCATCAGGGCATTGCATACTAAGTGTTGGATTCAAAACGACTGCACAATACAGAATCCAGATCTCCTCAGGAAGGGCCTTCAGCCCTCAATATTAACGGCTTGTGTAAACATATATTTACAAATATTATTTTAGCTCCACCGGTCCCCTTATTCCCATGCCTGCTAGTGGCGCAAGAGGTCAAACTTGATACCATATTAACAACATATTTTAACTTAATCTACCATTTATTGATGTTATTTCTTTCTATATAGTTAGCAATTACGCTTTTTGCTGCTATTTGAGGTACATAATACCGCTCACGGCTACATTCAAGGCATATCCTCCCATTTTACTTCTCTGCCATTAATCCTCCTATGTTATTTCCTCATATATATCGCTTTCTTTGAACCTAAGTATTTCGAGCTTCAACAGAGCGCCCGTAATCAACCCTTCGGGCCGCGCTTCGTGCAAGACAGTCCAAAACGGGTGCTGACATAATATTATGTCAGCAGTCGGTTCCGTTTTGGTTGGGTGTGTTTTAGAGATATAGACTAGAATATATTGCCCATGGACACCATGGTCTACAGCAAGCCGACACTTGCTGGGGGCACTACGTGCCCATATATTTATTTACTCGATTATCTTAAGAAACAATTAATACATATATAAAGGGCCTTCGGCCCCCTAAAAATATTGAATGAGCTAAGCACTCTCAGTAATTAAATCAAATATTACCATTATCAATAGGGCACTATGTGCTTCGGTTATAATAATATTTGAACTTGAAATAGCTGTATAATATAGATCTCCTCAGGGAGGGCCTTCGGCCCTCATAAGCTTCAATTTCATAACAATATTAATTAAAAATTATATTTTGGCGGTACTGGATTATCCCATATACATATTTGGTACTACATATTCCAAATATCATCTTAGCTTCATCAATCTCCTTATCCCGTGCTTGCCAATGCTAAGAGGTCAAAAGTTATACTATAGCCAAAAGTCTCTTTTTGAGACATATCCTATTTATTTATATGTGTGCAATTTCGCTTTTTACCACTATGTAAGATATGTACTACCACTCAGAGCCAATGTGGATACTCTCATTATCCCCCTTGTCACTTCCCCATTGTTTCCACTACTCCTTATGTATTTCACTCTATTTGTGAACCTCCGAGTCTTTCAAAGTTCGAGTTGCAAAAGAGCGCCTGTCACCACCTGCCCTCCGGGCCGCGCTTCGCGCAAGACAGTCATCTTTTGCCAAAACGGGTGCTGACATAATATTATGTCAGCAGTCAGTTCCGTTTTGGTTGGGTGTGTTTTAGAGATATAGATTTGGTTGGGTGTGTTTTAGAGATATAGATATGCATGCAGTGATACCAATGTATCATCGGCGAGGGTCAGGATTTTTAAAGTTGACGTCGAGACTCCTGTAAGTGATCATGATCCTCGCCTTCTGAATCATGAATACATTCCAAATGTCAACCATTCAGAAGAGATCTGTCACATAGTGCGAGAATCAGTCCCAGTCATGGCGAGATTATGTCAAAGCTTTACAAGGCTCCTACGTAGGAGTGGTTTCAACTTTCTGCCAGTGGTGGCTCGGACTGTGTGAGAAAGCGCCTCACCGGATTTTGCCGACCTCGTTACTCCGGTTAGGCCGAGTCACGATCAACGCTTCAAGCTCAAGCTTCAACTTGAATGACCACTTGTCAATACACCATTGTTCAAAAATCTTCTATTGAGCCAGAGTCTGAGACAGTGGAGAATGTATATGACACTGATCATCGAACTTTCTCTTGATGTCTTCTAACGTCGACGTTACGTCGTCATGTCACCACTAGGCGAAAGTTTCTGCTCAACTCGCTCGATTCACATTCGATGCTGGAGTCCTTAGATGAATATCCATACGATGTTCTCGTTGGGTAAGTAATACGCCACTTTCTTCTCGCAGTTCGCTCAATATAGGTTACATTTATACAGTCAAGTGGTGAAGGCAAGCATACCATCGCCGTTCGAAGCGTGTAGAATCCTGTTTCTTCATGTTCATGGTTGGCTCGTGCTGTCTCTTCGAATCTTGCATACAACAAACTCCAACCTTCTGATCTCTTTTTGGCTTCGACTTTGAGATGTGAATTAGAATCAGCCTCGCTCTGACTATATAGGAGTCCCACTCTCATGGCTGAACAGCTGTATATCGTTTTCGTCATGTCTGCCACTTCCGTGCCATTGCAAAACCTCAGAAGCCGTTCTATTCTCCCTCGTGCTCGTCCAGCACCTGACACTGCTGGTTTTCTTCGAGCTCGTATTGCTAAGATTGGGGAACCTCTTCCCGATCCGGCAAATGTGCAAGGGGACGTATACCTCCTTTTCCCCAAGGTTAGTCTTCAACACTCTAAATTAATTAAAGTGAACTAAGTTTATATTGTTAGATTGCAGAAGGATTTCTATTCTTCTGGATCGACGACGCAGATGGTTTTAAGGCTGCCCTGAGGCAATATAAACCAACTTCATCTGCAGATGTCGAGAGTGATCTGCAAGCTATCTCTGACGCCAAAGGCAGGGGCCAAATTGCAAACGTAGTACAGAGTCAAATTGCTTTTAGTCGAGCCGGTTTGAATAAGCTGGGGCGGCTTGAAGCTGTCGGCGACATTCGCTTCGATGGTGGTTCCATGCGCCGAGATAAAACCGATTTAGGTGATGGACGCCAATGGGACGCAATTTTTGACTCAGGAACCGTGGATGGTGTATTTATCATAGCAGCACCTGGTAACCATTGACCTCTTGTGTTTAACATGACTTGCTGACTATCTTGTTATAGATGCTGCTCAACGCTTTAAGGCAGCCCAAACGATCAAAGGCCAGTTCGGAAGTGCCGTCGGTCGCTTCAGACAGATTGATGCAGACCGTCGCACTGGAGAGAATAATAAACACGAACATTTTGGATATCGTGATGGCGTCTCTCAACCTGCAATTCGGTAAGTGACTGTAGTATGTTCTTGGCGTGAACTATACTAATGCTAACGTATTATTTGTTAGTGGCCTTACCGAAGCTCATACGGGTCAACTTCAATGCGACCCTGGTGTCATACTTATGGGCTATAAAGGTGATCCAGTCTTTGACAATACGGATCCAAAGGTTCCCAAGCGCCCTGCCTGGACCAAAGATGGTACCTTCATGGTATTTCGCAAACTTGAACAAGACGTGAAAGGTTTCAGAGATTATTGTAAGACGAATGCATCACGGTGGAAGGATTTCTGGCCTTCAGGCACGGTCGGCAAGGACCTCACCGAGAACGAAGGAGCTGACCTCTGGGGTGCGAGGATGATAGGGAGATGGAAATCTGTAGGAATCATCATATTATTCCTGATTCAACATTGCTGACATGTTGTTTCATAGGGATGTCCGATTGATTTATCCCCTTACCGAGACAATCCAAACATCGCAGGAAACCTAGACCAAGTCAACAACTTCGATTATTCGGTCCAGTATGAGACGTTCCCCAGCCAGATACGCTGTCCTTTCGTTGCTCATACTCGCAAGACTGCACCTCGGAATTTAGATCCCTTCGTGGATAAGAAATTCTTGGAGTCCGCTTTAATCATCCGTGCTGGAATGCCTTACGGCAGAGATGTGGGTCTTATTCTTTCACTAAAACCTTCTTATCATGCTTAGTTCGAATTTATTGAACACAGTATGATGTTGCCCCTGAAGATCAGAATCGAGGTCTGGCGTTCGTTTGCTATAGCTCTAGCATCACAAATGGCTTCTATCGACAAACAGTTGATTTCGCGAACAACAATTACTTCCCGCATGCTACTTTCACGCCAGAGAGACATGGTATGTGTTACAAGTTGGACTTTTCTAATACTCCGCTCATCTTGTAACGTAGGCCAGGATCCCATTCTGGGTGGACCGGGCGACCTCTTTGACACTACCTTGGTTGGCAAAAGTGCCCTTCAGCCCGATCAGAAAAATGAGGACCTCGTCATTGACAGGGAGGCCACCCTTCGTATAACGAGCAAGGCCGGTCAGGACGTGCGTGTTAGCGGCTTTGTCAAGAAGGAGGATTTGAGTTTTAAGGAGGACTTTTTTGTTACCTCTCGAGGTGGTGAATATTTCTTTGTGCCATCCATCGATACAATGAGAGAGTTCGCAAGTGGTACTACTCGATCCAAGGATCCCTAGGTCTCTTGCAACTTTTCCATGTCCAATCATGTAATAGTATTCCTGTCAATATCCAGTGATATTGTCTTCATACATACTGTACGACGATCTTTTTCATTTACAGGTTGATGGCTCACATCTACAGCCTGCCAACGCTGCCGAGCCGTCCATCACCAAAGGTCCAACTAAGAAAGAACAGGTCCGTATCTTTAATACTCATGTACGATACCACATCTAAGATATTGCGATAGGCTATGCGGATGGTCAAGCAATGCAGCGCACAAATGGCCTGAGTTCCGTACACTTGCATCATTATCTGTTGCAAATTCGACATGATTTATTAGGCCAATGCAAGGTTGTTGTATGGTACGGTTCTTTCGTGTGATACTATCGTGAGAACTACGTTCTACGAGCTCTAGTCTGTTTACCAGAATATTACGAGTCTTGACAGATGATCACAGCCGACAGACACGATGCTTTTGGGGAGATCGTCGATGTGGGTCAAGTGAATGGGTTCATCACTTTATCCGCTGCGTCGATGTTCTGATGACTTGTGTTCCTTGGGTTTCATTTCCGGTGGGTGAGTTAGGGTTTCGTATTATGATACGCTTTGACTGGGAAATAATGCGCCGGCAACTGACTATCCAGAAATGAAACCTTGCTTTACATGGTGACTATATATAGTCCTTGCTATCCTGAAGTCGCTTGAGTCTCCCACCCTTCAGCTCTCTACCGACGGGTCATCTCTTGCAGCCATGTTCTCATTTACTCTAGCCCTGCTGGCGCTCTGGGCAATAAGTAGAGTATTTCGTCGAATATTCTCTCATTCGACCTTGGACAATATTCCTGGCCCACCGAGCCAATCGTTCATCAAAGGTGAGTTCGCAAATATATGAACTGTTCGTCTGCTAATAGCACTACCTCAGGAAACATCGCTCGACTGTTCGATCGTTATGGTTGGGACTTCATGGATGAACTGGGAGAGAGATACGGTTCTGTGGTGAAACTTACGGGACCCATAGGAGTAAAATGGTTTTACATGTTGTGTTTAGCACGCTAATTATATGGAATTTTCAGCGCAAGATTTTGTTTGTGTTCGACCCTAAAGCTTTGCAGCATGTTGTTCTGAAGGATCAAGACACGTATGAACAATCCGGTTTTACAGCTGAGTAAGTCGCGGGAAGTTGTTTTGTAAGGATAAAGCTCTAATGTGATATCGTTGATAGATCTTTTCATGCGGTTATTGGGTCGACTCTGCTGAGCACGACTGGTAGCCTGAGTATTCACTTGTGATAATCTACCGTATATATTGACAAGAGTATCGTCAGGGGAACATCATAAGCAACAACGTAAAACATTGAATCCCGCATTCTCTGTGTCCCACATGAAACGGATGACACCTATTTTCTATCGTGTTGTACATACTGTAAGCCTTCTTTGGAGCGAAAAATCAGTAGATTCTCATCACGTCTATTGCAGCTACGAGATGCTATGAAGAATAAAATTGAAGAAGGAGCCGACGAAATAGACGTCCTTGCGTGGATGCATCGATGTTCTCTTGAATTGATTGGTCAAGGTGGCTTAGGATACTCCTTTGACCCTTTGATTGAAGAACGTCCCAATGAGTATGCAGTTGCTTTGAAAGAATTCGTGTCAGTCTCAATCATTATCAATCGATTCTACACCGGTCAAATTACTCACCAGTAATTGCAGCCCAGCCTTCTTCTCTTTGTCGTTCGCTCGACTTATTTGGTATCGGTTTCAACCCTTGCTTAATCTTGTTCCTGTATCATGGCAACGTTGGGTCGTAGATCACACTCCATCAAGACGAGTCCAACGTATGAAGAACATCAGTGATACGATTGCACACCACGCAACTGTTGTGTTCAATATGAAAAAGGATGCCCTACGAGCAGGCGAGGAAATAGTTATAAAACAAGTCGGCGAAGGGAAGGATCTCTTGAGTGTACTCCGTATGTGACCCTCTTTTCATCATTAAAATATGACTTGATATTCCCGTAGTTCGTGCAAACACGGAAGCTACAACGGGAGAGCGTATTCCTGATGCTGAATTTATCTCTCAGATGTCGTACGTATTCTTCGTGTGGATAGTGCTTTACATACACTAGTTGATCGCGTTTGCAGGTTTTTGATTCTCGCAGCTACGGATACAACTTCGAGTTCCTTGACCCAAATCATTGAATTGCTTGGCTTCCACCCTGAAGTCCAAGAAAAACTACGCGCAGAAATAATGCAAGCATGTCAGGAATGTGACGGCGACATACCGTATGATACGCTTGTTTCTCTTCCTTACATGGACGCTATTTGTAGGGAGACTTTAAGATTGTAAGCCAAGATACCTTCCTCAGAAGTATTTATCTTACCATATGCTTTTAGGTATCCACCATTCAGTACCATGATACGAGAGTGAGTCAATACATACTTCATACACGAGTGTGCCAACTAATATCATTCAGGACTCGGAGGGATATTATCATGCCTCTCTCTCAGCCTCTGCAAGGGGTTGACGGCAAGCACATTTCAGAAATAGCTGTGCCGAAGGATACGACTGTTTTCATTGCAATTCGAGCATGCAACCATAATATGCAGCTTTGGGGAGAGGATGTGAAGGAATGGAAACCTGATAGATGGCTCGCTCCTTTGCCTAAAACACTCGAAGAAGCTCATTTACCAGGTGTCTACTCCAATCAGTGGGTCTCTGTTCGAACGTAAATATTTTAATCGATTTCAGTCACTCATATATTGTTTTGATTTACAGGATGACGTTCCTGGGTGGCGGGAGATCCTGTCTGTATGTAGCCACCAAGCAAATAGCTGTGAACTTACTCATTCTTCGTCAACAGCGGATTCAAGTTCTCCCAACTGGAAACAAGTATGTCAGATTGTCTTACCATAACGCTTTCTAAAACTCGTATCGTCTAATCTACAGAGGTCGTGCTGAACATTCTGCTTCAATCGTTCCGGTTTTCTCCTTCGAAGAAATCTAGTGAAGTGGTTTGGAATCTTGCTGCAGTCAGGTACCCAACCATTGGCAAGCATTCATCGAAACAAGAACTTCCTTTGAAAGTCGAAATGCTCCAGGGTACGCCTGATAATGGTGACTCCGAATTATGATGGACAAATCCCTCCATCCCCGACGAAATCATGAAATATATATAACACATTGTATTTGTACATCGGATCGAATTCTGAATGAAAGTCGACAACTGCATAACGTACACGAATATCCACCCAGGCTAATCCTAACAACAGTTACAGAAGAGGAGTGATCACGCCGGGATTTGCGACCAGGACAGACGGCTGGTCGTTGAACTCCGTCTGGCTATTATATTTGAGTTTGAAAGACGGAGAGTGTTTCGGCAACGCCACCCTGCCTCTTCCAGGATTGCGAGTCACCAGGCCCTAGCACGACCGTCTTTTCCTCTCCGCCATTGTATACACCAGCACGGTTGCTCAAGTATACCTTCTGCTTCACACCCGTCTGGTTGATAACATATACAGAGTCACGATCTGCCTTGTCGGGAGTGATATTACCACCCGGTTGATAGATGATGAGACGAGGATGGAGGATCTGGCGCGACAATCGTAATGCCAGTGCGGCGAGGGTAAGAGTAGGGTTGACTTCGGGTGACATTGGGAAGATGGAAAGGTCGCAAACGAAGACACCCTGGTAGCCAACGAGCTGAAGGTTTTCGTCCAGACAGTACTGTTCAGAAGGGGCATTAGATGCATTTTTCATGGGAATGGTGCCCAGTTCATGAGCGACGCCGCCGATTTCGAGAGTCTTGAAGTACTCGCTGCCACGAAGGGCGGGATCTTCGAGGAACCTGATTTTGAGAACCTTCTGCAAGTAAATGCCATGTCAGATAATAGTATGGGAGTTGAACGACAAAAGGTACGAACCTGCATAGTATCTGTAGCGTGGTCGGTGAGAATCTTGAGCTCCTGAATGGTAGGATCGGTCATATCGAACTTCTTTTCACGGTTGATAGTGACAACGGGTTCGCCGCCAACCATTTCGATGTTGTTGCTGGGATTGAGGCGGGTCTGACGAATGAAACTGATGATCCATTTCGGGTAATCGTTGAGCTGCATGTCTCGGCGAGGAAGGAAGGACGACGCATCAATGGACATATTCGCAAGAGTGACTTCTTCGTTCGAGGTTCGAACGTAGGTCTGAAGTTTCATCGCACCAATGCGTGCTCTGTTGGCAGGGTCTTTGTACTCGAAAGGTAAGGCTCGGAAGAAGATGTCGTGATCGGTGACATGAAGGCCACCTCTGGACTTGAGGTCGACACCACTACGAAGAAGAATGGCCGCGGAGTAAACTGTACCCGCAGCGAGAACAACCTGTCCTCCAAACTTGATCTCGATAACGTCTTCTTTGCCATCCTGAGTGCGAACTCGAACCCCCCTGACGCGTTTAGAGTTGGCAGTATCCCATTCCAGATTCCGTACTTCCGTACTCAAGAGCTGTTTGAAATTATCATGCTCCCTGAGTTTACCATTAGCATCCAAAGGCTTGCTCATAGCAATCTCGAGCAGGCGATCAATAGTGCTATAGGCACCATCGGCGAAGTCGAAGTTCTTAGGATCGCGGAATTCACTAGCGATACGGCCCCACTGCCACTGGACGGCGGGCTTGGCTTCAATGTTGAGACGCTCCATAAGACCTTGGTGGATGGTCTGAGTCTCCGGTTGTGAAAGCGTCATGAGCTTCTCAGCCTCCGTGTAATATGTCCAAAGAAGGTCGTCTTTGACATTAGGAGGGAATTCCTTCTTGAGAACTTCATCGTGGATACGAGGAGCAAAAAGACCCCAAGCAGCGCTACGACCGCCAAGACAGAACATCGGCCCACCCTTCCAATCCTTCCTGTTCATGTTGGAACTGTAATTGTAGTCCTCACGGAACTCGGCGAAGAACGTGTCATTCTGTTGACCACGATCTTCGCCGAGACCACTGGGACGGGCAGCGTTAAGACAGTGGGAGTGGAATACGAGATCGCCTTTCTCGATGACAAGGACATTCTTCGCATTCTTTCCAAGCATGGAGTTGGTGTCGAAGAGATCGGCAGCAATAATTCCGCCTCCGATCCCACTTCCTATAACGATGATATCGTACGGCCCAAGACGTTTGGCTTCTTCAACACCGAGACAAAAGAACGAGTTCTGGAATGTCTTCTCTTTTGAGGGACGAGGGGGTGTAGGTGTGGGAGGCCCAGGGTCACTTCCAACTTTCTGGAAGACAAACCTCTGGTTTGGGCGATCCTAAATTGGAGTCAATATCTCAATGGACTTGTTGAGGTGTTCTATACTTACATTAGCATCTGGCCACATGTGTACCTATGTTCGATATAACCTGATCAAAGACTGAATGTGAATGAAACGAAAGAAAACGCCGTACGCATTTGTCATCGTAGGCACTGTCCCATACATCGTTCTTGTCGTTGCCTTGCTTTTTTATTCTAGTGGAAGAATTTTGTCAAAAATGAGCAATGAATGAATAATCTTGCTTACTTAGCAAATTGTTTCCCAGAGGAAGTTCCTTGTACAAGAACCCAAGGATCGGAAGCATTATCAGAGCCTCGGGCATAACCGTGACCTCGGTAGGTCTGATCTGTACGATACACGCACAGATTGCTCTCGTCGTAACATGAGGTGATTGCGTAGGTATTTGAGCCTTGACCGACAAGCTTGAACTATACACAACGATTGATTAGTACTGGAGTTACGGCATAACGGGTGTTTGAAACAATACCTTTTGCTTGTCGCTGTCTGGATTGGGACTTGCAAGTTTGATCCAAGTTCCCTTGCCGGAATCGTACTCGACGTATTGATCAGAATATAGCAGCTTGATGTTATACTCGCCGTCAGACGAGACCGTTGATTGGAAGGGCATTCTGAGTTGATAGAGGAATCAACGATTTCTCGAAGTGTTGGGATCTGCGCCCTCAGTTGCGCCCTTTATACGCCATGGAGATGGCTTTCATGATTGTGCACTCTCGCGCGGGATGAACGTGAAAGGAACACTTCACAGTCGTTCCATGCATGATGGTATCTGTGACATCCGACTGTCATTGTTCATCACATCGGTGTGTTTACTATCGACTTCTGAGGGGCTTTCCCTAAATAATGAATTAGCCATCAGTCATGGGACAGAAGATTCCGACCTTCTGCATTCGAGGAGGCTGTCAATGAAGGCAATATAAGTGTCAATATTCCACCTCGTGAATGGCCTGAGAATTAACAATGACGTACTAGGAATACGGGGGAGTATAACCATTACTACTATCAATCCAGCTTCGCCATTTGGTTATGACAGTTCCTAGAGAGCACTCAGAACAGGGCGTAAAAAGGCCAGACCGATGATCATGGTATCTCCATTGAGAAGTAAACTATATCCTCTGAGGAGTCTTGCTTTCAAGCAGTGAGTCGCGATCGGGGTAGGCTCATTCGATCAGCAGATCTGCTCAAAAGTTTGGTGCCACTGAAAGGGCTCAACATACTATGCATACTGCCGGAAGTCAGTGCCACCACATTAGCAGTAGAGAGAGACAGGCCAATATGTGAAGTACGAGTACGATGCATGTTTGTACTATAATTTTGTAAACGACAAACCCACCTGAGAGCGTCTATGTCGGCAAGTGACGAGATCATCCGAACTATGATGAACTCTCAATGACTTTCACACTTCAAGTTCGAATCCTACTATCTACGACTCGCACCCTCGGCATTTAGTCGAGCAACATGCACATTCTATATTCTTAGTGTCCCCTTTTGCATGATGAATGTTCCAAGAGTCGTGTCTGGTATATATCGCCCATGCCTCCTGTCAATGGTTTGCTCCGCATCGTGATTTATATTGACTTGTGCGCATAGCCTCTGCGTAATGACTGTCCCCGAGGGCACGTTTATCAACAATCTGACTACATTCCTGGATAATGCTTGTCAAAGAGAGTTTATAGACGAATCCATGCTGCTGTCAACCGACGTCAACTGAACATGACTTTGATGCTTCTACGGCTTGCGTGTACAACGAGTACCCTGAAATCTCTATTGATCTGCTTGATAGAGACTAGAATATCGGCCCAAGAATACACCCGAGACAGCAAGACGATATCACTATCAGCAGCTACGAGACTCATGACCTCCTTGTTGTCGTGCCGTGTATATTTAATGACAGTCAATTAACGGTAGAACATCGATAATTTCTACCATTCTCCGCTCACAATGGCAGACTTACCACCTACCCTAAAGAACTTGAGGAACAGGACAATTATTCCACGTATCCGTGGACCAACTCCTCAATTACGACAAAATCTACAATTCGCTGCTGCCAGAACCGCCAGGTTCAAAGCTGAGGACAGTTTCAGAGCTGAGGAAGACCTTCCTGATCCCGCAAACGTCCAGGGTGACGTCTACATCTTATTCCCGAAGGTTAGGCTCCTTATTTTCTATTTGCGCTACAACTGGTTCTGACTATCTCATCCTATTACTTGACTTGTCATAGGTTGCTGAGTCTTTCTTGTTTTTCTGGATCGATGACGCGGCCAAATTCAAAGCGGCCTTGAAACAATACAACCCAACCTCATCGAAAGAGGTAACCGATAACCTCGTAACCATCTCTGCAGCCAAGGAGCGAGGTGAGATTGCAAACGTAGTACAATCTCAAATCGGGTTCAGTCGTGCGGGTCTCAACAAACTCGGATGGTCTGACTCTGTTGGAGACGAACGCTTCGATGGAGGATCCATGCGAAGAGACAAGCCTATACTGGGCGATGGACGCCAATGGGACGCTATCTTTGATAGCGGTACTGTCCATGGTGTCTTTGTCATAGCTGCACCAGGTAAACTGTTCTGTCACGGATCCACAAAATATTAATATTCTTCAACACATTATATACAGATGCTAAACAACGCTCTCAAAAATCAAGAGATATCAAAGGTATTTTCGGCGAAGGAGTCAGTAAATTCAGGAATATCGATGCCGATCGACGACCTGGTGAGAATAAAGGTCACGAACATTTCGGATACAAGGACGGTGTCTCTCAGCCCTCTATCCGGTAAGTTTTCTCTATCGTTATTGAGGTTTGAGTATGTCATTAACTCAGTTTCGTCTCAGAGGTCTCACAGAACCTCGCACGGGACAACTTCAATGCGACCCTGGTGTCATCATCATGGGGTACAAGGGTGATTCTGTCTTCGACAGCACCGACCCTAAGGTGGCCAAGCGACCTGCGTGGACTAAAGACGGTAGTCTTATGGTATTCCGTAAGCTCGAGCAGGATGTGAAGGGATTCGAGGATTACTGCAAACAGAACTCCGATCGTTGGAAGGGTTTCTGGCCTCCTGGTACTGTCGGCAAAGATCTCACGCCCCAAGAGGGTGCAGACTTATGGGGTGCAAGGATGATTGGACGATGGAAATCTGTTCGTTTCTTATTTTATAATGGGTTTGTTTCGTACTGACATCTTTCTTACAATCCGACAGGGTTGTCCCGTTGCGCTATCCCCTTATCGCGATAGCACGAGTATTGCAGATGACCCTGACAAAGTCAATAACTTCGACTATACCGTAGAGAACCAGACTGGTCCCAGTGACATACGTTGTCCTTTCGTCGCCCACACTCGCAAAACTGCACCACGTAACCTTGACCCATATGTCGACAAAAAGTTCTTGGAATCTGCCCTCGTTGTACGTGGTGGTATGCCCTACGGCAAAGAGGTTTGTGGTGTCGCCTTTCCAATATGAATTGTCCTAACATGTAACTTGTATTATAGTACAAGGATGCGCCCACTGATCCCAACCGAGGTCTCGCATTTGTTTGTTACAGTTCGAGCATCACGAATGGGTTCTTCCGTCAGACCACAGAGTTTGCGGGAAATAATTATTTCCCTTCTACCAGTCTGATCCCAACGAGGCACGGTACGTTCCATCTCAGTAAAACGGTTCGTCGGCATTGCTGAATCGTGTATAAAAAGGACAAGACCCCATTCTCGGAGGACCGGGCGATATCTTCGACGTCAATCTTCAAGGGAAAAGTTCAATCCAGCCCTCTCAAGATGACAACGACATCGTTCCTGGTAAAGAGGTTACCCTTCGCGTCACCAGCAAAGCCGGGGAAACATTGCGTGTTACCGGAGTTGCCAAACGTGAAGAGGTCACTACTTTCAAAGAAGATTTCTTTGTGACGTCTCGTGGTGGCGAATACTTCTTTGTCCCATCCATTCCCACAATCCAACAGATCGCGAATGGTAGCCCTGGTGGGGGTGGAACCACTTCTAAAGCACTGTGAGTTCTTAGGAACTCGACCTTCCTACTCGCGAGATATTAGCTCAACCAATGTATGTAAATCGTGATATAGTGATATCGTTTTCTTGCAAGATGCTACAGGGAGTCAAGGACCCTATATCGACAGCGCTCGTGACGGCATCGTCAATATATGCAACAAGCTTCTCGCATCCAACAAGATCGATAAAGACAAATTACGATTCGGTCTCGTCGCATTCCGTGATTACGAGCCGGAAGATTATTCCATGTTGACGGAAACGCATGACTTTACCCCGAACGTAAATATCATCAAGAGCAAACTCGCCGACTTAATTCCCAAAGGTGGTGGTGACGGTCCGGAGGCTCAGACAGCTGCCATGGGCGATGCCTTGAAGATGCCATGGAGGGAGGATGCACATAAAGTGGTCGTCCTTATCACCGATGCACCTCCCCACGCAATTGGTGAAAGCGGTGATGGCTTCCCGCAAGGCACGCCTGATAGTATGTATTATCGTTAATCATGGCAATTATTTTGCTAACGGTGTCATACAGAACAAGACCCTATCAAGCATACAAAGGATATGGCTCAGAAGGGAATCGTGCTTGTACGTTGTCTTCCATTCTAGCTACACTGACATTAACGACATGAGGTTTAGCACGTAATCACTTGTGAGCCGACACTGACGAAGGAATACAAGGTTTGCACCCTAATTCAATCGCAATGAGTCTCGACTAATTATAATATTCAGTATGCGTCTTCATTTTATAGGGCACGAGCCCAGGTGACTGGGTAGGTCAAACGCCGCTATGGTTCCTGCGTCTCACGTCTGACTGATTCATAGCGGCCGAGTGCTACCCTTGAGCGATGCAAGTAAACTGCCCGATTACATCCTTGGCTCGGCTCTCGAGACGGTTGCCCTCAATGGGGTCCTTAGCAATGTTAAAGCAAGGATTACAACCAACCTTATGGCTAACCGAATGTCAGTCCATGAATGTGCCGATCGTCTCTGCAAGGAACTCAACGATGACAATGTGCAAATTGATTGTCTGCACATCAATGACTCTTACGTCGATTCGGATGAGACACGAAGGAATATTGATATTTGGAGTACCGCTGACAGTCTGGATGATGCAAGATCGAAGATCAAATCCGTCAGTGTTGTTCTCCAACTTAAATTCTACGATCTAACGTACACATCACTCTCAGGCGGATAATACCACTTTGAAGACTGCCAGTACGAGATCTTCCGCAGACGCAGCCGTCAAGGTCGCTCCCATCCAACGTGATCATGTAAGTTTACGAAATTGTCCGGAAGCAGCATGTCCTTAAAATACCCTTTAGGCAATGCGCATGATCATGCAAACATACGCTTCCATTCAGTGAAATCTTCTTTGTATTAATCGAACTCGATTTGTAACTGTACCTCTCATGTCTTGAGGAGTATTTTTGATTGAAATTAGTGCTACACTGTCACTATTGAATATTGAATATTGAGTAATGGGTATTGAGTATTGAATCCCAATTATTGCGGACAATATAGTACACCGCGAAGGGGTAAAAAATACGTTTTTACGATCACCCAGGGCCTGGCCGGGAATTGAACCCGGGACCTCCTCCATGTTGCTCAATAAGCCCTAAGAAGGAATCATACTACTAGACCACCAGGCCATGCTTGGCAAGCTCTTAAGAATCTATATAGTGGACATGATGTATCTCCACGTTGCAAAACTAATCGTATAAATTTCTACTCCACCTTTCATCTCAAATTTCATCATTGGCTCTACGAATTGAAATGGACGGTCTAGCAAGTTATCACCTGTATTCTATAGAGACCTCGGATACTTGTTCCAGATCGCGACGTGATGATTCTCAATGCAACATCATACCAATTCTGTCGAAAGAAGCGTCGGAAGGGGACAACATCTCTCCCTGCTTGACAGGTTCCTTGAATATGATGATAAAGTCGGCCAGACACTCCTCATGCTAATCGGTCAGCTCGCCATCTTACAGAGCATATATTGCTTCAGGCAAGTGAATTCCATCCAAACATCCTAATTGTCGTACGGCTCATCATCCGCCAGGTCATGCATCATCTCCATTATATGTTATATTTTACCCACCTTGAATCGGACCCCGCGGTTGAGTGTTATGTACGACATATGACCGCGAACGAATCGCTTAGACATATCTTACCTTCACTCGCCGTTCCGTTGGCCTCCTAGGCACGGAAGCATGATCGCGTCAAAATTGACTTTAAATCCAAAGTAAGATCTCAAAGCGTTCGATTTGGAATTGTCCACTATGCCAAGCACATTTCCCACATCAACCATGCATCACACTTTACCTGGCCCGCAAATTTTGTATTGACTCTCCAAGATAAACGTGTTCTCATGACACTCCAGAGGCACCAATTCAAGATCTCTTACATGTTTACAAACCCGATCGCCCCTACTCTAAATCCCTGCCAAGCGTATCTCCAGTCCGTTTCACGTCACGCCAGACCCCACATAGCCACCTTTTCAAAGTCTACCTGATTGAGATGCTCCCATGACATCGTTGAAGGTTTAAGTATAAAATGCTGCCTCAGGACGAAGATCGTCAGTGTCGCACTCGCTCCGCCGTATTTCCGACCAACTCTCAAGGATGCTACCTCGGGCTGCTACGTTCACTTCTGATACCTCTTCTCTCCAGAAGGATGGCCCTCCGACACCAGGGATCAAGAAGAGTTTCACAATGAGGTCTTCGGTGTCGGAGTCGCATGCGAAGACTCTAGCTGCAGTGAATTCCAGTGCACCAGCCACACCGAGAGAAGTGAACAACTTCCAAACGTACCTTATCGCAGTTACGATCTGTATGGGTGCTGCGTCATATGGTGAGCTCATGTCGGAGTCGGACCAAAATGCACCGTCTGACTATGTATTCAGGTTATGATACAGGCTTCTTTGGAGGAACCATCGCTCTGGACAGCTTCATACGTGATTTCGGGATGGATACAATGAGCAAGTCTGAGAGCGATGAAATGAGTGCTAATCTTGTTTCTCTGTTCCAAGGTGGAAGCTTTTTTGGAGCGGCTCTTCAGCTTCCCTTCACTCAGACATTTGGAAGAAAATGGTCGGTGGTCGCCTCCAACATCATTTTTATTGTGTCCGGGTTCATGCAAGTCTTCTCGAATGGTTCCATCCCATTAATGAGTACGTCAGACCTTGACATCGCTCAGTGCCGAATGACCTGCGAACTAATGACCCGTGCTAGTGGCAGGTCGATTCTTTGGTGGCCTTGCAATCGGTAAGTCGACGAACTTCGACCATATAATCTTACACTAAATGACTCTTGAAAAGGCATATCATCACTTGTTATTCCTGTCTACCTTTCGGAGTTTGCTCCTGCCACTATCCGTGAGCATGAAACCTTTGATATGCAATTTCGGCCCTGATCATAAGAATTTAGGTGGGCGACTCGTCGGATTTTACGACATTTTTATTCAGGTCGGGACCATCTTTGGATTCTGGTAAGATCTATTCCGGAATGTACAACGATTAAATGACGATTTTTCCACTAGGGCAAACTACATCATTATCAATACGGTCTCTTCTGAGAGCAAATTCCAATGGCAGTTCCCCGTTGCAGTACAACTTTTTCCAGCGGGGTTGCTCCTTGCTGGGATGTTTTTCCTTCCAGAGACGCCTCGGTTTTTGATGATGAAGAAAGTAAACATCCTACTTCGCTTGTCGCCTACATCATTCATTCATTTTCCACCCATATAGAAATACGAAGAAGCAGAATCTGTACTGTCTCGGCTGAGGAAGCTCCCCAAAGATCATGCGTACATCCAGTGGGAGCTATCGCAAGTACGAGAACAGATAGAATACGAGGAGAGTGTGCGCGGCCAAAACACTCTTTGGGATCTCTTCCGAGAACTATTTCGAAGTAAAGATCATTTGAAGCGTCTAGGGCTTGGGCTTGCATTGCTGGTAAGTCTTACTCCGTCGCTACAGTGCGCCTTGACTCAGCCTCCCCAGTTTTTCAAAACATTCAGTGGTGTTCAAGCAGTCAACTACTACAGCCCTCGGATCTTCGACCAACTCGGATTTGATGGTCAACAGAATAAGCTGTAAGTTTGATACTACCCTCAATATTATATTATCTCTAATGTACGACACAAAGATTCGCAACAGGTATCTACGGAACTGTGAAGGTCGTGTGTACACTTATCTTCGGCCTTTTCATCGTCGATCGCGTTGGCCGTCGCAAGCCGTTGCTCATAGGATCTACTGTGGGCGCGCTGTGCATGTTTTTCATCGGTGGATATTTGTGCGTATTTTCAATTTCCGCCGACCATACGAAAACTTAGCGAGATTTAGAACTGGTGCTGGTCCGAGAGCCGACGGCGCAGAACGTCGAGTGGGAGACTACTTCGCCATCATAGCCATCTTCCTATACGCAGCCATTTATTGTTTCGGTGTACGTACTCATAAATTCCTTTCTCTTTGGTTTATGAATCTGACTGTCTCTCAGTACAATTCTGTTCCGCTAACTCTCATCTCTGAGATCTTCACAATGAGGTTTCGCGATCTGAGTATGACATTCTGTTTGATGTGGCAGTGGTTATGCACATTGTAAGTCAAGAAGTCAAGCGTGCCAATTACGTCTTCTGACACCATCGTAGCTCAATTGTCCGTATCATGCCTGTGTCACTGACCAACATCGAGGAGCGCACATACTTTGTGGTAAGTATTATTAAACCACCCTCTCCCTCATGTCTTTATTGATGGATGATCCTTCCCATCCAGTTTGGTTCGATTTTCATTTGTGCTACACCTTTCGTCTACTTCTTCATTCCAGAAACGAAGAAACTTCCTCTGGAAGCAATGGATCACCTCTTCGGAACATCTCAAACACCACACGCTCCTGACAACACCAGTAGCATCGCAAAAATAATGGAAAAGGATGGTGCTGTTACTCAACGGCTGGAGATTGCTCAGCCTTCGCTAGACCCTATTACTGAGCAACGGTCAAGGGATGTTTAACGGTATACTGACAGATGTACTAGTCTTCAATTTGTATTTCTAATGACATATAAGATATAGATATGTTTATGCCAACTCGCTTCAGGTTGTTCATCCTTGGTTGGGTACGAGCAACATTAATGTCTACGTGATACTCTGGCAGAGCCTTCCGAGGCCGTCTCAGCAATCTGAGACTCACATCCCAGAGGCGACGGATCTTGACTCAAATTGTCCGACATGGATGCTTTGAATTGTTAGATCTCCCTCAAATTATCCACGCAGTATTAAAGCTTTGAGGGTCCATCAAGATCGATGGAAGCCAAAGTCCAAATGTCAGTGACCTCCTTCATAATCGGGATATGAATATCGAAGATATAAGATACCTGCGCTACCCGAGAATAACTCACACACAAATTGAAGCTATTATGTATACAAAACAAGTATCGTTGTATGAGTACTTTGCAGTCACCCTGAATCCTATTACCTTGCAGACTAGCAGAAAACTTAATGAACCTAATGTAAAATCTGTCCACGTAGAAGGTTATCTTGATGGGAGGGACACTGGATACATCAACTTCGCTACGTAGAAGTGAACACCGCCTGTGACGTAACTAATTATATGTGAAATTTTGGAGCCCTAAACCTGTAGGTAGCGGCGTACTGACGTCCGCGTACTCGAATTTCATTCGCAGCACTGGACACAAGGAACTTGTACAAGAAAAGAAACCACTCAGCACCTGCCTGGTTCAAAACCGGCCCTCACGTAGATCATCCCAACTTAGCCACTTCTGTCCAGCAGCCATCCACTCCCTCGCCAACTTTCCGAGCAACGTCTTCGATGCCCGTTCTTGAATGAAGTACATGTTGGTGCAGATTATCATACTGCGCTTGCAGCGCGATAGCATGACATTCAGACGTCGTTCGTTTTGAAGGAAACCAACTCTATCTGTTCGCACGACTGAGATCACTATATGATCGTCCTCATTTCCTACAAGGGTTACGTGAAGAGTTAGGAAACCCCTCAAACTGAAACGGTGTGAATGAATTTATAAGCCTCACCTTGGAAAGAATCGACGTTGAAGCATTTATCTTCCCATTTCAGACCGGAGTCCTTGAGGGACTTTTCGATAGCATGGCGCTGCGCATCATAAGGTGTTATGATACGGTAAGATTTGCCTTCATATTCATATTTCCGCGCGATACAAGTTACTGCATTCACCTCCTCGAAGTTCTACACCAAACATGAGACCAAAATGGACGGCTGTTTGTCAAAACTTACCACCCAGCTAGTACGCCCCCATTCACGTTCTTGACCATTGTGAATATCCACTAAGCGACAGCACTCCAGAGCTGATTCTGTGTGTACGGAACGTAGCCTTTTATCATAAACATGTTGAGATAGGAAGTTTCCCACAGGTTTAGGCATTCTATCTATCAGAGTACATTTTGATGCCTCCTCAAGTAGCGTAATTTGAGCGGACTCACATTGTATGTCAAGGAAGACATTAGTTCGTAGATGGCTCATCTCGAAAACGCTGCGAAGATTGCCAAGGTTGTCTTGACCGAATGGTGGGACTGTCTCCAACTTCAATGAGTCAAATCAAAACATGAAAACTTGACGACATACGCTGCTTATCGTCACCGATGAATACTAACTTGCGGAGGCTGGTACCATGTCTGCTCAGAAGAGGAAGGTAATTTCCTATCTCGATTTGACTCGCCTCGTCTAGTATGACGGTGTTGAGCGGGAAGCTCTGAAATATCCCCGAAGTCGCGAGTAGCGGACGGGATAGCATGGATAATGTGCAAAGAATGACCCGACTTCCAGCCAGACGCCGCTCGAGCTCGAGAGGGTTTGAAAATCGATCACTTCTGATCACGTTCTCATCTATCCTCGAGTAGAGGTGTTCATGCCTAGTAGAAATACTTAATAAGAGAGGTTCATATAGGATCGATAGAGTTATTACTTGCCATTCGAAATGGAAGTCCACTGAGACCAAAAGTTTGAAATCAAAAAAGCTATCTTCCACTAGTTTCTCCGCCATATTCTTCACAGCAACATTCGACTGTGCCACTAGCCATATATACTTGCCTAAGCCCAAAGGTGGGTTATGGAAGAAACTGTGGACGGTGGCCGCGATCACAGTTGTCTTTCCAGTACCTGCAGGGCCCTGGATAATACAGACACGATCGGAGCTGGCGTTGGAAAGGATACGGGTCATAGCAAGCATTTGTGAGTCGTTAAGTCGTCTACCGGGGAAGTGAATAGAAGGCTGTGAGGTGCTTGGTGAATCACGGAGCTCTCGAGCGAGGAAAATCCAAGCAGCCCAGTCTTGTTCGAAAAGGGGATTGGTGCTCTGTAAACAGTTCAAGGTGACATTGGTTCGTTCCATCTCTAGATTGGTTGGGCCATCCCTACCCAATGTAGAGACGGAGAGCACACCACCCGATTGTGTGACACCTGATAATATAACTTCTGCGGATTTGCCCTTGGCCCTCGCTACACGTCCGCGTACCGTTTCACCATTGTTGAGCCGCACCTTCACTTCCTGTCATTGAATGTTAAATTGACCTATATTTCAAGATATTAGTAGATAACATACCTGGGTATCCGATTTACGCATGCGAGTCTTGAAACGTACGAGAGATAACCGCAACTGGCCATTACTGAGCTTTGCATTAGGAAAGATGTCATTCTTGACCCTGATAGGTTTCAAGGCCACCAAACGCTGATGGTCTCGTACAGATTGGGCAAGAGCCTCAAGTTCCTAGCAGCGAGTGAGCTGTGCGGAATGAATCTACAATGAGAAAGTATACCAGTGGATACATGCTTAGCGTATCGATGGTAGGTGCGGTAGGCAAAACCCCGATCGTTTCAGGAAGACTCGCAACGATACACGAGGCCCATGCCCGTAACGCCAAACATTTATTGTCCAGAGATTTTTCCACAAGGGATTGATAAAAGGTACGCGTGACACCTTCCATATTGACTTGTTGCTGCCCGCCTAAGCATTCTTGTGCTGCGGCAGGTGATCCGCGGGCTGCTTTCCTTGGTAAAAGAGAATGTATGTCCACAGTGTTGTTCATGCGAAAGCCGTGATCGAGAAACAACGCAGTGGCGAGTTGTTCAACATCAAACGCTACCTTCCTTAACCCCGAGTTGCATAAGATTCTCTTCTCCAAGACAAGATGCCGTTTGAGCTTGGAGGTCATGGACCGATCCATGGATAGATGGACGAGAAGCACGGCGTTGGCGGTCGCAATAGCTAAGCAATAAATCTTGCATTTCTTCCCGTAAAAGGCAGATAGCCCTATAGGTGTAGAGCACGAAGTTTCAAGAAAGACGTCCAGATATTCAGTAGTCAAGAGACGTTCTTCGATTATAATAACCCAGAGAGAAGGGTAAACCTTCTTGAAGATATCTTGTACTATAGTGAGGGTGGCCATTGTGATTTGTTGCTTTGGAGTAGTTTATGGGATATCAGCACAGGCGTACTATAGCCCGAGTCGAAGGTCAAGGGAGTAGGCTCTACAAGCCCGAGTGTCACTATATGCATGAAATGCCCTCGAACGTTCATACCCTTGTCTCTTAGACGCATGTAGCGGCAAGGACCGACCTGTACGGACCCCGAAGATCTCCTGGATGACATGCGACATGCGTTCTCAGTCGGACGGAAACTGTGGACTTGAAACCCACCATTTCTGATTCTTTGGCATACGAAATCGAGGTTCAACTGATACATTGAGCGCTTAAGCGAGGATTCGGAGTCCATCGCTCTGCCGCGGGACAGCGCGGGACGAAAACTAGTTTCCGTGGCTGACCAGGACCATATGATCACAGTCGATCACAAACAAAAACGCCATTTTGGGTCTGCGATCTGAGATTCGAAAGGTATATTTGGTGTGTGGAAGGTTGTCCGACGGAAATATGACATCTACTACAGTACATAGTCTACGGTAAATCATTTAGAGGATGTTAAAGTTTCGACTCGGAGTCGGGGGTCCCACCTGTACAGCCTATAACCAATCCGCTCAACCACCCCTTCATCTATTGAGAGAACGACTGTCTTCTCGATTTAGAGGGTGAGAACTGAGCCTACCCTTCATCTAGAGCTTGCAAGAAGCAGACATGACTGCCTGCCCTTTGGGGAGTGCATGTCATTTCAGACAACCGCCCCCGCCTCGACCGTTGGCTAGATCTAATCCCACAAATTGTACCACGCTCCGCGACTCATGACTATGTCGGAGTGCGGATCTTCTTAATCTGCCTCGGTTAAGCCTTTAGCATAGGCTTTATTTGGGCTTTAGCTACATATTTGCACCGAATACATAGCAGGTAGTCAAAATAAGAACTTGCCTTCATTCAAGTTATTCAGTGAAAAACGGTGATTGATTTCAACTCAGCCACATGTGGGCGACGCCCTAGACACTCACAGCTCGAAGGTCGTGTATTATTACATTGGCAGAGTATAAGTGGTAGACTACAAAAAGATAGAACAATATGGTTAACATCCAATTTACAGCAAAAGACGAGTAACACATCTAATCAACAGAAGACTACATTGATATACCACAGCTCGAGTCTGGACGGTAAATCAAACACACCAGAGAAGAATAAGAGATGAAGATAATCCCGTACCACGCCCTCGAGCAAACCCCCTTCGGCCTAAGCTAAGGGCGTTGTCCAACACTGCAAGCCCACAATGAAATGCCATATAGAGCCTATCCGACGTCTCAGAGTCATTGCGCTTCGAATGCTGTGCAAGCTCCCGTCCGAACCAGACGACGGAGTTGGTCGACATGGTTGTGGAATTGAAGTGCCTAAGGGTGTCTCTGATACAGGAAGTCCCGCAATGGGGTCTGAGTGATATGCGTAACCTATTATCAATTCCTTTTCGACTAAATGAATGAAGACAAAAATATTCACCATTCGATGTTTTCGCTGAGATGAGGCGAGGGGGTACGTGTACGTTCCCATCAGGACCAGATGACGGAGTTAGTCGATATGGCTGAGGAATTGGAGACCCTGATGGTGAGTATATGTAGCTATAAGGCCTGGATCGCGCGTTGTTGAGGCCCAGAAATGAGGGAGGTATCTCTGGTCTGGAAATGCGGTCTGAATGATCTGCATAATCTGGATAGCACAGCCGATATCAATTTCTTTTGTCCAATTGGATGAAATGAATGAGGATAAGAGGGTTACCATTTGATATTTTCACCGGGGGCGGGCTGCGAGGTAGGGATAGTAGTCGCGGTTGATTAGGACGGTTTTGCTGTTGCGAGTGATGAGAGTAGTCGGTCGTTCTACTGGGTTGTGCATCACGTATGGGATCTAGTGTGGTCGGTACAGGAGGCAATTTTTTGCAAGAGACAAAGCCGCACGGTGAATCTGCGTATCATTGATGAATAACAAGCAAAATATGTTTGCGCATTAGCGAAACGGGATCTCACTTGTAACATCCCTCGTCTCGTCTATGTCTTTAGTCTGAAGAGATTGACATCGATTTTCTTGCAATGGTCGCGTCGTGGATAGCGGAGCAGGTTCAGGCAGAACAGGGATCATAGGAGGTTGTGGGATTATGCATCTTGGGGTCATAACTACACAGACAAAACAAAACTTAGTCGACATCTCAATTTCCGAACGGACACGAAGACGTACCCTGTTCGGTGCCTCTGAACTTCTGTAGGGTAGACGGGTAGGGCAGATGGGTTTGAGCTACCACGGGAGACTGCGGTCTGTCAATCACAGGACTTGGTGATTGACTCGAAAGTAAGTGCAACAAGGAATACTCCGAGTCTGAACATTGATGAGTTAAAGAAGAAACGGGTTCCAGACTCATTCGTGAATCTATGCTCTGTGCTGAATACAAAACATTACCTGCAGATTTAGGTATGTTAACTACTGTACCAGAATGATAGATATCTGGAACCGCTCGAGCATTAACGCAAAGATGGCGTGCAAGAAGAAAAAATTACTTGCCTTCTTTTTGTGGTATGTGCTCGACTGTGACATTACTTTCTTCGGTAGGGAAGAAATAAAGATCCCCTTCAACGGAAAACAAGTAAAAACCGATATATATATATAGATCCAGGTATACGAGTCAAACTCACTTTCCTCATGCTCAAGGTTCTGTGACATGGATTCCAAGTCCTGCTGTATGGATACAAGATCCTGATGCATAGATCCAATTTCTGCCAGAAGTAAGATTTCACGTTTTTCACCAAGGGCATTACGGATTTTCATCGCCTTTTTCAACTTGGATTCTTGTACTTTGATACGGGTGGCGTGCCCCGAATCGACTACCGGCACTATCAGCAAGAATACCCAGTTTGGGAGGTATCGTACATACTTTCCCCGAAGAATTTCAGGTGATTTGTCTTTCGTCCCTCGATCTCTGACGAAATCGCTTCGATAAACCCGTCAACAACTCTCAACTTCCGCTGCGCCTGCTCAGAGCTCTGAAGTAGGCGCACAGCGCGAAAGGTGATAAGAGCAAAAGCAGTATAGCGCGAGTGAGCGAGTTCGCCATGTTTGTGGTACTCTCCTGTCAAGCTAGGATACTCTGCCCAGTGCTTACGAGATCGTGACACTGACTTGGAGGTAGTGCCTAATTTGTTACAAACCGAGTCTTCGTCTGCGAGGAGAGTGGTGCGCCGGCACCGTGTAGATCGTTTAGGTTGCCCTCTTCGTCCATGCTTGGAACGGGCCATTGTTTGAGGGGGGCATCAGCGAGGGGGATAAGCTGGGAGTGAAGGATAGATACATCAGCTTGGGTATATTCAGGGACAGCAGGTGCTATCCTTCGTAGAGGATTGGGGGGCAGGCAGCTGTCAACGCTCGGCATTGGTCTGCAAACGGGGAAGCACTGGCCCCGAGGATTTTACGTCAAATACTGTAGGAAATAAGTTATTGTACGGGTTTGCAATAGTTGCACATGTTCGCCTCACCTGATACACATGTTGATATGGTTCAAAAAGCAGGATGTTACGGTTTGTACTAAGTCCGGTCATGCGAGGTGTTAAGAATGCAGCCAGTAGTGCTTCTTAAGATGCCACATAAACTATTTGAATACCTAACGGAGGGTTTTGTAAGAGAGACAGAACACTTAGCCTGCGTAACCAGAAGAGACTTATGCACTTGGTCCAACTAGCTCAGCCCCATCGCTATGCTCACACGATGGGCACTCTAAACAGGTGTACCGTAAGAAAGGCCAAGATTGAGCCTTTTACAAGTTATCCATGTCCTAAGAGGTTGTCGACAGAAGCGACCAGTCGAAGTGTTCACATTCTGGGATTCTTTCTATCTGTGCGCTGTGGGAAATCGAGTTGAACACATCGGAGAAAGAAGTTGCAGTACTAGTACGTGGATCTATGTGGCATAAAGGCCAAACTATTCGTATTCGAGTTTTGAGATCGTCGTTGGTCCTAATCGCTTGCGGCGGCGAAATACACGGATGGCCGGGCCGGTGACTTGACTCGGAGTTTTGCACCAAAATGTAAACTTGTTGAAGTCGGCCAGTACGTATGTACGGTATGGTACTACACCAGTGCAAGGCAGAATCCTAGTAGAGGGTATATCTTCATTTCTATATATGCTCAACGTGCTCATTCGATTTCCCCTAGCATAAATATTAAATAGACACCATGTCTACCCTCATCCTATCCGCAAAGGATGTAGACAGAGTGGTCTCTGAACTAACTCCAGACGACCTAGTCAACCTGATGGCCCTCGTTTTCTCCCAACTCTCCTCCCCCACATCATCCACCTCTAATAACAATATCACCCAACCTCAACGAATCGCCATCCCCATGCAGAACCACACAGGTCTCTTCATGCCCTCCCGCATCTCCTCCATCGGCACTGCCATCAAGGTAGTTTCTGTTCCTTCTGCTGGTGCCCCTTTGGAGGTGAGAGAACAGGGTCTTCCGGGGAGTACGTTTGTGTTTGATGAAGAGAGTGGGAGGGTGAATGGGGTTGTTAATGCGAGTAAACTTACTGCTGTGAGGAATGCTGCTGGTACAGATCGTCGTTCCAAAATTAGTATTTTTTCCCTAATGCTGCAATATCTATTGTACGTACATATGCTGATTATGTTATATCTTTCCACCTTTTAGGCTCACTGTTGGCCACTCGTCTCCTACTCCCCACCTCCAAACCCCCTACCAAACTCATCACATTCGGAGCAGGCGCACAAATATCCGCACACATAATCCTCTTCCTCACGCACTACCCAACCATCACCCACGTCATTATCTACAACCGATCCCTCAACTCACGCCTCACCTCCCTCCTTACCTCTCTCCAAACTCAATTCCCCGACCTCATCAAATTCGAAGCTAAAGAACTCCCGGATCCTTCATTACCTGAAGACCAACGTGGGGGATTGAAGGAGACTCTGAGGGATGCGAGCATTGTTGTCACTGCGACGAGTTCGACTGTACCGTTGTTCCCTTCGTCTTTTGTGACTCCTGGGACACATTTATGTCTAATTGGGTCGTATAAACCGACCATGCACGAGATTGACAGCGAGTTAGTATTACGAGCTGGGAAGGTTATAGTCGATTCGAAGGAAGCATGCGAGGTAAGATCATGCCTTTACCTTTTTCGCATCGACACTTAAACTTACGAAACCTTCAATACAGGAAGAAGCAGGAGAACTATTAACCGCCAAGCTTCCCCTCTCAAACTGGATTGAACTTGGCACGCTCTACGATTTTAACAAGGATGCGCGACCAGTGCAATGGACTTCACGAGCCGAATTAATCGAGGACGTCCGATCCGCAGGCGACGTGACGATTTTCAAATCGGTAGGAGTGGGCGTGCAGGATGTGGCGATTGCCCATGCTGTGATGAAGAGAGCGAAAGAGCTGGATGTTGGTGTTTATGTCGATCTATAATAGAAAGTATATATAACACTTTGACAGTGTGAGGCAGTTAAGCAGAATGAACCGTAGAGTGCTGATGTTTGAGGTTGGAGGAATAAGTTGTTTATTATCTGTAGTGTACTTGTGCCATTCCGTCTGACATAGGGCTCGGCCCTCGCGAACGTTAAGCCTGGAATCAAAAAAACCGTAGAGTCTAGAAAAGAAAAAGTCTGTAGATGTTGATATGTGGATACATGTGATATATGTGATATTCTGCAGCGTGATAGAAACCGCAAACCTGGAGTACAGATAATTATACAAACCGATATGATACATCGTCCAGAGAGAGTATGGGTAAAGAAGGTATAGATCTAATCCCACCTGCGAACACCGCGTCAGCAACCCAGATTCCCATAATATTCGGAAAGAAAAGGACTCACAAGCTAATGATTACCGCGCACAATGCACACAAAAAACAATCAGTCATTCAGTTTCTTACGAAAAAAAAACAAAAACGCTCACCCAATGAGAGCCATCCCCGCCACCCCCATAAACACACTCACCACCGCAAGCACCTGTCTCTTAATACTACTTCTCCAAAGCAAAGGATCCATCACGAAATCGCCAGCAAGCATCTCGACACAAGCAGCGTAAATCAGCATTCCAGCAGATATCGCAGACATGAGGCCTTGAATGAGTTTCAGGTAAGCTACCAAACGGATTTGAGTATTTATTTATAAGGTGGTGAAGGGTGGGGAGAAGAAGAAGACGTACCGGCATCAGCTTTCCCGTGTCCGAATGTGGCGAGGCCGATAGCGATGCCTATAGGTGTGGTGATGGCGAATGTGAATGCGAGTGAGAGTTTGAATATTCGGCGAATCCATCCAGCTAAGAACAATTAGTATAAGTAGTACGGTAGAATTGTGCTAGAATACAATTTACCATTGGCGGGTGTCGATGGAAGGTTAGCTATCCGAATACCTAACGATAGGCCTTCGAAGAGTTGGTGAAAAATGATTGCGGCAACCAAAGAGGCTAGAAAACCCGGGTTAGGTGGGGACGAAAACTGGGAATCTATGGAGCTTACTAAATTCAGACCCGGTGGTTATAGCCAAAGTCAAACCAATAACCAACGAATGGATCATGATACCAATTTGCAACATCTACAAAACATGCTAGAAGAGTCCTTTTCGTGAAAAAAAAAAGAAAAACGGAACTTACCAAAATCCCAACAACCTGTCTCCGATGCCCAATCTTCACCTCAGCAGTCACCTCCACCTCCTCTTCATCCCGTCCCGAATCAGGATCCCACTCCTCCATCGTCAAATGCACATGCCCATGGTCATGCGTATGGCTCATATTATGCGGACGATGATGAGCGCCATGATCATGCCCATGAGTATCCTTACTACCACTAGTAGTCTTCACCCTCTGCGATCCTACCGGTGTCGCAGTCACCTGGAAATCTTCTGATATCTTCTGCAAGGATTGTCGGCGTCCTGGACCACCGGAATGATGAGAGTGGGATGAACGAGATTCAAAACGGTGGTGACCTCCTGAGAAGATGTCGTCTTCTGCCGCTTGGGGCGGTGGGATAGCCGCTACGGAGACAGAACGGTGAGGGAGGTGTTCTTGGTGAGGTAAACCATCGATTGGGTGTTCGTGATGATGGTGCACTGGAAGTGTCCCATATTCGTTCGTAGGATTGGAAAGTAATGGAGCATGTTCTGAATCTTCGAGGGATTCGGGTTCGTGTGTTCGAATGGGATGTGCGGAGGATGCACGGGATGGTGATGAGGAGTGAGGCGGGGTTGATGCAGGAGATGAATATGATTGTAGACGGTCTACAAAAGATGTAGATATGTCTATATATGTACAATTGTGAAATTAGAAAACCAGATTCTTAAAAAGCCCGAAAGAGGATAATACGTACATTCTATCAGGAAAATAACAAGTAACGAGCCCAGCCTAAACCATACATCATCAGATCATACCCGGAATGATAGGGAGGTACGCACACTATGAGCCCAGTCCATTTTCCAATCCCCCACCGCGCTTTCACAAGGGGATGACCTAGGTTTTCAAGGGCCTCTTGTAGCAGATGCACAAATGCTGTCGATAGGATGACACCTGTGTCAAAGTGTTTGTAGGTATATATAGCGCTTGAGTGACTCGGAGGTGGGATCAGTCCCAACCAAGAATACTACTTTAGGCCTGAGAAATATATTTGGCGTGTGGAGCTCGATTAGAACTGAAATATGACATTTACCACTGACACAGTCTAAATCATTTCGGGCTTGAAAACATATTCAAGCTCCGACTCAGAGTCGGGGGTCCCATCTATCCGCTCAACTGGAACTTGGAAACAAGGTTGCCTGCCCTTTGGGGGGTGCATGTCATTTCATACTCTTCGAATTCCACAACTTGAGCAGCGCTGTACAGATATATTATACATTAAGACGGAAGCTATTGCATCAGGACAGAAAGGATGTACACAACGTGTTCGCTGTATCTCCCTTCATATCTACCTGTCGTTTCCATCATACCTTTATCATGCGGGTGGGTTAACTCAATGGGTGCTATGCCACGCTCCGCGATTCCTGGCCTGCAAGCGAACATATCGGAGCGCGGATCTTCCTTATTTGCCTCAGCGACGCCTTTTACATGGACATTGGGAAACGGTGATTGAAATTTGGCTCCTGAGTCAGTCGCAGATGGGCGACTCGGAAGCAAGACCTAATTACCCAGATCTCAGAGTAGAATACAGAAATGGACCGTTATGGTTAATATCCTATTTACAACAAAAGACAAGCTGAACGCGAGATCACAATCGATCACAAACAAAAAGCCGTTTGGGTCTGAGATTTCCAATGGTATATTTGGTGTTATCCGGCGAAATATGACGTCTACTACATAGTCCACAGTAAATCAATGTTGAGAGGACCATAAAGTGTCAATTCGGACTAGTCAGGGGTCCCACCTGTACAGCCTAAAACCAATCCGCTCAACCACCCCTCCATCTGGAGCTTGCAAGAAGCAGACATGACTGCCTGCCCTTTGGGAAGTGCATATCATTTCAGACGATCCCCGTGTCAACGCCGCTAGCGTAATCCAATTCTACAACTTCGCGGGTTGGACACCAGCCGTACAACAAAGTTACACACCAAGATGGCCATTAGGGCGAGGACAGCGAACAGAAAGGGTGTGCACAACGTTTTCGCCGTGTACCCCTTCTTATGAGATTGATCGGCCATTTTACTGGGATGTGCGTCGTGTATGGGTACCAGTGTGGTCGGTATGGGAGGCAACAACTTGCCAGACACACGGCCGCACGATGAAGCTGTGTATTATGGATTAATATCAAGTAAAATATGTTTCTGCATTAGCGAAACGGAATCTTACTTGTAATGCCCCTCGTCTTGTCTATGTCTTTAATTTGAAGATATTGGCATAGGGTCTCTTGCGATGATCGCATCGTAGGGTGCGTTTGAACTATCACGGGTCTATCGATTACGGGCGTTGGTGGTTGACTTAGAAGTAAAGGCAACGAGGAATGCTTCGAGTCTGAACATTGATGAGTCGAAGCAGACACACTTTCCGAAGTCATTTGTGGATCTATACTCAGTATTGAGTACAAAGCTCTGGCGTATTAGACATGACAGAGATTTACCTGCAGGTTTGGGTATATTAACTACCATCTCTGGGTATGGTGTACCAGAATGATAGGCATCTGGACCCGCTCAGGCATTAGCGCAAAGACAGCATGCAACAAGAAGAAAATACTTGCCTTCGTTGTATGATTCATGCTCGACCGTGACATTATTTTCTTCTGTAGGGAAGAAATGAGACTTCCCTTTAACGTAAAATGAGTGAAAACTAGTATATATATATGGATCCAGATATACGAATCAAACTCACCTTGCTCACACTGGGAGTTCTGTTGCAGGTATGCCAAGTTTTGTGGTATGGATACAAGATCCCGATGCACAGATGCGACTTCTGCCCGTCGCAAGTTTTCACGTTTTGCATCAAGGACGTTCCGGATTGTTTTTGCCCTTGTCAACTTGGCTTCTTGTCCTTTGATACGGGCGACATGCCCCGAATCGGCTACCGGCACCATTAGCAGAAACAGTACCTGATTTGGGAGTATCGTACATACTTTCCTCGAAGAATCTCTGGTGATGCGTATTTCGTCCGCTGATCTCTAACGAGATCGTTTGGATAAACTTATCAATAACTCTCAACTTCTGCTGTGCCTCCTCAGAGCTCTGAAGTAGTCTCACAGCACTAAAGGTGACAAGAACGACAGTAGTATAGAGCGAGTCGGCGATCTTGGCATGTTTCTTGTACGCCCTCGTCAAGATAGCATACTCTCTCTGGTGCTTAAGACACCGTGGCTTTGTGGTAGTGACCAATTTATTGCAAACCGTCTTTGCGTCTGCGAGGAGAGTGGTACATCGGCGCAGTGCAGGCTTTTTAGGTTGTACTCCCTGAGAATCCTTGGAACGGGCCATTCTTTTGAGGAAAAACTCTGCGAGGGGACTAAGCTGGGGGTGAAGGATAGACACATCAGCTTGGGAATATTCAGAGACAGTAGGTACTATCCTTCGTGAATCGTAGAAGATTCGACGGCAGGCAGCTGTCAATTCACGGCATTGGTCTGCAAACGGGGAAGCACTATCCCGAGGACTTTACGTTAAATACTGTAGGAAGTGAGTCGTTGGACGGGCAGGAACTATGCAGGCATAAAGCTTGTTTTTGCCAATAGCTGACCCTCTGTAGTTGCACCTGTTCGCCTCACCTGATACACATCATGCTAATAAGGTTTCAAAACCGGAATGCTACGGTCTGAAATCGGGCGCCAGTATCCTCGTGCACCCACCTTGCCCGCACTAGCTACCAGTGTGGCATGCTCTCTACAGTCCACAATGTCCGTGACGTCTCTTGTGGGTTGCAGACCAGTCCATAGGATGGACGAGAAGTACAACGCTGACGGTCGCAGTGACTAAGGAAGAAAACTTGCAATCATTCTCGTAAATAGCCGATATCCCTAGAGTTGTAGGGGATGAAGATATAAGGAAGGCGTCCAGGTCTTCAGTTGTCAAGGATCGTTCTTCAGTATCCATAACCCGGAGAGGAGGGCATGCCATATTGAAGATACCTTGTACTATAGTGGCTGAACTTGCGGTAACCATTGTGATTTGTTGTCTTGGGGTGATTTTGAGGATTTCAGCATAGGCTTCTTATAAGCCGGGTCGAGGGCCAACTTGAAGGGAATCTACAAGCCTGAGTGTCACGCTGTTCGGAGGAAAACACTATTTTTCCGTCTTGCCAGAAAGAGGTATATTCTGCGTGTGGAATGGCTGATCGAAAAGGACCTTAACTGGATTTAACTCTTTTTGGAATGCAGTAACTGAATAGATGAAGAGGGTAGCATTTCGAACCACGAACAGCCTTGAACTTCAAACTAGGCTAAGGGCATAGTCCAACATTGCAAGTTCACAATCCAATGCCATATAGAGCCCAACCATGACCGACGCCTGGGACGCGAGATACTGTGGAAATTCCCGTAAGAATCAAACAGCAGAGTTGCTCCATGCGGTGGAGCAATGGAAGGGCCGGAGGTTGAGTATCTGTAACTATGAGACGTGGATTGAGTGTTGGTGTTGGCGTTGATGCCCATAGGTGATAAAGGTATCTCTGATACAGGAGGTCTGGTAACACGGTCTGAATGATATGTATGACCTGCATAGCACAAATATCAATTTCGTTGTCCGTAATTGAACGAAAAGATAAGAGTCTTACCATTTGACGTTTTGAGCGGGGTCGGACGAGGGGAAATGGGTGGTGGTTGTGGCTGGATGTGATGGTTCTGCAGTTGCGAACGATAAGAGTACTGGGTCGCTCTTCTAGGTTGTGCATCGTGTATGGGCTTCGGTGTGGTTGGTTCGGCGGAAGACCAATATTTGCTAGGGGTGGGGCCGGCTGCGTCTCATTGATTAATGGTAAGCAAAATGCATCTATGCATTGAATAAAACGAAACCTTACTCGTGATATTTTTCTTCCCATCCACAACCGCCCTCAGGCTGGATCTACTTTCGGCCTGGAGCAACGCGTTGCGTTTTGCATCAAGGACAGTACGGATTGTCACCGCTGTTGTCATCCTTTCTTCTCGTATCTTGATATATTCAGCATGGCCCCGATCGACTACCAGCACCTTTAGCAAAAGTACTCGATTGTATGTGTATCGTACATACTATTCTCGAAGAATCTCCGATGATGTGTCTTCCGCTCTTGGATCTCTGAAGAAATCGCTTCGATAAATTCGTCAACAGCTCTCAACCTCTGTTGCGCCTCCTCAGAGTTCTGAAGGAGGTCTATGGCTTGAAGGGGGATAGAAGCGGAAGTTTCGAGCAAATCAGCGAGCTCGGCATGTCTCTTGTATTCTTTTGTCAGGCCAATATACTCTATCTGGTGCTCATCGCATCGTTTGAGTGAGGTGATCCACTTGTTGCAGCCCGCCGCTCCGTTTTTGAGGAAAGTGCTACACCGGTGTGGTGTAGACGATCTCTGACTTTGGTGTCGTCCTCCTCGGGGACGCTGGCGGCGCTGGGGGCGGGCCATCTCTTGGGGGGGCCTTCGCAAGGGGACTAAGTTGGATGTTCACAGATAACAGGTACTAACCTTTGTAGAAAATGATTGGGCGGCATAGAGCTGTCAACGTTCGGCATTGGTGTACAGATGGGAAAGCACAGGTCCGAGGACTTTACGTTGAACACTGTAGGGGGCAAGTCATTTTACGCGTAAGTACTATACAAGCATTGATGAGTGACTCTGTTCGCCTCACCTGATACACATGTTGATATGATTCCAAAAGCAGAACGACACGGTCTGGATGGATTCCGCTAAGGGATCGTGTCGAAACGCAGCCAGCGGTGCTTCTTAAGATGCCACATAAGCTTTTTGAATTCAAAACGGAGGTTCTGAACGATAGACAGAACACTTGGCCTGCAACCAGCGCCTTGGTTCAACTCTGTCGCTATTTTTGCACGATGGGCATTCTAAACAGGTGTAAAGAAACATCCGGGCCCAAAATCGAGCTCCTTGCGGGTTATCCGTGTCCTTTGAAGAAGTTGCAGACAGAAGCGACCAGTCAAAGTGTTCAGATTCCAGAGTTCTTTCCATCTGTGCGCTGGGAGAAATCGAGCTGAACACATTGGAGAAAGAAGTTGCAGTACTAATAAGTGGATTCGGGTGGCATAAAGGCCAAACGATTCGTATTCGAATTTTGAGATCGTCGTTGTAGACAAGTTGAAGTAGTCGGGTGTAGCCTCCTGTAGCGGGGGAATACACGGATGACCGGGCCGGTGACTTGACTCGGAGTTCTGCAGAATCTGCACTGAAAGGTAAACTTGAAGTCGGCCAGTATGTATGTACTGTTCAGTACTACACCAGTGCAAGGCATAATCCTAGTAGAAAGTATATCTTCATTTTTATATATGCTCAACGTGCTCATTCGATTTTTTTCCCTAGCATAAATATTAAATAAACATCATGTCTACCCTCATCCTATCCGCAAATGATGTGGACAGAGTGGTCTCTAAACTATCCCCAGACGACCTCGTCAACCTAATGGCTCTAGTTTTCTCCCAACTCTCCTCCCCCACATCATCCACCTCTAACAATATCACCCAGCCTCAACGAATCGCCATCCCCATGCAGAACCACACAGGTCTCTTCATGCCCTCCCGCATCTCCTCCATCGGTACCGCCATCAAAGTAGTTTCTGTCCCTTCGGCTAGTGCTCCTTTGGAGGTGAGAGAAAAGGGACTTCCGGGGAGTACGTTTGTGTTTGATGAAGAGAGTGGGAGGGTGAATGGGGTTGTTAATGCGAGTAAACTTACTGCTGTGAGGAACGCTGCTGGTAAAGATCGTCGTTCTCAATTAATTAGCTTTCCCTTTTGTTGTTGTACGGGCATATGTTAATTCTATATTTTATTTTATATAGGCTCTCTATTGGCCACTCGCCTCCTACTCCCCACCTCCAAACCCCCTACCAAACTAATCACATTCGGAGCAGGCGCACAAATATCCGCACACATAACCCTCTTCCTCACGCACTACCCAACCATCACCCACGTCATCATCTACAACCGATCCCTCAACCCCCGCCTCACCTCCCTCCTCACCTCTCTCCAAACCCAATTCCCCAACCCCATCAAATTCGAAGCTAAAGAACTCCCGGATCCTTCATTACCTGAAGACCAACGTGGGGGGTTGAAGGAGAGTCTGAGGGATGCGAGTATTGTGGTCACTGCGACGAGTTCGACTGTGCCGTTGTTCCCTTCTTCGTTCGTGACTCCGGGGACGCATTTGTGTTTGATTGGGTCGTATAAACCGACCATGCATGAGATTGATAGTGAGTTGGTATTACGAGCTGGGAAAGTTGTAGTCGATTCGAAGGAAGCATGCGAGGTAAGATATTATATACTTTCACCTATTTTGCATGGTCATTTGCACTTACGAACGCGCCAATACAGGAAGAAGCAGGAGAACTACTAACCGCCAAACTTCCCATCTCAAACTGGATCGAACTCGGCACGCTCTACGATTTCAACAAGGACACTCAACCAGTCCAATGGTCCTCACGAACCGAATTAATCGAGGACGTTCAATCGGCAGGCGACGTGACGATATTCAAATCGGTAGGAGTGGGTGTGCAAGATGTGGCGATTGCCCATGCTGTGATGAAGAGAGCGAAAGAGTTGGGGGTTGGTGTTTATGTCGATTTATAATAGAATGTCTATACAACACTGGGGTGGATAGACGAGACGAATCTAGAAAATCTTGTAAAGATATGATGATATGTGGATACATGGATATATATGATATCTTGCGGCGTGATGGACGTCGCAAACCTGGAGTACAGATAATTATACAAACCGATATGATACACCGTCCAGAGAGAGTATGGGTAAAGGAGGTATAGATCTAATCCCACCTGCAAACACCGGCGTCAGCAACTCAGATTCCCATAATATTCGGAAAGAAAAGGACTCACAAGCTAATGATTACCGCGCACAATGCACACAAAAACAATCAGTCACCTGGTTTCTCACTCACAAAAACAGAACACTCACCCAATAAGAGCCATCCCCGCCACCCCCATAAACACACTCACAACCGCAAGCACCTGTCTCTTAATACTACTTCTCCAAAGCAAAGGATCCATCACGAAATCACCCGCAAGCATCTCGACACAAGCAGCGTAAATCAGCATCCCAGCAGATATCGCGGACATGAGGCCTTGTATGAGTTTCAAGTAAGCTACCAAATGGGTTTTAGTATTTATTTTGTGGGTAGTGGAGGGTGGGGAGAAGACATACCGGCATCGGCTTTCCCGTGTCCGAATGTGGCGAGGCCGATAGCGATGCCTATAGGTGTGGTGATGGCGAATGTGAAAGCGAGTGAGAGTTTGAATATTCGACGAATCCAGCCAGCTAGAATAAATAAATAAGGTCGACGACCGCAAACAATGGTGCTAAAATGAAACTTACCATTGGCGGGTGTCGATGGAAGATTAGCTATCCGGATGCCTAACGACAGGCCTTCGAAGAGCTGGTGAAATATGATTGCGGCAACCAAGGAGGCTAAAATGGAAAAAATTTGGATTAGGTGGGGACGAAAGCTAGGAATTTATGAGGCTTACTAAATTCAGATCCGGTGGTTATAGCCAAAGTTAGGCCGATAACCAACGAATGTATCATGATTCCAATTTGCAGCATCTACAAAAAACATTAGCGACGTCCTTTTAGTAAATGTGATGTCATCATAGGGAAAGACGAATCTTACCAAAATTCCAACAACCTGTCTCCGATGCCCGATCTTCACCTCAGCAGTCACCTCCACTTCCTCTTCATCCCGTCCCGAATCAGGATCCCACTCCTCCATCGTCAAATGCACATGTCCATGATCATGCGTATGGCTCATATTATGCGGACGATGATGAGCGCCATGATCATGTCCATGAGTATCTTTACTACCATTAGTAGTTTTCAGCCTCTGCGATCCTACCGGTGTCGCAGTCACCTGGAAATCTTCTGATATCTTCTGCAGGGATTGTCTTCGCCCGGGTCCGCCGGAATGATGAGAGTGAGATGAACGAGATTCAAAACGGTGGTGACCTCCTGAGAAGATGTCATCTTCTGCCGCTTGGGGCGGTGGGATAGCCGCTACGGAGACAGAGCGGTGAGGGAGGTGTTCTTGGTGAGGGTGAGGTACACCATCGATTGGGTGTTCGTGATGATGGTGCACTGGGAGTGTCCCATATTCGTTCGTAGGATTGGAAAGCAATGGAGCATGTTCTGAGTCCTCGAGGGATTCGGGTTCATGTGTTCGAATGGGATGTGCGGAGGATGCACGGGATGGTGACGAAGAATGAGGCGGGGTTGATGCAGGCGATGAATATGACTGTAGACGGTCTACAAAAGATGTGGATATGTCTATATATGTACAATATGTGAGATTAGAAAAACCTGATTCTTAAAAAGTCCGAAAAGGGACAAACGTACATTCTATCAGGAAAATAACAAGCAACGAGCCCAGCCTACACCATACATTATCAGATCATACCCTGTATGAAAGGGAGGTACGCACACTATAAGCCCAGTCCATTTTCCAATCCCCCATCTCGCTTTTACGAGGGGATGACCTAGGTTTTCAAAAGCCTCTTGTAGCAGATGTACAAAGGCTGTCGATAGGATGACACCTGTGCCAAAGTGTTTCCCAATAAAGAAGACGATTCGTGGGACACGGATGCGCTGTATTCGTTTCGAAAGCGTAGGAAACCACGCGGCTTGAAAGGGAGGTGGAGCGAATGGTTAATGTATATTGGTGTAGAAGACAATGAACAAAACTTACCGAAGAGGGAGACGCAGAAGAGAATGATCATGACCCATATTCGCGACAATATATCGTTGGAAAGGCCCATAGTCGCTGCAGATGTCCCCCAAGCGAGCGGTGTCGAGGGTTCTAGTACTGAATGCGGTGACATCACCCAAGCTCCGGTTATCAGTATCTTGCACCTCGAGGGAGGAGAAGAAAGGGAGAAGGTTTGAAAGGAGATTAAGAGAGTCGTGCTTATAGGAGCGGCATGGACACAGCAAACGGAGAAGCAGGCACTGGCAGGGCGAGGGCCACTGCACTCGTCTTGCCCAAACTGATCGCATACGAGGACCACACCAGTCGCCACTCCCTCCAGCCAATCACAGCGCGCGGAAACCACAGCGGACGCTGGCGATGACTGGCCTCTTGGCGGCATGTGTCACTCTCCCTCCAACTTTATTGTACACACTGATCGAAGCTTTCCTAACCGTGATCGCAATATAATATTTGTATTCTCTGTAGGTTTCTGTATTCGTGTGTGGTAGAGCTCGGAGGCTATATAAAAGAAAGTGCAATGTACTCAACAATAAACGAAGGAATAGATACTATCTAAAGTGTCTCGCAGATATTACCGCGTTAGTAGGTTAGGTAACCTGATTAAATCCATGTTTTAATCCCTGTATCCTATGTCTAAACCTTCCAGCCACCAGCCAAAGCCATCACGTTGTTCGGGTCGACTTGAGCCTTGACTGCCTTCAACTTCGGCAAATTGTCTCCAAAGATCCTCTCGAGGGGAGTATCGTAAATAGCATAGTTGCCATACATCGGTGCATTGGCAACATCCTGGCCTTCATTGATCGCTACCTGTGTGAGATGAGCAGCACTCTGTCTGGCAGCGTCATGCATGATGTCATCGGAGATACCGAGGAGCCAAGCAAAGTAAATGTTGGTAGGCATAAGGCCACGAGCACGGCTGGGAGGGTAAGCGGCAGATGAGGCATCGGCGTGAGTGAAGATGTTGTTGAGGAAGGGTTCAACGTCGAAGGAGACGAATGCGGCGGACGCAAGGCTCAGTCTGGGTCCCCAGAACTTAGTCTCGTTGACGACGGCATCGAGGATCGTTGGGGTGTATTCGAGAACGGGGACGGTGTTGAAGATTCCACTAGAGGGGATTTTAAGTAAGACGATATCCGTGTACGAGATGGAATAATGCTACATACCGAGTCAATGAAGTAGCGTTGGCCGGAGCAGCATGGACAAGCGAGGTGAACGACCTAGTGGAAATATCCTTCGTAAAGTGAGGAATGGCCAAAAAGTCGTCGAAGATTCCTGCAGGTGGCGTAGGGCCATCATAGAACAAAAGCAGGGACATTCCAGCCTATCAAACCATAACAAGTGGGGTACCGGGGATCAAACAAAAAGAAAGGATAAGATAGGAAGACATCAGTAAGTCTTCTAGGGGAGCGAAGAGGCATGAAGGGGTACTAACAGCGCCAACAACAAAGTTGTATGTCGGAAGGATCGCGGCCTTTGGATCGGAGACTTCGTTAGCAAATTTGATAGTGGCGTTACCGACTTCGTCAAGATGGTCACCGAGGATGGTAATAAGTCCACCCTAAAAGAGACGATATGTTAGAATCCTGATCACAACAATATAGGTATAGTATTTGCGTACCCAGACTTGGCCTTGAGGATAAGCTTTCATGATGAATTTGGTGACGATACCCTATCACAAAACAAAATTGAATACTTGTCCGTCCGTGCGATATATTATACAACTTACGAAGTTGTTGTAACCACCCTGTAATAAACATATTAGGATCCAAGCATCTGAAACAAATAAAATGACCGATACACACCTTCAAAGCAAAGAAGAGATCGGGGTTCGAGGCTTGAGTGACCTGTGTAACATCACCACTAGGCAACACCAGCTCATATCCAACAACATTATCCACGGTCAAACCATACTGGTTGGTGAGCCACGAGTAACCTAAACCGCAAGATCCCGGATTAGCCTTCTCAACCTTCTCCTCATAAACCATATAGCCATTTTCAGAAGTACGCACCTCCACCGAGAGTGAAACCAGCAACACCAACTCCAGTAACTCTCCCACCGACAACATTCACACCAAGAGGTTCCAGTGCAGCATACACATCATCCCAGATCAGACCCGCACCAATCTCGGCTGTCTGAGAAGTAGCATCGTACTTGACGCCGGAGAAACGGTACATGGCGATTTGGACACCAGTCGTTGAAGAGTATCCCGGGTTGGAGGAATGGCCTCCACCTTTGATCTACAAATATTTTACATATTATTAGACATTTGAAAGGGGTGAGGTAGGAGGTGATGTCATTTACTGCGAAAGGCGTCTTGTTGGCGGCCAAGATTTGAAGCTAGATATGAAGAGAGATATGGTTTAGAGTTTAGGTTACACGACTTGATTGAAAGTATAAATAGCGTAGTACATACGATCTTGCCCACATCCTCAGCACTACCTGGCTCCACTGAGCAGGCAGCAACGTCAGCACTGGAACTCGCCCAGTGGTAGACATCCTTGATATAGTTTACGGACACTGGCCAACAATACAAACATGTCAGTCGAGACAACAAAAGCATGCAGTGAAATCATATACGCACATGGCCACCAGAGAGCAGAAGCCGACGAGATAGCATCCTCAATCTGCTGACAAGTCGAGGTAGAGTTGGCATCCCTACGTTCCTGCTGAATAGCAGGACTAGCATAGATCCCGGCCAAGTAGGTAAAGAGTGTAACGACTGCGGCAACACGACGCATCCTGCGGCCCTGAGGAGGAGGTGGGATAAAAGGGTAGGGAGAGGAGGAAGGAGGACCGGGAATGGTGAAACCTGAGACGGCATTTCCCAAGTATATAAGCATACCATATCAAACCACGCTGACCAGCCTAACGCGGCCATGAGTGACGAGAGAGGCAGATCTTGACAATTTGGAATCTCGAGTTATCCGACAACCCGAGTCCGGGTAACGATCTGTAACGAGACCCCCCTTGAGTCACCGTAACTCTGGAATTACCCGTCGACGGACAGAGGACATGTTACGTTCTATCTCCCTTGATGTGGTTTAGTTCTTCCAGTGAGACCCCCTGGATGGACATCGTGGGCTGTCAACAATGATTTCACCCTTGAGACCTTGGGTTACCGCAAGGTTACCGTTATTGGATTTTTACTCTTGGGTTCGGACTTACGGCGACCACTCCCCACGAGTATGGTTGAGGTGTAAGGTCGGTTCCGAGTCCGTTGTGACGGAAACGTGGATAGGGTTCCAAGATCTATTTCTGTAGATCAGAGAGTAGATAACTTTGTATGGATGATGGAAAGGTGGTGAAGGATAAGCAAATGTTGCGTGTGCCTGAACATACTGCTTAACAGGGAAGATACATGCGTCAGTGTTCCATACACCTCAACAACCACATGTAGCTTGATGTCCCATCTCTCGAGGTCGCAACTCAACAACACCTCAAGAAAGAGTACTCGTTTTCAACCTCCCGCAGTAGAATCGTCGAGACACAATCGGGATTCATTAAGACTGACCTTTGTGGCGTTTGTGTGCGGGAACTAAGGGTCCTCCATTACATAACACGCTGTCATGTTTCACAAAATTTGACAGATGGAATTGCAGTGAGAAAGCGGAGAAGTACGCTTGCGGAGAGAGATCTGCCGGGCAAGGAATGCTTGGAATCACTGAATCCGATTCCACTGAGACTGGCTGCCGGACGCAAGACGTTGCCAGAGCTTGCCAGAGCCGCGCCTAAGCGAGCCAAAAGCGAGTTGTGACGGTGACAAAACGCAATCTGTCACGCTAATGTATGGTGCCGGGCGTGACGCGTCTCCTGAGAACTTTCGGAAGCAATTCCGAGTTCGTCTACTGCACAAGACCCACTAGAATATTGCAAACCGAGCAAGGAAGCATTCAAGACCATTGCAAAATTGGACCACGATTTTCATTGAAAGTCAAACAATATTCTCACTGACACATAAAGATGCACTAAGCGGATCATGTTCCCCATATGTATGTGGATACCTCCAAGGCGATTGCGAGGTGATTGCAGAGACCTGTCAAGGATTTTGAATGGAAGATGATGAAAGTGACAGGTACTGACAAAGTTCATATGGTTAAAATGAACCTGAATTGGCTATAGAACACTTGAATTGAGTCTATAAACGGTGCAATAGATGAACATTCAGCGTAAAAACACCGAAGAGCACTGGGGGCGCAACTAGAGATTCTGGTAGTCTCAAGCTGTGATGCACGAAGAGATTGACCTGGGCAATCCCCGGAGCTATTCGACGAGATGTGACTAAGTGCATCGGATGGATTATTGTCTACGACGTCCCATGGTTCGGCCACTCATTCTTAATGAAAGGTACATTTTTCGCCACACGGAGAGAGACAAAGGAACTGACCTGAATCAACCCATGAAGGCCTTAGGTTGTCTCCGTTTGTCGCGCGAATAAAATAATAAAATAGTATCAGTTTCGACACTGGTTTGTGTCAAGAATGAAGACTTAGCTGATTCCATAAACCAGATTAGATCCAAGCAGAGAAACACCTTGTAACGGAGTATGCCACTGTCACGCCTCCAGAGGAAACGAATATACATTTGATAGCGAGGTGGGGCTCCGCATGGGAGAGAACTTCACCCCCATGAACCCCCCAACCGCATGTGAAACATATGAAGGCGGCATGAGAGGTGGTTTCGGTTGCCACACAAGTATATAACCCTTGATATTAGAGAAAACAAACTCTCAATCCATTGCAACTCACCTCCCACATACATTTCGCTTTTGCGACGCGAAGAAAGGTACTGAGAACTACGGAGGTTTGTAGCCTCCGCTACCGGTTCTTCAAGTCTCCTTTGTTGAATGCACAAATCATGTTCAGGTACGCTTTGGTCAGGATCGTTCGAGGGCTTTCCAAAGTCAGTTCGAATGTCAGAAATATGCACATCCTTTTCTGATCTACGTTTCCAATCTTGATATTGGTTCTCGAGGCGGCATGGAGATCACATCGTACTAGATCGGACTGGATCAAATTGGGTGCCTAAAAGCCGTACAAAGCGGATTAAAACACGTGAATATCACCTCGGAGTTAACCTTAGAGTTGGAACATATGTATGTTTCGCACTGTCGTGGGGAGTGGAAGGAGACTGATATACGCTCTATGAGCGGTATGTGAACGTGGTAGTGCATTTAACCTGCAACTAGAAGGATATGTAGTCGCGAACGCAATACTTTCGTGCGTTCTCAGTTTCAAGTTTAATGCTGAATATGCACCTAGAAACGATCGTGTTCGATGATACCTGTCAACGGCCAATAAAGTCAATTTGTATGGGAAAAACAAACAACGCGCGGATGGTCGGTTGGAAGGTTCAAGTTGGAGTGTGAAGATGCCGCCTTGGAAGCTGTCTGACTCTTACGCTTCACTTGACAGTGAACCTATCCGAAATCCGCAGTCCCGATGACTTTGCTGTCCGAAATTTGAAACCTAGATAGTGGCGTCATGGTGGTGGTTGCGTACCTGCTCAGCCAACATCATCGTTTTACGCCATGGTTTTAGCCTGTGTCCTTGGCAAGTGCGATAAGATCAAGATTTTATCTGATAAGATGAAAGCCGACATGACAGAATGTTGCATCTCAAGGTTAAACTCGGGTCGGACAGGATAAAATGGTGGAGAATACAATGTGCAGTACTTGGACAATGGGATATGATTCACCCACAGGACTCAACTTTTTCTCAAGACATGATGTGAGTGAAAGAGCCCATATATTATAATATTGGGGAAATAACCTAGATAATAGTGCACAAGTAGATTAAGTGCTACACGAAACCCGATACTAGCGATACACAACAATGTGATACAACAATAGCGTTGATGGAGGGTCATTATGAGTCCATGAACGATCGTAAACCTCTTCCGTTGTGAGTTATGCTAACCAGTAGCCACAACCCGACAGGAAGAGATGATCATCAACTTAGAAGCGAGGAAGGACGCTACGCATGATACGGCTGTAGCGACGCTTGATGCCCCTCTCGTCGACCATCATGTAGCATGACTTGTTCGTGGGAGAAGCCGTGGCGGAGGGGGCAGACGAGGCGGAAGACGCAGTTGAGGAAGGATCGGTGTCGTTGGAGGCGTTAGAGACAGCGCCAGAAGCGGAGATGAGAGAGGCAACAGGGGGACCAGGGAAGACATAGGGGTCTGTGGGGTTGCTGAACACCTGTAGATATTGTTGAGATTAGATACAGAAGAAATATGCAGAGCTGTCATGAATACGCACATCCACCAAGATACCAGGGTCGGTGTCCTTGTAAGCTCCGGGGAGACTGACAGTGTTGTTTGCGACGCTCGAACCATTGCCACCAACTCTAATCTGAGAGCAAGAGGGGTAGAACTCGGCACCTCCTGGATTCTTGGCCAAGTGGAGGGCGATGATTTCGTGTCGGACCAGGTAGTCACCTGCCTTGAGGTCCTTAGGAACGAAAACCGACAAGCTTCCACCACCCACTATTAAATGTCGAGATTAGATCAGTCAAATACATACTACTGTTTTGTAAGGGAGAGAACTTACTGATGAGCTTCTGAACCCAATCAACCTGATTCGGTTGTCTTCCGACTTCGTGAATCTTAAACCACTTGGCGTTTGCGGCGTCGAACTTGTCGCAGGTAGTACCGGTGCATTCCGCCATGTAGGTAATCATGGGGCCAGTGTCGTGGGGCCAGTCGGGCTTAGCATCATCGCCGCTGTGCCAGGAGAAAGTCATGTTGCTGCCCGGATTAGCAGGTGCAACAACTTGAGCAATCTTCGCATTCGGGCCACAGTTGACAGCGGGGTTGTTGGCACCCTTCACAGGTGAAGGGTCATCAATAAGACGAATAGGACTAGGTTCTGTAAGATGGTGAGCCACAAAGAACAATGTGTAAGATTGTGAGGACGTACGAGTCTCGCCCTGGTTTGGGTCGTTGCCCTCGTAGGCCTTTCCGTCAATGATGAGCTGGCTCACGAATCCGTGTGCGCAGACGTAAGGGAGAAGTGCAAGTGTAGAGACAAAGAGCGTAGTGAAAGACTTCATCTTCGTGAGTGTCGTTCGTTGAATTAGTGAAGGGTTGTTTAAACGTTCAAGTTCTAGTTGAGAGTGATAGAGAGACAAATGCAAGAGGACCCTTCAAGAGCCTGTAGATCTAGAGAGGACTGAGAGGTCGTAAACGTTCACAGAACAGAGAGGGGGGTGGAGATGGTGAAGGAGAGAGCCACTGGGCTGAGCTCTATATATATGCCCCAGGATGTTCCGTCACGACACATGTCCCCGTGAGATCAGACAAAGATGTCAAAGAGTAAAGTCTATTGTGAGTGCTTAAGGACAGGACACCTTATTGGCCATTATCCCATTTCGCGAGCCGAGGACAATAGTGTCATGCGCGTGGGGGTGACCAAGTCGAAAATCCTATTGTCCGGGACAATAAGGTTACGTTACCGCATCTCTTCACTCACTGCCGTCGGTAACCGACTTCAGAGTGAACGTCAGCTAACAAAGGTCTGTCAAAGCGGTCAAACTGTGCCCAGAATAGATTGCAAGTTTTTGAGGAGGAGCATATGGAAGGCAAAAGATGATCTCCCTTTGTGGCTGTTGGACGCCACAAGGATCCAGCGTCTATTTACAATGCATTGCCCGTTTCCGAAACAAGGTAAACACTTTCTAAATTCAGCGACTCACCTTCCCCTTATAGGTTTATTTACTTCCCAAAGTTTCGGGTTAAGTCAATGAACGAAACAAGCGTTTGGCTCTCGAGTCACACAGTTATTACATTCACAGAGGCTATGACAATGAGTTGAATATATCTATTTATATCGCAGTCAAAGGTAGAAAAACTCCGAGTCATCATTGACCGGTAGATTGTACAGAATTCTTAGTCATCACCGTGACATAAGTGGTAAGTATGATCTTATCATCAGCAGCGCATTTACTAAGCTGGAAGACCAAAAGCATGAAGGTATAACTGAGTGTCCGAAAGACAAGTACCTCATTTATCGCTGTGGTGTTAGTGATAATTATAAGTAATTGTTAATTATCCCGCTATAAAGCTACCCCGTCAGTAGTCTCATGGCCTGCCACAAGCGCCCTTTGATGTGGCCTGGTGGTCTAGTAGTATGATTCCTTCTTAGGGCTTTATGAGCAACTTGGAGGAGGTCCCGGGTTCAATTCCCGGCCAGGCCCGTCCATCTCGAATTCGCTTTTTGTTGTCCGGCGTAATGCATGTATAGATAGTTTGGGGATATACATGAGACCATTAGGCCTTTCTCTTGCTACGTGGCAAGGCCATGGGTTCAGGGTGACAAGAACAATGCCATTCAAGCTATACTACAAGACATGCCAGTTTCAATGACAACAGTCACAAAAACGCCAGAACAGAAGACAGAACAAGGGACAGGGAGAGGCTTCTTAGCACGATTTTTACTGATAAATGAAATTGTAACTAGAATAGATGTGAGTTAAATATTGTGAGCAACATGATCGCATACTGCGTACTTACCGCGACAACAAATGGGGGATAGCAGACAGTTGGGGTCCATATCGAGCTGCATTATCATAAAGCTCGAACAGAGGAATAGCAAGAAGCTTCATGTTTTTCGGTACAGCGAGCACCTCTATAACGTTTACGGAGCAAGGTTTTGAGTGGTCAATTCATGCACTGTCTCATAGCGGCAAATAGGTATGAGAAAGAGAAAGTACATACTTCGTTCGGGCATCTGGACTAAGAATAGTTTCTTGCATTCTTTCGGTTTAGTGATATGTGCCGGGATAAATGGATACTGTATGCGAGTAACACATAATTTGTGATAAATACATGTAACGTACGTGAATACTTCCGCTATGAGAGGTCAACAAGTAGACAGAGGAGACGCACCATGAATGTCTCAAAGTTTGGCCTCCACCACTGTGCAAGACAGTCTCCAATCTCCCAGTCATTATCGACACCGTGAGACGCGTTGAACTGCCGCGAGTCAGCGGGCGGGGCGAGGCGGTCGTCCAGACGCTTCTTTAGTCCTTCGACCTCATCTTCACCGGGTTTGAGGTAGTCACCAGGGCTATAAGTGTAGAGACAATCAGTATACGTCGCAGGGTACTTATTTCTATAGCATACAGCTTGAAGAACGCGTTCGCGATTTGGAGCATGAGAATATGTGGGTGTCCGTGATCATGAACGACCAGGATACCCTCGACTGTGTGACGCATTCCATAGTCTTCATAGTTGTTTTGTAGGCGTTGTAGACGAGCAGAGACAGAGGGATCTTCTTCAGGCTGTGCCTCCTTGGTACTGAACCCAGCGTGCATCGAATGTTAGTCGTTATTCCGCTGGATTAGGGATACGAACGCCATACCTAAAGGTGAAGTTCGACAAAGGGTAGCTAACAAATACTTAGAAGAAATAAGCTCATGATTAGGCTTGTGTACATACAGTGCAATCGTATTAGACATTTTGGAGCAAGGGATCGAGAGGCGAATACAGTGAACGGTCGAAGTTAACTTGGAGGAGTATTGAATCAGTTTCACCGTGAGCCACTTCCTTTGGGCGCCTGTTTAGTCATTGAGCCAAATTTAGCAAGTGTTGTAGATCGAGGGACACTCGATTCTGTAGTCCGGAATATACCTATCTACCTGTATCTACTCGATGCGATTATATGCCTTAAAATATAAGACCCAATACTTTACCATCGCAATATTGAGAACTCAGAAGATGATATTGGATAGGCCGTTCGCTGAAAGATAAAGTGAAGGGTACTGAAACTCCTCAACAAGAGCGCATCAACCAGTGACCACATTTTTTAAATAGGTTATGAATTATTCAAACATGTATCCCTAAGCCGTATGAGAGTAATTTAAGGGAAGCAAGATCTACTCGCGCATTGTAATAAGATAGAAATCGCATTACCGAAGCCCATAACAGAAGCGTGATTTATTCCCCGTCAAACCCAAACCCTAGTTCTGCTTCCTCCGTGTCCTGGAACCCGTAGAGGGCGAGCCCGAAGCCCGCCTATGATGATCCCCGCCATCTTCATCATCCTCGTCACGAGCCCTTTTCCTAGATGTCCGACCGGTTCTGGATGTCGACACTTCAACTTCAACTTCTGTGGCCTCGCGGCTATCGGGAAGGGGGGACTTGTGCGCACGCGAGCCCGAGCTACGAGTGGCTTTAACGGTCCTTTGATTATTACGAGGGGGTGTCCGCAGATCGATAATTTCATCTTTCCGCGTAATCAAACCATGATCACGAGAGAGTTTGACATGACCACTGATATCTTCGAGATATTCAGAGACTTTCTTTCGACTATACTCGATGTGAACTATATTCTTGGAAGGGTCCTTCCTCTCGAATATCAGAGGCTCGATGGTCCATGAAGAGAGTGCGAAACCCGTAGAACCGGTCTTCTTCGGTCTAGGACTGTAAAATTTGTTCCCCACCATCGTCGTCTCCTCTCGCTTTACCGCTACGAGGTACGATGTGAGTAAAAGTTAGGTAGGAATGTTTAGTAATGTACGCACGATTAGTTCGGGTTGCATTGTTGAGATTGTTTGCATATTCAGGCATCTTATGTAGGTTATTCGATTACTCTGGTTCAATCGACGAAGAGTAACGGTAGGTGAGGTATAATGACAGTTGTAGAGAAAGGTATGTTGGACGATAAAGACTATTAGGAGGCTTTAAATACCAACCTTTGAGTGTATGGTAGCAATGGGTGAACAAAGAAAACAAGGGTGAACCCTGAGCACTTAAGCCTCGCACCTAATGCAAGGATCAGCCTTGTTCTTTGAACGCTTGCCGCAGGGCTGATGGATAAATTACACAAAGACACGAGCGCCGCATGCGTGTGGCTCAAGGGTGTCAAGTATGTCAAGGCTGATAGCAAAGGGACTTACACGAGTGGCTATAGTGCATTCGTGAGGTACTCGTGAGAATAGAAATCTACAGTGAGCCACATCCACTGCGCGAGGTCAACAGTGATTGTGAAAGGGTTACATGCAACGTGTAAGCTGCCAGTATTATGTGTAGGTCTGTGGTATATTCGCGGAGTGGGTGATCTCCAAAGAGTATTAGTAAAAGTCTACATGTCGCCATATTTAGCATATTCGACCACTGTGTGTATAAATTAAACGCCTCATACGTTACGTTATAGACACCATCCCAGTGCAGCACCAATATCCCTAACACCTCTAGTCTCTGAGAGACTCAGTGCGAAACTCAAACATTCTCTTTCACGATCCCGACGACCTTGTAGCTTGTACGCTTTTGCCAAGAAGTACCAAGCTTCAGGTACATCCCACCCTTGACCCTTTGTAAGATCAGACAACAGACCAGCTGCAAGGTCCACGTTAGCTTTATCGGGTTCTTTGGAGCCTTCAGTCAAGTGAGACATAGGTGACAAGTAAAGACTGCATAAATGAATAGTCGCTGCAATGTGATCTGGAGAAAGGAAAAGAGACTTCTGGAAAGCTTCAATCGCCTTCCGGTGGTCGTTCAGTGCGGAGTAATACAGACCAAGCTGCAAACATGCTGTGAGCCACCGAGTGCCGAAGAACAAAGAACGAAAGCATACCTGTACCCAGACTGCCGGGTTATCTTCGTCTCGTACTTCCGCTTCCTGTATCGCACCGCGGGCTTGCTCAATCTTGCCTAGACGTCTGAAAATCGCCGCAGACATCAGCCATAAGTCACTGAGCAACCTGCTATCTTTGGCAGCACGCTGGTTTCGCTTTTGTCCTTCTGAGACGGTTGGTGAAGGGGAGGGTGGAGGTGGAGGCACTTCAAGCAAACCCAAGTCTTGCTGTGAAGCATGGATACTTTGATATTGCCTGAGATGGATCGAAGAAGCTTGATAGGATGACTGGCTCAGTGCGGAATGGAAATCTATAAGACCCGCAAATTAATTGAGATGTAGCAAGACGACGTGACGAGTGTCTCACCTGGTGCAGAGCTAGTCCGTTTGAGACTCAAGCTTGGCCGTCTACCTACCCCGTGCCCGATCTTCTTGGATATCGTACTGATCCTCGCTTGACTCTTATGTGACACCGTCTTCAGTGCGTCTTTCACCTTTTTGCCTCGCGAAACATCTCGGTCTTTCTCGTCGAGTGAGGTAGATCGCTTCTCCGTACTAGCGTTGTCCAAAGAAGTGTTAAGTTGGTCTTGAAGGGATATATTTACATTCTGTGGGAATTCAGGTCCATTAAGTCCGGGAGAGGCAGGAGTCACAGTAATGGGTATCGGAGTGGGGAGCTCGGTCTGTTGAGATTCGTGGATAGTGTTTGTTTCCTCGATACTCTGAGGGACTGCTATTGTGGGTTGGGGAAGTTGCATGGAAAGCATGTCAGACGGAGGTCGAGTGTCTTCGGAGACCCGTCGGCTGTCGATTGAGCGTCGTCCTACATCCCATCAGAGGTCAAATTAGCGCAGTGGCAAGTGATACTTATCTTAATCAACTTACGGTCATCAGCATTTACACCCCTCTTCTCACGGAACCACTGGAATACTTCAAGCCATTTATCGCCGACACCTTCCGCTCCTTCCACGTGTTCTGTTAGTGCAAGCAAGGACATGCGAGTCTGGAGTGCTTGTTCGAAGCGTTGGTGACGGGACGAATTCGGGTGGTCTGACGTTGATTGTAACAGCTGCGAAGATGGAGGAAGGGTTGTATCTTCTGGATTTAGGATAGGACCTGTTCGTTCTACTGCCTCTGTTGTGTGGCCGTTGACCACAGGTTCACCATTGGGTATAGAACCGGAGCGAACTGTCGCAAAATCACGAATACTGAGGTTGTTAGGGTTGCCATTCGCATGCTCGGCAGGAGTTCGATGTTCGGTATCTTCTTCACCTAGTTCGGCTTCAGCGGCATCGATACCAAACTCCAGTACACCCTTGGCAGCTCTCCAGTCGCCTGTGGCAGCCAATAGAAGGCCGAGCAAATGCCAGTGTCTGACTTCGCTGACTTCCCCTTCTACAGCTGAGCGAGCATGTACGATAGCCTCTTGCAAATCTTGGGAAGGGCCAGGACGGGCGAGAGCAAGAGCCAGGTGATGATGTATGGAGGGTGTTGGATAGGTTTGAACAGCAGATTGCAGTTTCTGGAGAGAAAATGTGAGACGTGAAGTACGACTATCGGGATCCTGCTCTAATAACTTGAAGATTGAGTACTAATAGGAAGGGAAGAGTTGTTCATTCCACATACCGGTATGTGCCATGACTGAGCTCCAGATACCCTCCGCCAGTTCAACTGCCGCAGACAACTCCTTGTCGTTCACATCCAACCTTGATCTCGCCTTCTCAAGCATAACTCCAGCTTCTTTCGCTTCATCGAGTGCCTTCCCGTAATCTACTTCCTGCAGAGCCGTGCGAGATAACATTCTCGCACCATGTACCAAAGTGACGATCCAATTTCGATCGGTATCACAGTCAACGCCGACACCCATTGCGCCTTCCGGACTCTCATCAGACGCCGCCATGCCAGTTTCTCTGGCCTTACTGACGACCTGTACATACAAGCGGAGCAGTCGCTTGGCAAGTTCAGGGTCGCCAGAAACATAAAGGAGGCGTGTCATATGACGAAAAACGCGGTACGAATTAAATGTTAGTCGAGTTGCCCACCACATGACCTATAATACAATATTAGACATTCTTAGATATGATATATGCCTATTACGACTCACATCGATCACCCAGCTCGCGTACTCGCCAATAGCTCCATCGGCTTCCCAAACCGCAACGCAAAGGTCGACAAAATCTTCCACCTTCGTGTTGCGTTCTCCGGCCTTCGGGAAATGTGTAGAAATGCTAAGAATAGCACGGTACTCCTGAATGATGGAGCGAGCCGTGCTGATCCAACGAGGCGCTTTCGCTTTCAAAGTCGTAGTAGTGTAGCCACGAGAACGGAGAATCAGGGCACGAAGATGTAAGGCAAGGACCGTGGATCTGTGTTCCGAGCGAAAAGAAGGAGGCCAATGAGCACTACACGCGCGATAATAATCAAACAAAGGCCAGATTGAATTCGGTTCGTCGTCTGATGTCAGATCCACAGACTTAGCAGCAATGACGATTGCACGTCGCACAAGTCGTTCTACCCATCTCCACAGCTCGCGATAGCGAGCGAAAGAACCAGGATCACCAGTGCCACTCGTCGTTTTCGTGGGTAGCGCACATGTAACATCGTTTGCGATTATCTTCAAGAGTGGTATCGCAGTGAGATATGCACTGAGAGCCAATTCAGGTTCAGATGGGGATATGCGTTCATGCGACATGCCTGGAGAATATTGAGCACATAACAACTGATGCCAAACGTAGAGAAAAGTTCACCTTGCAAACAGATACTACGGACACATTCTGTGGTAGCCCAGGCTCGACCGTCGCCTACATCAGGAGATGGCGCAACCGAGACTGTAGTGGAGAAACTGCCTGTCCAAGAAGAGGAAGAACTGGTTGCGCTTCCATTCGGTATGGCTAGTGTTAATGATCCCGAGTGTGTCCTCGCACCAGGTATATAGCATTGTACGTCGGTCAAGTCTTTAGATTCCGCTAACAGTGACAGGCATTCTGCAGGTTTACCAAGGGCATACGAGTAATATGCAACTGCTAGTCGAATCGACTAAATATTGGTCAGAGCCAATTAATTGTGAAACTAGAGAGGCGTACCTCGGTATTGGAATTATTGGCAGTCTGCAAAGCCGTGAAGCCAGACAAGCCCTCTGGTATCCTTTCCTCCGGTAGAATGCATTCTTCGTCATGGTACAGTGGCCCTTTGGCAGGAACGTCATTGCCGTCAAGAGTTCGGTCAGACGCATTGGCAGCGAGAAGAAGCGAAAGCGCCTGGGTTTGAGATGCTACTTCTGCTATGTCAGAGCATCCGGAGCAATGTTTGTTGAATTTCCTCAGAAGTTCAGACCACTTCAGCGGCGCATTATTGGGAGCCTTTGCTGGATAATCTGCGTCCCAGAGACCACCGGTAAGAGCAGCTCGAAGTTGCGTCCAGTAATGCTTTTCTTTCGGTGTTGCCATAGATAGTGCGACTTGGAGGAATATCAAAGATTTCTACGGCTTCCTACAGTATTCAAATGGAAGACATGAGCGTAGAATATAGACACGAGTGCTAACTAGTAGCAAGCAAGTCATTGTGGAGGTGTGCGTGACAGTAGGCTAGCTCATGGTCACACCTTCTGTGACTGCCGCGTTATATCGTTACACAGGTACCGTCTTATTGTCACACTCCTAATGCTTTGATTATTTACCTTCGACTATAGATGTGCTAACCCGGTCTCCGTCACTTTGAACGGGAGATGTTGACGAAAGTAAAGGTACGATGTCCCAGGGATAGAGCCTCACTATACTTCAGAAGATTGCGGCACGATTCAAATGTGGTCGAGTGCCAGATAATCCCTGGTGTGGCCTTCTCTACCTCGTCAACAGAAAAGATTACGGAGGCAGTCTGATCCTGATGTGGGCTGCCAACAACCACCGAAGAGAAGGCGATGATGGTTATATGTTCCCCCATTCTATTCCCAGGTCACATCCCAGACTAGGAGGCATGCTCGCATCACTAACTCAGCTTCCCTGTCTCGTGCTACCGTATCATTTGGTTGCTTTCCTACCATAATTTCAACCCCTTTTGCCAGTAAATAACCATTCTTGTACGGTTATGACCAAATAGAATTACATATCCGGAATATCTTAATAAATAGCAAACAATTCCAAACATTAAAAATAATAATGTCCAATATTCTGATCATCCTCCGTCACGTATTACATGGTTGCAGCTTCAACAATCTGAGATGCATCTATCTAAAAGCGAACGTATTAGCAGTATACAATGGATACTCAAGCATCTACTTACCATCTCTAAACACCTCTTGCGCTTCTTGTCCAGACGTCGGGAGTCGTGTACCATCGCCCTGATGAACCGCGCCGGGTCATCTATATATTTATCGACATTGACGTTGATCAACGATCCTTTCTGATGGCGCGGAGGATCCACGATCTTGGGTAAGATTCCATAACCATAATTGCAACCTTGGGACAGAACAACCTGAAGTGCTCTGAAAGCCACCATGGGCGTAATGTTGGCGCTGGATGCGTAGGATGGATGGTTCCATGTTTCTACACCCTGGGAGGGAAAATTGATATGATGCTCCTCCGTCTTCTCCAAACGTTGTATTGCATCGTAATACTGTAACAGAGCATGGTAATGTTTGGCAGTTCCCGGTATGCACATGGCCGTGACGCACATGCTGGACGCAGGGATGCCTTCGGTAGCCATGTAACGGAGAACTTCGCATGCTTCATGTACCCATCCGTTCAAGGACGCAATGAAGTATGAGTTCAGTGGGTCCTCGTTGAGATGCGATAACCAACGTTCCTTTGCTGTGGTGGCAATCTTGTGCATGCCGCAGCTCTGTGCCGAGTAAAACAGGTGCAGATCATCTTCCGGCTTGTGTCCATCTTCGTGACAGCCCAGAGGGAAACAACACGCCCGAACTAGCTGGATCAAGGCTTTCCCAGTCACCGGGACTGACACCAGAGAGAGGTTGTTTCTCTGAGGGCAATCACCCACCTCCGACTGAGAGAGGATTGTGTCTCCGGATGCGATCCGAAGGATAAGCTTGTGCGTCGGGACAACCATACCATCGGATGATTGAAGCAAGATATCTGTAGGGTGTTTTGAAAGTAAATCAACGAGGTCCGAGGACAGCTCAAGAGTGCTATCGGACTCGTTCACGAGACTCTCGCAGCCGGGATACTGATCTCTAGGATGATGTGGCGACAAGAGAGAGGGGTGACTGAATGACTGTTGTTCGCCGGACTGAATGTACTTCAGTAAGCGATAAAGAAAAATGGCAGGTAAATCGGAGTATTTGTCGTTATAGACTTCAATTGCAATACGAACGAAGTCCTTTTCCGTTGATGTCAATGGTAGTGGTGGTGAAGATGAGGAGGGGCTCCTGGGTCCACGGGGATGGATGGGACAGTATCGTTCTCGAAGTAAGCTTGCAGCGATACGTGCTTCTTCTTCCATGCCGAACTTGCACGAGATCATGTACAAGCATACAGGGTCGCTTCTACCCAAGCGAACAAGATATTTCTTCGCTCGATCCACGACTCTATCAATTTCGTACTTCAGCGCGGAGGCCAGCACCTTCTCTACGAGAGAAAGTGATGTCAGCCGTGCTGGAGTTCGAAGAGGATAGCAGACACGGAGGATGTAATCAAGTGACTCGCTATCCTCGGGCATAGGAATAATGATAAGTCCCTCAGGACTCATTTCGTCTACCATGGCGGAGGATGGGTTGATAGAATGGTTTGTAGGGGGCGGCGGTTGAGGGAGTGAGAACATGGTTGAGAAGAATGGAGATGCGACCTTCAGAATCTCTTTGTAGACATAAAATTCAACGTTATCGCAGGATCGCAGAACGATACTCGCTGCTGTATTGTCGAAAGGCGACTGGGCGATTACTCGAGTAGTGGGCATTGTGAGGGTGGGTGACAAGACAGGGTGAATTGATTTATTCGATCGCAGTATCTAGCTGATCGCTTAAATAGTGTTCTGGCACGAGGAAATCATGTGTTGATACAATGATAGGGCGAGAAGCTGCATGGAAAACTTGAGGGGACCAACGAGCACGGAGATCTAACAGGTGATGCATCGAGGCGATGTTCTTAAGTTAGATGGTACAGCATGCGCAGCCATGAGTCGACCTGAAATGAGGTCCCAGTCGCATACCGCGATTTTGGAAGAGGCTCTTAGTGGACAAGACGCCGTAAGGGATCGGACACGCTTGACGGTATAGTGAACCTGACAAATTTATAACAGAGGATGACCAAGATAGTGGAAGTGTAGTATCTGCGGGGCTTCGTCTAAATAGAGAACTGATGCTAGACCAGGATCGAGATCGTACTTACTTGTATTCACTGCAATTGATGTACGTGTAAGCACAACTGACACTATGCCACAAAATAGTCTATTCGGGTGGAAGAGCTACATGAAAATCTCTGGGTTTTCTGCATACAGTATTCTGACAGGCAAGGGTGAGCAAATTGGTATCTGCGGCAAGGTCATGGAACTTACAGGTGTCATTGACCACCTCGTAACAACATCTTCGACATGCTGCTCAACGGAATGAATACAACTGGGGCATAGTGTTGGAAAGTTATGAGACCCGAAGATAGCATGGAGCATTCCGGCAGTCATACCTATAATATAAGGATCAACCTTGCTGGGACCATTACCAAAATACGACAACGAACTTGGACCGCCGTTAAGAATGATAGTGGAAGCTATTTTCAGCCATGCCGTTTGTAGATCTCGATATTCACGAAGTCCGCACATAAGTGTAGGTATATGTTGTCCTGGGGGTTGAATTACAAGACGTCGTAATACACGCACACGCTCTATGAGCAGACTACACAACATGCACAAATAGTGAGGGCCGAGTCTAAGGGCGATTTCATCTGTGATAGACGAAATCGGGAAAGACAGTAGGTGCTTTGATGCTTTGCAAGCAATTTGGAAGAGATCATTTTCTGCTGCCGTGATATATATTTCGAGCGGCATCGACGGTATGTTGGTGAGAAGTTCGTCGAAAAGAGGCATGCCTGGAGATACATTGGACTTGATAGAAATCCCATAAGTTTTCAGTGCGCTAATTCCTGCCAGAAGAGTCCCGAGACTTGGTGAGTTGTACTTGAGTGATAGACGGTATATGACATGGAGTACAATGTTGAGGGTGAGAGAGTCCTCCGCAACGCGTAGCGATGACGGGTGATTTATGGTTGACGATGAAACAAGTAAATGATTCCAATAAGCGTAAGAAGCTTCCAGAAGTTGTTTACGATGAACGTGATAATGAACCTCATCTGTAGATATGAGTATCACGTCGGGAGATTCGTTACGAGGGTGGGAGAACGGATTGAATTCAGCGGACACTGTGACGGCCTTGGGTTCAGAAACTTGCTGACTCTCTGACACCACAGTCGGCAGAACTCCCTGAGTATGACTGACTATTAGTTGCATGGTCTTCGCTGACGTACCGCGTACTTACCTCTTTCGTATGATGCGCCATCCCAGTAGGATAACTTTCATGCTCCTCTTCATTCCCATTGTATTCGATGAAATTGTAAAATAGAGCATCACAGTCTGCAGGAGGTAGACAGTCCATGATGCATGGAGCCTGAGGAAACCGGTGTTCAAGTTTCTGTCAAGTCAGACGTGATCGGAGTTCGGTGTAGCGCGGTACTCGCTATCTTTTCGACGCAATTTATACTATAGGCTTATTATTCACCCATTATGTACATACCTAACGCGTATTGGAGTAATGACGAACAAGATGATGTAGCCATGACCATTGTAGGACAAAAGTAGAAGATCGTCCCACAGAATGGTGATGACATCAAGCTTCTATTGAGTCTTTTCGAACCGGTGGATAGAGGCCCGAAGCCCTGGCACTTGGGAAGCTGAACTATTTACCTACACTAAGCACTTAGGCACGAGTTAGAGTTGAGTAAGAGTAAAGTAAGAGGGCAATTACCCGTTGATGGTGTAGACCGGCGACAGCAAGAAGGAACGGTGCACAGAGACGGTCTAGACCTGAATAGTAGAAAGGCTGCAGCTGTATGTCAAGGATTTTGGGAAACTTGGGCTCCATCCTTAGGCTCTAGTTCGGGGAGACATTCTTTCTCCATACGAAAGTTTGATATGTTCTCGGTGAATACAAATGCAAGACATAAGCAGAATACCTTGAAGGTATTTCGCATAAATGGGTGACCGGTAAGAGGCAAGAACATGAGCGTGACAATGAGAGGCTCACGCAGATGCATCACGTCATTGACATGTCACGCTCCGATTTGCATGGCGTGTGACGGACTGTGTACTCTCAGTCTCACTGCCGCATTCTCAGCTACTACAAGTTATCCTCAAACACAATAGATACAAAACTTACTACCCCCGCAGAGACTAACAGGCATATCACGAAACTAACATTTGCACTTAGTCATTCATACTCAGCTAATATCGTTGTCAAGCACAAATAATACCCTGAGCAACTAATTGTTTAGTCGTTGTAGTAGACCGTCACGTCTTTATGTGAACCCTGACCTGACCCTGCAAACGTTGCCTTGCAGTATTAGCGGCTTATTCTGTGTCGCGATGGAGCAGAATGTCTTGTCCTCTGTAACGAATCGACGATGCCAACCCTTTTGTCCTCATTGTCTTAAGGTAACACGGTCCTAGTTGCGATAAAAGGCTATGAACTGTTCTTGAATATGAACAACATACTCCTCCCGAATTTCAAACACATTGTACCCACCAAGCTACTGGACTCGACCTAATTACAGCATGTCTTCGGACGTTGAGCCAACGTATTTTGGTGAGATCACCAAGAATGTTCTAAAATTGTGATAATATCTGACCTTGCATATAGATGTGTTAACCCAATCCCCTTCGCCATTGACAGAGGGAGATGACGATGAAAGCACAAGCTATAAAGGAATGGAAACTTTTTCTATTCTTCTGACGTCAGTAGACGAGACTACATCTCAATTGTGGTCATTTGTCGACGACGAATATTCCCGGTATGACCTTGCCATCCTAGTTACCTCAATAATAGTGTATTCATTTCACACCGTTTATCTAGTTCTCCTGTTGAGGCCCGAGAATTTGCAGATACATACTCGTTCTATGCGGGGGAGACACTCTCTGGTAGGTCTGATGACCATGCCCTTGCTGAGCAAGTGCATTTGTGCGTATCTTCCTTGCAAGCACCATTCTTTCAAAGCTAAGGATAACACTATAGGCAACCATCACGAACTCGAGAACCCGATTTGGAAACGACGCCACCTAGCCCTCCTCCATTCGATTCGTCGATACACGTACCAATCTTCAGCATAGCATCATTAGCCGGGCCCTCGTCAGTGGTCATTTCGCCGACCAGTCATACCACTCCCGACCCACCTTCATCACCACTACCTCATCCACGTCTCGGTCGCTTAGTCTTAGACCGACCTCGACACATACCTCCTAACCTGAGCGGTTTCTTATCGCTTCCCAGTTCTCCGCATCCTATGATCCCCGGCTCTCACTCAATCTCCCGTTCACTTCCATGCTCCCCGACACACCGATCCTTCCAAGATCTTGGAGACCAGCCACCAGAAACCATCCCACGTATCTCTCATATATCAAGGAGACGTTCACATTCCTCTCCACCCATGTACGAACGTGCGGATCGATACCAACTACCTATACAGCCTCCCTTGCTATTCGGGCAACATCCTAAATCGAGTTCTGTTTCTCCGTCTCGGGCACAACCGAAGAAGAAGCGTGTTCAACAGAAAAGACGGCAGGAAGAAGAGCCTGAGAATGATGTAGATTGTCAACGACCAGCGAACAGAATGAAATACATGGATAGTACGGCATCTGGTACAGAAGCTGTACCCCAGACTCCCATCAGGTCCACTGTCAGGAAGCGAACCCACCGGACTCACATTACGAATCCAATCTCTCTATCACCTTCATCCTCGTCTAGGTCGAGCCCTACATCGCTACCTATAACGGTATCCACACCCGACTTTTCGTTTCCAGGAGATCTACGTTCTCCACTCAAATGGACGGCACCTCTCGTGCATGATGGACCTCCGCCAGATTGTAATCTCCCTGTTTTGTCGAAAAAGGACATTACGTTGGTAGGTGCTCCAGCTGTGGCTGATGTCCCCCCAAGCGAAGGGCATAGGAAGCGGAAGGCTGGAGGGGAAGATTCGGACGGAGACGATAGTAGACCAGCCAAACGTCCGAGAAACAGGCAAGCAAAGATAAGGACATATTAGTTACAATACGTGCAACTGGCGTTTCTCCATAGGATCTCTTCAGGCATAGATTTAGCGCAGAGAGATTTCTCTACCCTCGCAAACCTCCGATTGATTGCTCTATCGTTTATACAAAACGAAACTCGTGGCACCCTCGTGTGTCTATGTATTAGTATATAATCTAATCGAACTTCAAGCCCTTAACCACACCTTGTCCTACACACTCACGATGGCAGCTCGTCCAATTATCGCACAATCACCGTTTGACGACACCACAGCCAACATCGTATTACGATCTTGTGACAATGTCGATTTCTACGTCTACAAAGATATTCTAAAAGTCGCATCTCCCTTTTTTCATACTCTTTTCTCACTCCCGCAACCAACAGCTGTCCCGGCGTCCGTACTAAACTCTACTACTCAAGACGAATTCAGCCCCGAGGGGTTCCCCATCATCCCTGTCCCTGAGGAGAGCGGAGTGCTCGATTATATCCTGCGCATCTGTTATCCGCGCCCCAATCCAGAGCCCCTGTCGTTACTCGCTCTCATTGAGGCGGTGTTGATAGCTGCCCTCAAATACGAAATCGAAACGGCTATCCAAATTGCCAGAGACGACTTCATACGTGAAGGGTCCAAAAGCCCTGTACAAATGTATACGTTCTCCTGCAAACACAACTTTGAGAATGAAGCGCAAACAGCTGCAGACTTGCTCTGGCTCCGCTATCATTCCGGTGGTCAGCCCAACCTCCCCAGCATCCCCACCGACATAGATTTTCTTCGTATTGCGACCGAGATCTATCATGACGACTGTGGACAGTTGCCAGCGATGTGTCTCTATCGCTTACTCAGACACATCTGTTTCAAGGATGGTGCACCGTTCTGTGACCACGACGTCTCTACGGTAGTTATGGCCGCTCAGAGCAATCAGGGGGATCTTCCTGATGACGAGAGCTACCGGGACCTATCTGCAGAACTTGAAGGTTTGATGTCCGATTATCCGGCAGACATTTTCCTACAAGCATCTGATGGTGTGGTTATCCCTACACATAAATTCATCCTCAGAGTCGCCTCGGCTACCTCCATCCTATCCCGGTCGGAGGAAAGCGACTGTCCTCGACGAGACGGGATTCCCATGATCGAACTCCAACATCCTGCAAACATATTAAGCCAACTAGTACGAGCATGTTACATTCCTCTTGACCCCAAGGCCTACAGGCCCCAGGTAGACGATGATTTACGTTTGTTTCACGCGGCCGAATGCTACAATATGCACGGTATTTCCTACATGGCCAAGTCACGATGGCTATCGAACAATGCGGCAGACCCGCTTTCCGTATATATGGTCGCCAGTTTGAATGGCTGGACCGAGGAGGCAAAACGCGCTGTCCGTGACGTAGCTCTGAGCGGATTATCTATTTCCGCTTCCAAGGTCCCTAAAATGAACATAGCTGGCACTTCAAGTCACTATCACGCCTTGTTGAAGCATATAAATACCTTTAATCAACAGCTTCAAGTCGTGACTTCACACTGTCCGAGCGCTAAGTACCCGAGGGGAGAAGAAACATGGAACGATCCATCTTACGCGTGCACGGCGAGCATTATACCTATTGTGGTATTTAGAGCCATGCGAACCTTGTACGACGTTTATTCAATTGTGGACCCTCCAATCAATGATCGATATCAGGACAACTTCTGCAATAACCCTCCTAGTTTTATTAGAGGGATGGTATCCGAGTCTGAAATATTCAGGCAGAAGCATCGCGAAGCAATACTAGCCGTGAATCTACGCTATCTATTTAATTTTCTCCTCTACCCGACTCAACCATATACTACCATTTACGTAGATGGATGTGGATTTAACTCCAATCCTCGCCAGTCAGTAATCGAACATAGTGATCGAGGCGGTTGATATGAGGAACGCCTCCACTATATTGTGGACAGGGAAATGCTCGACAAATGATGGAGGGGTTCGTTCAGAAGGGGAGGAGAAACGACATAGTAATCTTACAAATACTGTGTTAGGCGGCCTTGAATAAATATTGCCATTATTGTGCAACGAAGTTGGCGTGTCTCTTGTCAGGTTGGCATTGCAATACAGGAACATTCTATTGTGCAAGTAGTGGGGTATGGGGTGATCAAAGTACTCATGCAGCGACGTGAATCAATGAAGGCAATCGTTCACCCTGGTATCCTCGGCGAAGCCCATGTGTCTATTCTCAATTCGTGAGGGAAGCTTCTTCTCCAAGTCAGTAGCAACTTGCGGGTAATGGGAGATTCGATGTTTTGATCAAACTTCCGAGGAAGAAGTAAAGAAAAAAACAAGAATAAGATGACGAAAGTGCGTGCTATATAGAAACATACCGTCCATCCATAGCGCCGCACACATAGTATTATACTTGTACTTTTGAATTGTGATACTATAAAGCAATGCTAATAAATGTCCAAGCAATCGATGTACAATACAATAAGAACTACAGATCAGTCCGCCCAAAGTCTAATATAATCATGATGGTAAAAAAAAAACGAAACAATCAATGGTGACCTCCATCAGCATACGGAGTTGAATAATCAGCATACGATCCCTCATAAGCCTTTTCATGTGCAGGAGGGAAAGGGTCCTTGATGGTCTTGTATCCCTTCCCAGCAGAACTTCGGCTCTTCATGATGAACGAAACAACAGTCCCGATGAGAAGCAAGACAACAAGGGCGAGCAAGCCGATGATGACATAACTTAATCGTGTGAGGTTGCTAAGGTCAGGGGTGCTGCTATCGCTGTCCCCAAGGGCACCGGTAGCACTTTTGATACCAGAACCACTGGAGTTGGTCTGAACTGGTTTGGATGCTGCGGTAGTAGTGGTAGAATCTGAATCTGAAGATTGCGATGCAAGGAACGCGTCGAGACGTGCTTTGTTCAACTTGTCAAAGTCCGCCCATGCTTGCTCTGCGTCGGTGACCTATTGAGAATGTTAAAACAAATGTCATGGTGTAAGGAGAATAGGAGACTTACACTGAGGACCTGCACGAAAGGATCGCTGTCTCCAACCTTGGCCCAGTTACCGAAGTCGAAGAGACTGTAGACATTTCGCATGAACACATCACCGAGAATGAAGTCTAATTGACATTTGTTAATCGTGTACCATCGTCGAAATATTTATGGAAGCTCACCAAGACCGGAGCCGTCTGGTGTATAAGACATAACACCAACACAGATGATCGAGCCGTCGTCGTCGACACCAGCCGGAAGGACCAAATCAAGGGGGTTCATAGGGGACTTCAATCCACTACCATATTGAACGTTAACAAACATTTTGTAGTTGCACACAACACAAGCACTCACCCGAATACCATGGTCACGTTTATCTTCGTGTCACAAGGAACAATGTAAAAGCCAGATTCGTCGTCAAATTTGGCACCAGTGACGTTGTAGATCGCATCGACGTAAGCCCGAGGGGCAGTTGCTGAGTACCTCGTTAACGAGTTGTGTTTCAGATTGTGTGTAAATAATACTCACCCAAACTGGTGCCAGTGTCGAGCAAAGCTATGGTTTGGTTGTCGGGGACTGTGAATTTTGGATTTCTAGAACACTATATGTAAGAAACGAACTCGGATTCTCCACAGAATCGTAACATTTACCCTTGAGATCCGCCATACATGGTAATGTCATTGATTTCGACGGCATCCATAAATATGAACCAGGCATCATCGGCCAAAACGGGTAGTTTTGGTGTATCAGTAATAGCAGAGAAGTTTTGAACAACGTCGCCTGGAGCCAATTTGTTAGTGGCTGAGTAATTTTTTCGTCTCGCTTAAACTCTCCGACCCACCAATTGTGAACTCTCCACCATCAACAGTACCCATTTCGCTTCGTGAAAGCATAAACGTTATGAAATTAGGTTCGTCAGGATAGTAAGCGAAAACCTTAATGTAAGTGTGAGACATGCATAATTGACATCAAGCGAATAGACTCACATTGTCAAGGAAGGCTGAACCATCCACTGTTGAGTTCGCCGATTGTAATGTGGGATCTATGGTTGATAGGTTCGGTCTGAAGGAGGTGATTAGAGCTTATTCGGACGAAAAGATGCCGAAGGGTGCTTACGGTCCAACTCCGATGAGGCCTTGAATCAAACCGCCAGATGTTGCGTTTGATCCTGGAGCATCAACTGTGAAGGAGTTCCTGTCAATATCAGATGAAGGGGGTGAGGGTACACGATACGCACTGAATGCCTGGTTAGGGACGACGAACTCTCCCCAAGTTACATTCCCTGTTTTGATATTTCCGACAGCTCCGGTGGTGTCTCTGATGTTATGTTATTATCAGATTAAATGCTAAGTGTAAATTGGTCTAGAACTGATACTTACAGATAGAAAACCGAGCCAACGACTCCAGTGTCAAACAGGTTATCCAAAGTGACGTTCGAAGAATCTATCCAAAGGTCGGAGGAGCCTGTGTCGATTTGGACCTAAACATTTCACAATAGTTCAATATTTCGTGTACTCGAATCGAGGGATCTAGCTGTGAACGTACTATGAAAGGCTGTCCTGACACGAAGATTGTACCTGTATAAAGAGCGTCCCCTATGTTCTGGAAACCGAAGGGGTCGTCATCAGTGGTCGTAGTTGACATCCGAACGGACGTGGAATGAGGCATGGCACGTTTCTCGAAAGGAATGCGGAGTCCATGAGCCCCAAGAGTCACACTACCGATCCCCAAGGCGAGGGAGAGAGCCTGCAGAGAACGCATGACGAAGGGGCTGAATGAGAACAAGACAACGGAGGAAGGAAGGGAGTTGAGGGTGAAGACGCGTACCCGAATATTTATATATAGCAGTTGTCAAACAACTGACATGCCTCTAGAAGGGCAATGCCAGGTTCACACACAATGGAAGAACATCAATTTACGGTAAAATCCTGTGCATCATGACCATGAGAACTGGCGGTCCCGGGGCGCTGGAGGCTAGGCTATGAATTGCCTGACAGCCTGAGGGATGCAGAGAGACCCTGGATCTTCGTTCCTATACCAGGCTGCAACATGCCCTTGGCACGCTTTGTCGGCATTCTAAGAATAATCCTGGGATGAGACATGAACAAAAGAATACAGAAACCCCATACGAATGGCTAAATGACTTGCCTGCGACTGGGAGACAATGAAGTAGTTTGGAAATAAGGCATGTCTTAATTCGTCACCATCGCCGAAACAATAAACGGGAGCGCGCTGTAGTTACTCGATCAAAGTCCGTGGGAAGAGTCGTGGCTGTGGGTTCCAACCTCGAATCAACACAGCTTCGAGTCTATACATAAGTTCCTTCAACGGTCACCAAGTTCGATCCCGCTGCCCATCGACATAGGCATGTTGAAGCGCAACCTGCGAAGAATAGGACATGAACAGGAAACTACACTTGGCATCTTCCCGTCGGACCTCTCGGTTAGAACCCGAGCATGCTATAAGTACAGCATACAGGGATGCTTCGGGTAGTAGGTTCGTTCACTGTAATCTGCATGTCTAGACATAACATAATAAAGTGACCCAACTCCACTTTGAACTCTCGCATCATGTACGCTCATCTCGCCCATGTCTTCCGGTATAGAGATGCATGTGACGTTGGTTGGTAACAATCATAGACTCCCGATACCTTCGGACAACAATGATGTGGCGGATGAAATTGATGTATTTCACCTCCACTCAGGCATTTATCAGGAGTTATGTACTTTCCACTTAACGATGGCTAGAGCAGACGTGCTAAACCCGGGAGGCCTTCGCTGGCAAGCCCGGTTAAGAAAAGTGACATACCCATAGTTGTCGTTCTCCGCATCAGGTTGGGCTGCCAGTGGCGGTCGTTGAGGACTTCATTTATTTATAGCTCACGTTGTGCCGTGAATTTGCCTCCAGGTACGAAAACTTTTATCTAGTCCAATCGAGGAGTTAGGATACCTGACATCGGAGTTGGTTGGTGCGACCCGTCAGTATGTGAGTCCATGGCTCAATATTTAGACCCTCATCTATGGTTGTCAGTCATAGATCATACGCAGCCATAATTCCCCCTCAAACCACTGCGTCATGCCATCCAGAGCTCATGGCCTGCATAGAATATAAGTCGGTGGGATAATAATCATCTTGCTCTGACCTAGACGATGTATATTATCCCAACTCGAACCATACGAACAGAAAGGGTACTACAGCCGTTTCACAAAACCTAGTCGCAGCGTTCATTTTTTTCGCTGTTTACCACGGTTTAAGCGCTACAATGTGGCTGAAGTGCCACACAGCATAATACCTGCTGTATCATAACCACTTTAGGTTTTAAGCCTGATTTAGGTTTTGGGATGCTATCCCTGTGTTCAGAATCAACCTATGAGGCCTCTGACGGTCTCAAACCAAGTATCCAAAAATTCTCGTGAACTCGCTCAACGCACGTGCGGGCGTTAGAGGCCATCAATACGTTTCCCACGTTTCCAAATTGAGCCGTCTCGTTTCGGTTGACGCCTGAGTGGCATCCCCATTGACTATAACAACATTGTGACATCGAGTACATAGTGTAGGGTGATGCACCAATAGGTATCAAATGTGAGAATACTTAGGTTTTACTCCATGAGTTATATAGGGAGATTTAATCAGTGTAATGTCCATGTACGGAATGTGGCTACCGCGCATGCCGTGTGGCTGGCGCTGTGGCAAGGTGGAAAAGGCCGCCCAGTTGCGCGCCTACAGGCCCAAAAACTGAGAAAAAATTGGACGCTGCGACTAGGTTTTCTGAAAGCGCTATAATGAGAAATGACGGAGCGGTTGCAGGAAGCCTAAATAGCGTCCTAGCAATAATATGGATTAAAACGGAAGGATTCCTCGTATACCACACGTGATTCAAGAATGACGAAACAGGGACCCGATACAAACCTACTATTGTCAGAGGGTCAGTGTCATACTCACTCAGCATGACTTTCAAGATCTGACTCTAGTAATTGCCGATCTATCAGCAGTGGCCGTGGGTGAGCTCTTTTGTGGTACTGTATGAAACTACGACGGGGATAAAATTGAACATGACGAGAAGCTCTCGTCACAGCATCTGATCTAGAACCAAGGTGTATGATAGCGCGAGTGCTCTCTGTCGATTTCTACTTCCAATTAGGCATTATACAAGCAGAAACCTGGGCACTACAACTCCTACAAGATATCGAAAGTATGACTCCGTCTTGCAAGAACTAAGATTTGTGTATTTGTAGGTGTGTATTCGTCTGCATATGTTTCATACCTTGACAAATGATATCAGTACAGGATGAATCGAATTATAATCACTGCCAAGAGTCGATCCAAAATGGAAATGTGAGTCAGAAGTGTTACAACATCTCGTCAAACCTACTCCCGGGGTAGACGGTTATCACGGCTTGGTATTATTTGAGAAGTGAGGGGCGTATGGTATATATAGAAGTACTTCTGAGCTACTACTCACTACTCACCAAACAATCATTTTCCAAGTCATCTGAGTAAAGATGTTCACCCCTTACTTCTACTTCGTTGCCCTAGCCTTTGCTGCCATTCAAGGTGAGCTCGCCGTCACTCACCCCATTAATTTGTACTTCATCGTCTCATCATTGTTGTAGCCTCTGCCATCGTCATACCTCAAGACGGTAATATTGCCTTGCTCCCTAGGCAGATCATCATCGTGCCTACTGATGCACCGGCTCATGTATGTACCATACACATAGTAGGTTCTACTCATCGTTATACTAACATCTTTCATAACAGGTTGACCGCAGACAAATTATCTTTCCCACTGACGCACCGGTACAGGTATGTATCATGCGTCCACTTAGTATATTGACCGTTGTCAAATTGATATTATTATACTAGGTCGGCCGTAGGGCTCCTGAAGACTGCAAGGACGGCCAGTTTTGTGGCTACTAAATATATCGGTAGAGAGCCATCTGATGTGGAATAGTGGTGACGGTTAATACAGTACATAGACTAGTGTCACCACTGACCACAGAGTTTCTGACATATATCTGGCTTCATGAATCGGATGTTTATTTACACGGAATGTGACTCAGAGAATGTCTGATATTTTGATGAATGGGTGTCAGACCCAGAAACTAAAATGAACAATGTTCATTACACCGACTGAGGGTCGGAGCGATACATACCTGGGACGGCGAGGGAGTATCCGCATATGGTATCATCGTTGGTGGTGTAACCAAACAATATCAAATAGCGGATAAGACCAGTGAATGTGAATGACACCACATGATAACTCAGAACGTAGTATTGGAATCTATTGAGAACTATACACCGGTAATAGTACAAAAATCAAGAAGATACACTATGAGTAGGATGAAGCATAAATCAAAATCATATCTAACCCATGAAAAGTCCCAGATAAAAATGAACAAACGAACGAACGAAAGGATAAACGTGAAGTGAACGATGAACGGCACGGGGCTTCTATGACTGAGACCCTCTTTCAAACTCCCTCCTCAGAACCTCTACCCACGCCATAACGAAATAAATCAACCCAGCAGGCAAGGCACATCTCCAAATTACAGCACCCCAATCCCACTTTCGTTTCCTAGTCATTTTCATCTTCTCTTTGACCAGAGCTCCGCTTCCCCCATCACCTGTACTTTCTCTCAGCGGAGACGACGAGGGAGAATGTGAAGACGAATGAGGGAAGTGGTGATGTGGTTGAGGGAAGACTATTATATTCGAAGTCACCCACATCTGGATGGATCGACTGCATGATGTCGTTGTGCCGATGATTGCCCAGCAGATGAGAGGTCGTTTTGAGTGATCGAATAGAGTCAGCGTAAAATGCGTTGCTGGCCAGCATATTGCTATTAACATAGTTAGTATTAGGTGTTTAACATTTCTGATTGACGAAGCGAAGCCCACCTTGAAGTCCGAGTAATCGAATAAGAGTTGGTAGAGCACCATAATACACTCTCCAACGCTTGAGCAACCCTGTAGTCAACTGAAGACACTGCCAGCCAGTCAAAACAGACTGCACTTCCAATTTGTCAACAACAAAAACAGAGCTCATACATAACACTGATAAACTTACCCAAAACACGCTAAGCATGAATTCCGACCTAGTCCATCCCGGGCTCCCCAGTCCAGTTGGTGGTCTCCACACATGATATAGGTTCCATAGTGTACCGACTACAGCTGGGACGACGCTTAATAGTCTGGATAGTTCGAATAGGATGGGGATAAGGGATCTTGCGGAAGAAGGGATTTCGTGGGTAAGGGTGGTGAGAGTGGTAAGGATGGGCGTGATGGAGAGGTTGGACCTATCGCGAGTTCGGTCGCGATGAGGAAGGGAAGGATGGGATGACATGGATGTTCGGGCTGTTGGGAGGTTGCGGGGCTATTGAGAAGGGGTCATGGTCAGAAATGGGGTTTGAATGCAGGCATAGGATATTGAGAGTAATAGAAGCTAAGCGTGAACTTCTTAAAATTGTTCAGGCAAACGAGTTTCTAAAGGGTGCTCGAAGCAAGAAAAAACCATTCAATGCGTTATTCCATCAGCATATAAGAAGTATCAGCATAAACAATGGTTTAGTTCGAATATGGCAGGTGTAAACCACTCTAACGTATGTCAACCTTATTTTTAGAAACACCGAACGATCGTCCAAAAATGACGAGTGACGCCATATGTACGGGGTTTTAAGAGCATGTAATTCAAATATGTACTCACCGTATCCTCTCCCTCCGTCTCCGTTTCGCCTGCGCCGATCACACCCGGCGCAGTGCTAATGGGTCGCATCGCATCGTCCGCCCGTCCCTTCCCCTTCCCTAGTAATCTCGCTCGTAACGTTCCAGCAAGGCTCAATCTAGTCGAGGTATATATCACAGTATCCTCGGACAACGATGCATCGGTATCTGGATCGTCCGAAGTTTCTACTCGAGCATAGAATTGTCTCGATCGACGAGTATGGAGGGCAATAGTAGAAGGTCGCCTTGAGCTTTCAGCTGAATACGGCCCAAACGTAGGAGAAGAAGGTGGTGAATTGATGTGAGGGGATGACGCGGAACGTCTACTGAGAAATTGCGGGTTTGAGCATTCAGCCTGTTGAGCCGGAGGTGGGTCAGGTGGGGTTGGTGAGTATGGTGGCGGGCTTCCTGGCTCGTCCAAGAAGTGCGGAGGAATAAAAGACGAGGATGAGGGTGGGAAGGTCGGGTTTTGGCCAGTAGACGTCATGTATGCGACGGTTCCGGTCGAAGGTGTCCGCTGGTGTCTTCTGCGATGTTTCGAGACCGGGACGGTAGCGCTTTCTCGTGGATGGGGTCTTCTTGGTGGCGTTGGATGTGTGGCTCTTTCAAGTTGAGCCTGATAAAGTGCTTCGTACTCTTGGACCAGTGCAGCGGAAGGAATAAATGGTGTCAAGAACAGTGCAGGGCCGAATCTGCGCGAATCATACTGGTCAGTCGCAAACATTGTGGATGAGAAGAGAGTAGAAACGACGAAGACGACTGACCCTGAGTTCTTATCGTTAAGCTAACCCCTGTGGAGGAGCACCGAGGACTAATAGAACTTATCGAAGGACTCTGGATTGCCCTGATACACACGCACTAATTGGTCTCGAGTTTGCAATTCCTCCAACCGCCATTCTCAGCTCCCAATTTAGGGTTCGGCTGCGTTACGTAACCGGTAGCATTTGCTTCCGGCTGTTTTCGATTGGTCAACCTTATCTTCTTTCGAACAACCCCTTACTATCACGCTTGGGAGGAGGACAATTATCGTTAATTTCTTAGCAACGCTCCCGAGTGTTCTGCAAATGGCTGTCTCCTATTAACTAAGAGAGCCTGTCAACCAGTCACGTCCGCTCCTTTTTTTCAAACCCGAGATCGATATCGTTTTTACAAAAAATGCTTGTCCAATCACTTGATCAGTAACCAATGTCTAGGACATAGCCAATGTCATTGGAGACCCTCCGATTTGCCCGTGAATGAGGTGATTAACATTGCAAGAACACTATTTGGAATACAAGATTGAATGTTCAGATTATACTTCTACTCAATGCGAAGAATACTCCCCGGGCCCAAGGTTATCAAATCAGTGTAAGAGCGTTGTCGTAAGGACATACAACCTCACGGAGACTTGACTCCCTGTACATACCTCGATTGGAGCCAACGCATACAGAATCGCCAATTCTTAAGTGCGTCTTCTGGCCCTGAATCAAGCACCAGTATGTATAAGGTACGTCTCATCTGCTAAACAACCATTGTTGAAAGATTCAATTGTAAAGGGGTATAACACGCTACCAAGCTCCATCATAGGGTCATTGTAACCAACAAGCCACCGATGAGTGCTGTCAAGCTCATAGGAGAAATAATCGACAACACCAAAGCACCATCATCGTCTCCCTTACTCTCGCTATCCGATGTCTCGTTTGAGCCAACCTTGGTGAACATACCCGCGCATCTCGTATCAAATTCTACAGGATTGAGAGGCCTTCAATAAGAGCTCATTCTACTGAGGCAAGTAGTGAGTTCTACGCACTGTCGAGATTTTCGTCCACGAAAGTTTGGTTCTGCTTGAAAGACTTCATCTCACAGTTAAGACAGCCCTCCAAGTCACTCCTGGTAGGATTTGCATTCGCACAAATGCAGGTGTTGTTTTCGCCACATGTCTACGAGTATCAGTGTCAGGATCATCGCTGGAAGACCTGTACAATCGAGATTTACCCTTTCCAATCTCAGTGAGTTGCCGCATGCGGAATAGCACTATGCGACAGAAAAAGTTATTCAGATCGTATGAATGTTCGCTGGTAGTTATAAGACACACCTCAAGTGGGTAAGATGATCCAGGAAGCAGGCCTGCAGATGCTATTTGTCGAGTTAGTAAACAGAGCGGAGGTATGTATTGAATAGCAAGGGGCTCACCTTGCAAAGCAGCGAGGACCGAAATAAAAAGATAAACACCACGCATTATAATGAAGAAGAAGAAAAGAGAGAGGGATCAAGATGCAATGCCGGAGTGAAGAAATACTGGGTTGGTGCGTCTTAGCAGCAACGTCCTTCTCATCTTTTATATTTGGTCAACGTCAAGGCAGTGAATGAATCACATAGTATGAAGCCGTGATATCCGTCCACCCTCGTAGTATCAAACGTTGTGAGGCAGACTAAGTTATGTCTTCCCACTTTCCGATTACTCTATTCCAATCTATGATGATATAGCCTGGTACCCGTTTATCCCCGGTGCTATGTAAACAATATATGCTGTGTTTGTTCGAAGGGATATTCATACTATATGCGCATCGAGTGTTGTACCGTGCAAGCGTGCACCTAAATATTCAGTCTTGGCAGAGGTGAGACGTACAGACTTGGCACAGGAGATCGCGGTCATGGCAATCAGTCAAAGTACAAGTTAGCCCCATCACCGTGCAGCCGAATCATGGGCACTAGCATAAGTGTTTAACTTTGTTTGGCAACACCAGCAACTCGAATTACTATATTTAGTATATAAGACTGTCCCCGCATCCGATGTGCCAACCCTACGGGTCACTGAGAACGGTAGTGAGATGCCTGAGTAGAGTCGCGTACCTATTTATCGAGTTCTAACCCTTCCGACCAAGACTCGTACTTTACGACATCTTGTTCAATAAGCTTTACTTGCTGCTTAATCGCGTCTACCGCATCGGGACCAAGGGGGAATCGGAGAGGAGGGTTAGGCACCAAAGAGAGGTCGTAGATACGTTGAACGCCCTTCGCAGAGTCCCTGGCAACTTCTTCGAATTTCGTAACATATTGACGCACTTGACTGCCTGGCAGGTTCGGATTACTATAGGCCGAGGGGGTATTCTCTGCACTCATGTTGTCGGCGATCGCTGTCACGAAGCTTCCTGGCTCGACTAGAGATATCTGAGGACTTGATCAGAATAATGAGCATTACTCCGGCTTAGGACGACTTACTTTGATATTCCACTCAGGGTCGAGTTCTGAAGCAAGGGCTTGGGTAAATCCCTCAAGGGCTAATAAAGTGATACCATATTAGATTGGGACCGGGGACTTCCCAGATTAGAAACGTACCATGTTTACTGGCTGAGTAATAAGCCATGCCTGGTACAGCCTTGACACCACTCACGGACGAGTTATTGAGCAATAATCCACCAGAGGGCTTATTCTCTTCTCTGAAGAACCGTACGGCTTCTCTGCTGACATTCGTTGCACCCCAGAAGTTGGTGTCGAAAAGCCTACGGGCTTCATCTTCAGGAGTAGCTTCACCCTCTCCTAGGATTGCCCAGCCAGCGTTATTGAACACAACATCGATACGTCCAAATGCAGTCTTGGCTTGAGCAAAGACCTCTTTGATCTCTTGTGCATTGTTGACATCAAGCTTGATGGTGATCAGCTTGTCCGCTGGGTATTTGGCCTTTAAATCGTTTAAGACTTCGGGCTTTCTGAGCGTGGCGATAGCAATTTCTCCCTTCTTCAGGACCAACCCAGTCATGTCTCGTCCGAAACCAGACGAGGCACCAGTGACTGCAGGAGGAAATGTCAAGACGGAATGCAGAATGTTAAAGCTCAAATAACAACGTACTTAGCCAAACTCGTGGAGTCATAGTTGTGTGGAGGGTTCGAAATGCGGTGGTTATGGATAAAGGGTATTTATTGTGAGATTGCGGTTGAGACGAGGTCTATTTAAGGACTCGCATATGAATGATGTCAATTTTCCATGGGATGACATTAGACTGCATTTGAATAACGGAGTGGTCATCCTCAATGTACTTGAATGATAGTCGGCGACGGGTGTGGATTGTGTCTTAAAGTAGACAAAAGAAAGCGGGAGACCTTAGTCATTATGCATAACATTACTCAGATACCGAACTCCAGCGGGAATGAGAAACCCCGGAAGTTGATATAAAGCTAGAGATTGTGAGCACAACATAGCGGTGGAGGCTCACGTCATGGGGCGTAGGTCTGTTAAATCGGAGATAAGTATCGTATCGTCATGACAGAGAAGACTGAACTTGACAAGACGATCCTTGGCAGACTGTCTGTAAATTATCTTCCGGGTAACTCAAGTTCTTATGTTCCTGGTCTGACCGCCTTCAAGACTCATATATGGTATACCGACCTTTAACTTCTATACTGTTTGTCAATGGTCTGTTCGGGTCCCGATCGGAATATTACGCACATGCATGATATTGTGACAAATCTTGACTGTTCATGACCTTTAAGTTTTCCGTGGTTGGGGAGATGTGGTGTATTTCCTGCATCTATGGAAAAGGTTAAGTGTCAGTGGACGCTCTTGACTTTCTATCCCAGGCGGCCACAGTAGAAATCGAAGGCGTGAGCGTGTTGATGCTAGAGCATGAAATATCCTGCCCAATGCCCGCTGTGGTTGCTTGACATCTCCAGCTATTATACATTCTTAGAGAAGTTTTTTTGAAGGTTCCGACATCAGAATTTGAAAGGATAGTGATAGTTTCGACTCAGTGACTCGGATGGAAGGCCGCGGCGTTTACCTCGGGCTATTGTTATGATGACGTCAATGATGCAGAGACAATCTTTTCGCAAATCTCGGAGTCATGTTCAGTGTCAGTGTATGTTTAATTTACCTTGAAGCGATACGACCTTCTCGTCGAGTGTAAAGAATTTGGGAGTAGTGTAATTGACAACTGAATGCGCAATACAACCGTCTAAGTCAAAAAGTTGTACTCTTGACAGGAATAGAGTAAAAAAAAGGTATCGGATTATACAAGATTAATTCTATGGTACTTCTCTAAATCCTTTCAACAAGCGTAAGGTCATTCAGACTCAATCCGCACAACGTTGACCTCACCACCAGTTGATCTCGGTCCACATTAATGGTCCGAACACCACACAAGCTGTCCAGAAGACAGTCACGCTCTTCAAGAGAAGGATAGGGTATTCCTCAATGCTGGGGGTGACCATAACAGGCTTAGAAGAGCCCGATATGATGCGAGGTTGAGGGTGAGTGAACATGATCCAAATAGAGTAGAAGGCGACGGCGAAGAAGTGACGGAATAGGAGGAAGGGGTCTGGGCTGATCCTGCACAAGAAGGGGATATGTTAGTGATGGATCAATAGAAAAATTGAGGATGAACGTACCCAGAGAGAAGGGAGACGGGACCGTTAATGCATTCCCCACCTCGCTCGAAATACTTGAAACATCCTGCTCGTAGGACTTCCAAGTTATCATCTAATAGTATAACAAGTGAGGTCAGCAAGCTTCATCCCAACGCCGAATAACAATCCCAACATACCATCCGCTCCAAACAAGTCATACAAAGCCACGCTCAAGATATTGACCGTGCTAGCCAACCCCTTCCTCTTCCAATGCCACCTATGCAACATACCCGACATCTCCTTCCAATCGCTCAAATCCTTCACCTGGCTCAACATATCCCGCAGAATCACAACATCGTTGAACGCAACAGTCATGCCACCACCGGTGAGAGGGTGTCGCATATTCCAGGAATCACCAAGGAGGAACACGCCCTCTTTGGTCTGAGGTCCACCTTGTTCGGCAGGCGGAAGGAACGAGTTGGGCATTTTGCGGATACGATCCTGTTTGAGTGCGGTGTGGAGAGCTGAGTGTACCCCTGAAGGAAGTTGGGGGAGGATCTCCTCAGTGATAAGTGTCTATATAGATGCATGTTAGTCAAGAAAAAGAGATACTGGAGCCGGATTACATACCTTAAGATCGTTAGGAAGGGGTGCCTTCACGTCCATAAGGATTCGAGTGTCATGAGTACCAATTTGGTACATCAAGACAGGGCCGTGTCCCTTGACAAGACAAACCGTTCCGTGCTTGTCAATGGGAAGAGAAACATCCTCCAAAATCATCCCAACGAAATGGCTCTTCGTCTTGGGCTTGATAGCCGCCTTGCCCATGACAGCTGTCCTAAAGTTTGAGAAACAACCATCCGCGACGATAGTCAAGTCGGCATAGAAAGCTTCCTTCTCGACTGCACCCTCCGCTTTGCGTGTCGCACGAACACCAAGAATACGTCCCGACATGTCGCATTCGATCAACTCTGACACAGTAGCCTCGATCACTTCGACCCCGGGTGCTTGCTTGGCCTTTCCTCGGAGTGCTTGAATGAACCGTCCATGGTGGAAACTGCGTCCTTCGCGAGCATTAGGGTAAGGAATATGTACTGGTTGGCCATTGAGAACGACAGCGTAGCCATGTACAGGGACTGCGTCGATCCCTTCCGTGCAAGACTCCAAGCCGAGGTTATGTAAGGCACCATACCCGCCAGGTTGCAACAACTCCCCAACAATACGATCAGGTTCCGACAGTGAACGCTCTAAGAGACAAATTCTAAATGGTTTGTCGGTCTGTGCCCGTTTGACCGTAGAAAGAGCATGAGCAAGAGCTGAGCCAGCGACGCCAGCACCGACGATAATGATGTCGTAGGGTGTAGACCACATCTTTTCGGAAGAGTTGGTCATGAGTTTGTTGGGGTTGCGAGTATTTGAATAGTAGAGTTAAAGTCGTCTGGGACGTTCTATAAGCTCTCGAGGCCGGTCGAGACGTAAAAGGAATGATATGGATGGCGGTGAGTAAAGAGCTGGGCCACACCCAAATTGTCAGACCACTGCCAATTATTTCCTCTCCCATGTGAATTTCCCATCAATGTTTATGATCGATCACCTCGATCCTGTGCCCCAATCTTTGTTCGAAACCCAGTGAGGCTGCGACGAATCTTGAGCTTTACTAGCACATTCAATTGAAAGTAGTCTTACGAGTTCAAGGAGGACAAGAAATTGTTCAACCAGTACAACGCGTTGAATATCATTATCATCTTGGAACTTCTGCAGCCTGGTACGTTTAGCGTCGGCCCATTCAAATTTCAAGCACAGGAGAATGAACAAACGATAAAACAACTTGGATGTGATTGCAGTTGTCCCGCTGAATCGATTTGATGCATTTCTGACCTGAAAATGTAGAAACAGCGTATTTGCAATAAACCAATGTCATTTCGCGCTCCACAACGCCAGCTCAAAGAACCTAATCAAGAGCCCGAGGCTGTTCTATACATATTCTTCTATATAGAATCTTCTCACGTAACTACTTGGGGATGTTTTTTGACATATGAGCCCTAGTCCACGAGCTAGCCTCATTTACCTGGAGATGAAGACATCAAACTCACACCAAGGAGAGACAACTCCGGAAACCCAGACGACCGGCGAACCAAAAATTCTTCCATCTACACCGGTTAGGAGGAACGGAAAACAGTAGAGGCATCGCAGTTCGGGCGAGCGTGGTTAAGCACTCAAGGAAATTTGATACACATATTAAGGGTATGAAGGATATAATTTAGCCCGAGATAACAGCGAGAATAAAACCTCCAGCACAATAAACCCCAAATTTTACAAAACCCATGGAGACCGTGTTTTGTGTAGGCAAAGATCCAACTGTTGCCCGTACTCCTGCCTCATGTCTGTAAACATCTCTCGCCAGATATACATCTCCCTCCTGAATGCTCCTTCCCAAGCGTTTTCAGCAACTTCCATAACATGGGCCTCCATCGCGTCGAGAGAAATTGGAGAATAGTTGTCCCCAACGAACGGCTTCGTGAGCGTGTAGTGAATTATCCGCCTGTCAAACGTGGTTTCCTTCCACAACTTGCTGGCGCGCCACTTGATCGCAAGGTTGCCATTGTAGGCATAAGGCAATCGAAGAACCTCGTTTCCGAAATAGATGTTCAGGAATGCCTGATCCGCCTCCCAACGAGGGTAATCGGCGGTGTAAATTTTGGCAACCATATCGTCGTAGACAGCTGTTAAAGGCCTGAGGAACATAATTCCGGCATTAAATCCGAGCGTAAATCCCCGGTCGTCTAGATAGATGTCCGGCACAGCGGCGAAGTTGAAAGGCAGGGAGAAAAGTTCGTCGAAGTTGCGCCGGACGAGCGTATCGGCGTCGAGGTATACGAGGCTCTTAATTCCCTTACGGTCCAGCCGCCAGAGATGTAGTTTCGTGAACGTCTCTGCGAAGTGTCCATTCGCGCCGTCTGGGGGCGCGATCCTGGGGACTTCCATAGGAACCCATCCCGACGCTGTCGCGATACATATAGATGTCTCTGACACGTATTCAGGGAGGTAGAGCATAATGAGTCGGGCAGTCGTGTTGACTTTGCGTAGACTGTGTCCCAGCGTGGCAACGGCGGGGGCAAACGCGTTGTCGGTAAGAACGGTAACGACGGCGTGCTCGTCTTTATACAGCTCGGGGTGTGGCCATGACTGATCGATGACAGGGAATTGGTGTCTAATGTGACATCGGCAACCCAGTTGAGCGGTTTATGGCATGGGGGGAAGCTGAGTCACGTACAGAGCTTGGTAGCGATCTACCGGGTTAGGACGCAAGTCTTTGGTATTTTCAGGCTCGGGTTCTGGTGCAACGAAGGGGAGCGGGGATGGCGGAGTAAATATAAAGAAAAAGTTCAAGGCGAGGGAGGCAACGACCATCATAGCGAATAAGACCGCACACGGTCGAGTGACACTAGGACGTTTGAAGCTGCTAAAAACTGGCAGTTCCATAGGGAGCAGCTCGTATTCAGGCCCATCGTTCCTTCTGAATCTGAGCAGGTTCATCCCCTCCTATTACAGCAGATGGGCGATGAGACAAACGTGAGAGATTAGAAATGGAGGCGGGGAAGGGGAAAGGTATGTATAGATTTTGACAAAGGATAAAAGGTTAGAGGGGTATATAAGTGCGCCACGAGGCATAGCGGCGTATAGCAGATAATCTGGAAAACATGTCCGCGCTAGGTATGCGGGATATTTCCCCCGCGGTGTTGGAGGAGATGTTCTGTCTCAGGTATTGCGACCTGCGGAAAAGGAAGATCTCGGATTGTTTCTAGCGCGATTGGGCAGGCACCGATTCTTCTGGAGTTGTATATGCTTTGATATCTGTCAAATCTTGCACAGAGGACAACCATTCATGGCCATCTTTGAAAAGGGAAGGATTTGATTAAAGTTCAAGACCCGACCATATCCTTCTACGAGATATAGTGGAAATTCATTCGAAGAGACACAGAAATGGCAATGGGTTATCTGGATGGAGAGGGGAGATCAGCATATCCAACCAGATCCAGTTTACCTTTGAACTCGAGAAGTTCGGAGATCACGATTTGAGGCTGTTACAACTTTCTCATCCTGAGAACCATAGCGTTACGAGATGTTGGTAGTTGTATCTGATAGGGAAGCTGTAGGTGGTCACATTGCGCGGTGAAGGTGAACTGTTGCCGTAGATTGACCGTTGACCTGGGAGATTCTGCAAACATGAGTTCGCGCCAAGTTCGCGAATCGCGCTGTATCCAACCGCTCAATGCAAGATAAGGTATGAGACAAAGTTCGACAGTCGGAAGCTCCTCATCCCTGTCACAGTTAAATATGAACGATCGGTACACATATCAAGATTATTTCGCTTTTGTCCACGCTTATACAACTTGAAAGAATGACTGCGACCTCCCATACACCAGTACAGTAGTACTAGGTACTGCGCATTCAGACTGACACGGTAAACCGGTAAGTTGCCGAGCCCATCCTCCGAGTCTAAGGCTGTGTGATTTCTGAATCTCGAAACCTTCGAGGTCGGGTTTCTTGTTCGAATAGAATATGCCTGTGAGTCTCATCAGAAAGGTTACACAGATTTGCTTATATATCCGAGAGTCAATCGCAGATAGTACCACTTACTAGTATCTAGTAAGGTTGAACTCCAAAAGTAAGCTCAAGTCCCAGCGACTGGACATTACCAATTGATGCTGTGCAACTTGTTACGTAAGCAGAGAAAGACCAATGAACGACTCGGAGACTTGTTCAATTGGCAACTTTGCGGAACGACATCATGAATGCCGCGGCGGACGGGAATTGGCTCTTTTTAAAACTACCCTTAGGCTATAGCAAGTTGCGGCTTTGTGAATAACCACTACCGGTTTCCACTCACGTTAGAGTCTTGGCATGTTTGATTGCGATCCCCATTCTTTGTGGGAGGAAAACAAGATCTGTACGGTCTTTTGGCCTTCCCAACGGTCAGAGTGCTCTCCGCTGTCTCCGGCCCCCACTGGCACTTACATCTCCTATTGTGCGATAACGTTCGGATATGGGCCCTGCTTTATTTACAGAAAGGTGTGTATTTCTTCTACGAAAGTCGGCTATACAGCGAATCACAGCACCCTCAGAGAAAAGGTGAACAAAAGGTACTACTAAACGTATTAGTGACCTCGTGCTAGACTAATTTTTGCAGCTGGCGATGAATACCTGTCCCTCCGTGTCGTCCTTTATGTCTGTTCTTTCTGCCATCCCCGAGCTAGACTTGTCAAGAGGTGGCCCGCGGCCTTTCGCTATCGGAGTATGTATAAGTCCATTCTTTCGATATATTTCGGACTGACCCAATGAAAAGATATCCTGTGGAATGATTTTTGGGCCTTTGCTGACAGCCATCTTGCACTGGTTCAACAAGAAGCTCGGTGCAGCTCTCGGATTGGCATATATAAGCTTATCTTTGGGTAGTACCATCTTCCCCATTGCAGCTCGAAACCTCATTGCCGCTATCGGATGCGTTTTAAATATTCCTATATTTATTCTTACCCTAATTGTATCTAATAGGAATGGACCATGCGTATACTTGGTTTTATAGTCATGTTTAGATTGATCATCTGCAACCATTTGGTGGCCACTCGATTACCACCCAGGAAAGTCACTGGTCCATTCATAGACTTTGAAATGTTCCGCTATAAGCCCTTTGCTGTATACTGCTCTGCGACATTTGTTGCATTCCTTGGGCTATATACGGTAAGAGCGATCCTGCCATCACTCGACACATTATTTGAATAACATCAAAATGATGATCCAGGTATTGACATACATTGACATCAGCGCCGTATCAGCTGGTCTGTCAAGCGACTTCTCCTTCTATCTTGTTTCAATTCAATTACTCTCTGGATTTGGCCGTATCAGTGGCGAATTACTCGCAGATAGATTTGGTATGCCACAACCCGAATATTATCATAACGACATCTGACATCTTTGAAATGACCAGGAGCATTGAATGTTATGATCCCGTTTACAGTATGCGCTGCGGTCATACCATATGCTTGGCCATTTGCAACCACAAAAGGCGCGTTCGTCGCAATTGCTGTCTTGTACGGGTACGTTGTAACCACCTACTTCTTCGGGAAAGGCATCGTGTTGACTATATATAAATAGTGCAACATCTGGCGTATACGTAATCTTTGCTTCCTTCACCCTCAATAGCGATGGGTGATCTGTAAAGCGTTGGAATGCGTACTATGGGCATGTCCACTGTAGGCCTTGGCCTTGGCTTACTTGGTGGACCCCCCATTGCTGGCGCAATCATCGACAGAACTCACAATTATAAAAGTGCAGGAGACTACACTGGTAAGTTCACTTATTGTAAAAGTTGATGGAGAAGGTTTAGATTATTCCCGATATAGGCTCTGTTGTGATAATAGCTGTTGTTCTACTCGTCATTACTCGACAACTACGCCTTGAGGGGAAGTTAAGAGGGAAATGTTGTCTGAATCATTAGTATTAATGTTAGTATGCATGTAATATTCTAATTTTTACGTGTAGTGTCAAAGTCTTGTCGGACCGTTTACTCCGAATGTGTCGAGGAGACTTTGTTTCAAGTGAACAAAAGACTGCCATCAAAATAGTACATCAAAGATCCGTGTCATAGAAGCACTGCCATCGACAAGTCACTTGAACAAAACCTTACATCACATTACGCTTTTATGCGTGCCGGAAATCCGTCCTATGGCCTCACTTTATGTATTTTTGGTACTTGACAGCGATAATGAAACTGGCTGCAGGTCTTTCTTACTCTTGCTTGGCTGGCAGAGATAGACTGAGACTCTCGAGTTATTGCTTGGATTCCCGACGCCTGAATTCGTCATGGAAAAGGTCGAGGTTCACGATTCACGGAATGGTTCTAATGAAGGTTCTGGAGAGGATGTAGAAAAGTGGTCGTCGTCCCAGGAAGTGCGTGTCGAGTCTACGAGTGCTACGAATTATGTGGTGGATGTTGAGGCTGAGAAGCGGTACGCCAATCCCCTTTGTTGTTATGTTCTCGAGACTGAATACGATGGGACATAGACTCGTTAGAAGAATAGACTTACGATTGGTTCCAGCTTCTATGTTGATCTATTTGCTCTGTTTCTTGGATCGTTCGAATATCGTGGGTTGATGTCAGGCAATCTCAACGATATGGCAATTTAGAATAACCTTTGACTAGGGAAATGCGAAACTACTCAACAGTGCAACTGGGGACTCTCTCGTTCAAGTAACACATATGTCGAATCAGCAATATCTCATCGCCCTCATGATTTTCGTTGTTGCTTATACCATCTTCGAAACTCCCTCTAACTACATGCTCAAGAAATTCCGACCGAGTCGCTGGTTAGCGTTTCTTATGTTCGGTTGGGGCGCTATGACCATGGTTCTTGGATCTGTCCATAACTTCGGTGGTGTCGTAGCCGTGCGTTTCCTCCTCGGCATGTTCGAAGCGGGGCTGTTCCCGGGGATTGTATACTGCCTGACGTTCTGGTACAAACCGGAAGAACGTGCATTGAGGGTAGCCCTTATTTTGGCATGTGCGACTTTAGGTGGAGCATTTGGCGGTGCAATAGCATTTGGGGTGGGACACATGAATGGTGCCCAAGGATTGCAAGCCTGGAGATGGTTGTTCATCATCGAAGGAGCACCGTCTTGTGCCGCTGCCCTCCTCACTTTCCTCTACTTCCCTAACTTTCCGGAAACAGAGACGTGGTTATCTGCAGAGGAGAGGGAACTTGCTACGGAACGTATCAAAGGCGTTGCTTCACTCGGCCACGACAAGATCGTGTGGAAGGAAGCGTTGGAGACTTTGACAGATTGGAGACTATACCTCCACTATCTTGTCTACATTTCCATCTCTGTACCGTTTTCCAGCATTTCCCTATTCGCACCTACCATTGTATCTGGGTTGGGATACGAAGGCTTGAACGCGCAGCTATTCACAGTCCCCCCGTATGCTATCGCATTTGTAGTGACCGTATTCGTCTCATATTTCTCCGATAAATATGAGATGCGGTCCTGGGGAACATTTTTGTCACTCGTTATTGCTGGGGTGAGCTTCCTCATACAAGGTGAGTACTCGTTCGCTCTCATACTCAGTAACCAGACTGCTAATGAGTCATCTCGAATCCAGGTGCTCTTCCGGCTCATTCTTTCAAGGCCCGCTACGGTCTCCTCTGTGTTGCCGTAGCGTTCTCGTTCTCCAGTATTCCTCCTCTTCTCAGTTGGCTCACAGCTAATCTGCGGAGCACGGGAGCATCAACCCTTGCCGTTCCGTTGAACGTATCGATAGGCCAAATTGGCCAAATCATTGGTACGTTTGATATCACATCGTCCCGTAGTATGGATATCTGCTGACCGTTCATCTCTAGGCGTTTACATATTCAAAACATCAGAGGCACCGGGATACCCCACTGGTCACTACACTAATGCTGCTTTCCTCATCGAAGGGGCTCTTGTTGTTCTTGTACTTCGGTGGATATACACCCGACGCAATAACGCACTGACAGCAGGAGAACGAGTTTGGAGATTATGAATGGTGTATTATTTCACGTTTGCGTCCCTCTATTGTGGTTAGATGGTGCATTTGGTTTTGCGGGCAATGGGTGGAAATTAATGTTACGACTTCTTATATGTGAATGATAGTCTACTCGTTACGTAGCTAGAGACGTATATTATATAACGTTTACTTGCAAGGTACTATGTCAATTCAACAATGATTTCTACGAAGATGAAGAAAAATATGAGAATAACGACAAGGGCAGAAATGCTGATCTACCAAGGTAGATTGTTCAACTGAGGCATTTAAAAATGAATATATGACGGACAATTCGCTTCGCTAGATACTGTACGTGTGGGATTTGTATGCCTGGCTTGGAAGCCAATGTCGAAAAACGTAGGCTACTTTTTTACTCCACTATGCAAAGGAAACTTCCGAGTCGTTGTATCCAACTACCGCCAAACAATGGCCGCTGTCATCGCGGGACGTATTATGACAGCCTGTCACAAGCTGATCTATATGAGATCGACAGGTTTGGGGAGAGAAGGCAACCAGCTAGGACCTGGTGACGAAAGTGCGGAAATGAATGAAGGCTTATTGGGAGACGGTAATATCTCACTACGGCTGGGTTTTGTAGGAATGCTTACAATATTTTGAGTTGGGGTTTGTTTGGAATCTGAGGTTCGTGAACGCACTTCCCGGATATGCAGCAAAAGCAAAATTAGCTTCCAAACCACCAGCTTAGAAAGTAGTTCCAAGTCTAATTTGATTCGCTGAAAATACTTACTGCAACATCACACGGTCACCCATGGTGCTACAGCGCAGTTACGCATAGTAGTAAGTGTATCCCAGGACACGGAGAGATGACACGCGGGATGGATATGACGAGGAAAATGACGATGGGCCAGGAAGTCGTTCCTCAGATTAACACGGATATGTGATGAAAACCGCAGTCTTTTTGAACCGCTTGACAGACCCCACTAGGGAGATTGAATTGTCCTGTCAACATCAGACTGGTAGATCAATCAGAAAATCCGTCAAAGTATTTCAAAGAAATGCCAGACGTGCCGCAAAAACCTAAGTATCACCGATGAATTCAAAACCAACCAACGATCGAGGCACGTACAACTGACTGATAAATGATTGAGTGTTCTCATTAATATAAACTATCTTACCGCATATTTGTGCTATAGTTGTACCGAAACGGTGTCGCGCCAAGTTCCCGTTCTGTCGGTGTGTCAAGTAAGAGCTTTTGTCTACCTGATCGTGATGCCAGTTCTTAACTTCGAAGTATTCGGCAAGTGCCGAAACTTACAACAACTTAAACTTTCTGGACTTGGGGTTAATGGTTTACAACCTTATAGTCACACAACGACGACCACTTGTCCTTATGGACATTTCTCGCATTCATAGCTCGAGTAAAAAATCCTTATGCTAGGTGGATCAGACTAGCCGCTGAACTGTCTCCAATTGCAAATGGTAGCCTAGTAAGCAATGACCGCGTTCGGCATTAGAACGTATTCACACTGAGTGCTTCCAAACTCCTGAAAACTTCTGCGCTGAACTCTAAACTCTGGTAATGACACCTCCTTCATAGATCCATGTTTATGGTTGAATGGTATGATTGGCTCATCCATTTGACACGAATGTCGCCCTGCACCTGGGGTTGCTAGTTGATGCTAGTTCAGCATGCCTTACAGGCATGCGTCATCAGAACCTGCATTAGAGCTCCTACAAATCTTAACGGAATCTCACCGAAGATGGGTTGAAGCTGACAGTGTGTTGGAAAGTCATTCTATTTTTGCACACGTCGAGATGCATCTGGAGGTGTTCTATGCCACCATATGCGATTAAAGGCACAGTCTTACAATTGGGCCATAGTCATATTGCTGTACGACGGCTCCACATATGCTCATCCATGACCAAAACGAAGAAGGAAAGAAAGATTTTCAAAGGTATAAATATCCCTCCTTGGTTCGTTCTATTCCTCTTCATCTTCCCAGAATTCGTCCAACACTGACCTCTTGCAAACTAACCAGCTCTAAATCAACATGTCTGCTCGTCTTTCCATCGCCTTTTTCTATATGTTCTCTGCCCTCACTCTTCTTGCTGCCGCCACCCCAGCTCCCTGGGCTATCCCTCCCCCTGCGACCACCATCGCACTGCCTCCTACCCCTACCGCCCCGGTATCTCCCAATCAATGCAACACTGGTCCGGTTCAATGCTGCACTTCAACCTCGACAGTGAGTAGCCCGACCTAGGTTTACTAATGACATGTGACAGCTACTAACGATATTTCTAGGCAACGGACGCTAATGCCGCTACTCTTCTTGGCCTGCTAGGCATCATCATCTCTGGTCTCGACGTTATCGTCGGTATGGGCTGCTCCCCCATCTCTGTCATCGGAGTCGGAGGAGGTGCCTGCAGCGCCAAGGCCGTCTGTTGCGAGGACAACTCTCATGTAAGCTTGAGCCGATGTGGCTTTATATCATGGTATCAAACATTTACTGATAAAAAACTAAATAGGGCAACTTGATCTCTATTGGCTGCATCCCCGTCACTTTGTGAACAATGGCCTTTACACCGGCTCCCAGAGGTATAGCTCATTATCATAGTCTTATACAATGTAATTGTACTAAATAAACTTCTAGGTGCTTGAGGGAGGTATTTTGAATCATGATCAAATCCTCGTCCAATGAACAATGACTCCCATCTTCTCATACCAATCAGCTTGTTTATATACGAAAGGTTGTGTAGTATTGTAGTATCCCGAATATGATTCGACGCTTGCGTCACAAAAACACAAATTGTCCGAGAAAAGCTTAGAATATCTTTCTTATATGCAACCGTAGTGCAGACATCACAAGTACGCTGAAAGTGAACACGACTGCCGGCCTGTGCGGTATGAGTAACCGACGCGTACAAATTGGGAAATATGATGGATGTCATTGGTAAATAAACACAAACATCTGATTACCATGGCCTATGTCAGAAACGTGAACTCGTTTACTTCTACCGCGACACTAGTTCATAGAGACTATATATTCCGATATCCCTTACAAATGCGCATTTCCGTACATCTCATCACCTGTTCTGCTACACAATGACTTAATGCAATCTAGACTACCTGACTCGGATAGGAACTGAGGATGCCGTCCATTCCCGCTTGATCAGCACGAGTAGTGCAATTGCTTGCTTATTCAACTTTCCTAGGTGTATGCAACTTGAAGGTTTCGAGTAATATCATCCTACGTTAAAGGGAGCTCCTTTGTCATTGCGGGCGTGCGCGGCATTACAGCATGGTCCATTTTCTCATCAGGCAACAGATAGGAGAAAATGCTGAATATCGAGTTTCAGTATAAAATAAATGCAACCTAATGTTCATATCACATCAAAGCCCTACTCACACCCTCCCCTTTACTAGATCTACTCCCAGCCTTAAGTCTGGACATGTCTCACGAAAAGCAGTTCACACTATACACTAATGTTGGTGGACCTAATGGATGGTAGGGTTTGTACTACTCTTGTCTGACGTCGGCTGATGGTACGAGAAGGAAAGTGGCTTTTGTACTCGAGGAGCTCGGACTCACATACGAGTCCATTTATCTTGACCTCAATGCTGGTGAACACAAGAAACCGGAATTCACCAAGTACAACCCCAACGGACGTATCCCTGTATTAATCGACCACGAGAACAGCGATTTCGTTCTCTGGTATGTCATATCTGTACCATAGCTATCCTGGTTTCTCTGATCATCAATTGATCCGGAAGGGAGTCTGTTGCGATCCTTCTCTATCTTGTCGACAAATATGACACCGAGAAGAAGTTGACTGTGACCGACGACTCAGAGAAGTATAGGCTCATTCAATGGCTTTTCTTCCAGTCATCTGGACAGGGGTAGGTTCTATTTGCTCGGTTTGACAGGAGTGGTTGGGACACATTTCTCTTGTCTAGCCCATACTTCGGACAATATTTCTGGTTCAGGGACCACCACCACGAGAAGGTCCCCTCTGCGCACGAAAGATATAGGAATGAAATCGCCCGCGTTTGGGGTGTCCTTGAATCTGTGCTCTCCAAGCAAGATTGGCTCGTTGGTGGAAAGCTTACCGTTGCCGATATGGCGCTGATCGTGTACGTGGATTGTATTGCATTATTGATATCCTGACAAATCTTGAGTATAGATGGAACGAGAGCGCGAACAATGCCCTCCAGGGTGAGGGCCTGAGCCTTGATCAATTCCCAGCAGTCCTTGCGTGAGTATTGCAGATTTCACGTTACACAAAACATGTGTGCTCACCATTAGCTTCTTAGTTGGCACAAAAAATTGATGGCTCGTGGTGCAGTCAAGAAGACGTATGCTATTCGAAAGGCTCTGCAGGTATAAGAAAGTGATTGTGAAGCTAGAACAAGAATGAATTCAACAATGTTATCCTGAAAACCTGGGTGATGAAACCATAATTTTTGTATTGTCGAGGACAAAACCGGCGAACAGCAGTATGAATTATACCTGGTGACATGGACTCCGTGCGAAAGAGGGATTCTTAAAAACTGATCCAACTGCATCTGGCCAGGTTCCCTGAAGAATGTCACGTCTTCTAGCGATGTCAGATATTCGGGCCATGCCGACCAAACCATCGTGTGTGGTGTTTGTGTTCGCCTGACCTTGACTGTACTATAGTAGAACTCACATAGGAAGTATAACTAATAGACACATATCAAATTCAGGAACATTTCCCGCGTCTTCCGAACTCATGCTCCCCCCTCAGCCAGGCGAACAGGCCAATACCTCCCAGGCCGTCCTGCAGGGAGTCACTTGGACAGGAAAGTTACCTCATTTGACGCTTTTTATAGTTGAAGAAGCTCGTCTTACTATATTTATACATCTACACTCTCAGAAGGGATGGGATCCAATAGCCTTGCTAGTGGTGCTAGACTCCATAGAACCATCTTCTCTCTAACGAGCACCTGCGTTCATACGAGATGGAGAAGACGGATATTCCAGCTCTTTTTCTGAATATTGACCATGCAGATGTCGAAAAATGTTCTTCATCCGAGGAAGTACGAATCGAGTCTGTAGTAGTTCGGCCTTATATCGTGGACGCGAAAGCTGAGAGAAGGTACTTCCTAGTTGCCTGTTGATACTGCTGCCATAACGTGATAACATTTTACCAGACTTATCTGGAGGACAGACATACGCCTGCTACCGGCCTCCATGTTCATCTATCTACTGTCCTTCATAGACAGGTCCAACATCGTAAGTATGACTCAATGACAATCTCAATTTGAATGGTCTTACTTCCTCTTCTCCATGATTTAGGGTAATGCAAGACTCCTTAATAGTGACACAGGTGATTCACTCGTCCAAGCAACCCACATGACAGACCACCAATACCTCCTCGCCCTCATGATCCTATACATCTCATATACCATATTCGAAATCCCCTCCAACTACATGCTCAAGAAACTGCGTCCCAGTCGCTGGATAGCATTCCTCATGCTCGGTTGGGGTGTAATGACCATGACTCTCGGAGCCGTACACAACTTCGGCGGAGTATTGGTCGTGAGATTCTTGATCGGGATGTTCGAGGCGGGGTTATTCCCCGGACTCATCTATTGCTTGACATTCTGGTATAAACCGGAAGAACGTGCATTGAGGATCGCGTTCCTTTTGGCATGTGCCACTTTGGGAGGAGCTTTTGGAGGGGCGATTGCTTTCGGGGTAGGACATATGAATCGTGCGTTGGGATTACAGGCGTGGAGATGGTTATTTATAATCGAAGGAGCACCCTCATGCGCAGTCGCTCTCCTCACATTCTTCTACTTCCCCGACTTCCCGGAAAACGCGAAATGGCTCTCATCCGACGAACGCGAACTTGCCGTAGAACGTCTCAAAGGAGTCGCCTCTCTGGGCCATCACAGAATTACGTGGTTAGAAACTTTGGAGACATTAACGGATTGGAGGTTATATCTCCACTATACCGCCTTTATTGCGATTTCGGCACCGTTCTCCAGTATATCTTTATTCGCACCTACGATCGTCTCTGGACTGGGTTATGAAGGATTGGATGCTCAACTCTTCACTGTCCCGCCCTACGCCATCTCTTTCGTAGTGACCACGACTATCGCCTATTTCGCTGACAAGTATGAGAAACGATCATGGGCAGCCTTCTCTGCGTTACTCACCGCTGGTCTCTGCTTCCTCGTCCAAGGTACTTTAAATTCGAGATCCATAGAAGCATCAGCATAATTGACGTTTTTGATTGGATTTGTAGGAGCACTCCCACCAGATTCTTTCAAAGCCCGTTATGGCATGCTCTGCGTCGCGGTCACATTCTCATTCGCTAGTATCCCACCTCTCCTCAGCTGGTTAACTGGAAACCTGCGCAGCACAGGAGCATCCACTCTAGCTGTCCCTCTAAACGTCACGATAGGGCAAATCGGCCAATTCGTAGGTCAGTAATCACTAAATCGGACCCCACAGTTTTAGAGTCAGGTTGTTGACAGGGTATGGATGTGTAGGAGTATTCATATACAAGGCATCCGAAGCTCCAGGATACCCGACAGGACATTATACCAACGCTGGATTCCTCATCTCTGGAGCATTAGTCGTCCAGGTCCTGCGATGGATATACATACGTCGAAATAAAGCTCTAGCACCTGGAGAACGTCCATGGCGAATGTGAAACACCTATCATCTAGATCAGTGGCATCTGAATTTTCTGTAGTATTACCTATTTGATTTGATTCCCCAAACCTCGGTCTTCTGAGAGAAGGATATCTTGGGTCAAGGAGTGAGGGTGGATAGCATTTAGCAAAGAACGAGAGAGAGCCTAGTCAACATTAAAAGTGTATATCATGTATCAATGTACTCGGGACGACATATATAATGGCGGTAGTGGCAGCAGCGAGGGGTGAACGATGCGACGATGTATGAGTGGGTGCTCGCAATTAAGCGAGCTAGCGTGTAAACAGAGTCCAGAGGTGGGGTGGGGTGGATCTAGTGGGTGGTGCGGAGAGCGGGGGACCTGGGACTGTTTTTACATCAACCCTTGAGCGATGCTACCCATCTGTGTTGCCATCTCCGGGTAGGCTTTTAAGAAATCGATCTGGGACTTCGTAGCCTAGAACACAAATCAGCACCCCATCCAATCCCTCCAACACAGGAACTGCCAAAGAAAGCAAAACACAAAACACTCACATAATGATAAGTCAGCGCACCCATCAACTCCGGTTCACTCCTCGTAATCTCCGCCTGTCTCCAAAACAGCTTACTCCCCTCCTCGACCCTATTCGTCTGCAACGCCAATTGAGCTAACGACCCCACCGCAGGTTCACATTCAGGGTCGATTTCCAATGCGCGTTTGCAGAGCTCTTCGGCAGCGGCGATGTCTTGTTTGGATTGGAAGATCGTGAGACCTTTGTTTACCATGGGGAGGACGTTGCGGGATTTGGGTCTGTTCCGATCGGGTTTGGTTTGGTTTGGTTAGGGTCGATTTGGGAGAGATGAAAGAAGGGTAGGGGGACGTACTTGGCGAGTTCGAGCTCGATAGCTCGATCGAACTTGTCAATCGCATCATCAAACCTCTGCTGGTCCAACAGCAATTCACCACTAAAAAACCACAAACATCCGTTCAACCTGTGCCGACAGAATGGCATATGGAAGATGAACGTACTAGTAATTCGCAGGTTCACTTCTATCAGGGAACGCTTTCAATGTCCTCCTGAACGTCGCCATCCCATTGGCCACATTTCCTGCCTTGTACTGCGCAACGGCAAGTTGAATGTGCGAGAAGACGAAAGTATTGTCGAGAGAAGTTGATTTAGTATAATCTTCAGCGGCTTTATCAAATTCGTTCGTGATGAAATAAACTATCAAGATATTTGAAATTAAGGTTAGGTTAGAGAAGAACAGATGAGCTGGGATTCATATGGAGAAAGGTAAGGAAGCGTACCTTGACCACGGTGGTAGTAAATATCAGGGTCTTCAGCGTTTTGCTTAATGGCCTCCTCGAAACAGTCGAATGCTTTTGTTGAATCGCCTTGTTCCATATACACGCTAGCCATCTTCACCCAGCTCTGAGTGTACGAAGGGACAAGCTCTACAGAGGCCATAAGATCATCTTTGGCACCCGACACATCACCCATGAGGAACCTAAGTAAAACAACCAATCTATCAACAAAATGGCGGGCGAGGTTGGACGGAACAATCATACTTGAAACTTCCGCGACGTTCAAGGCCTCGGTCTTACCGAGATCGAACGAGATACCTTGTTCAAGGGCTTCGTTGACGAGTGAGAGTGAGTGGATGTAATCGCCTGCTTGAAGAGCTTCGAGGGACAAGAGGAGTGTCGAGTCGCCTTGTGATGGTGATTCTGGGAGGGTAGGTAGTGGTCCTGTACGTAGGTAGATACGTAACAAATTAGTCAATTATCTTCATGTAGTGTTGCAGTTGTGGGTCTTACTTGGACGGAAAGCACCAAAGTAGGCTGCTACGAATACGTCTGAGGGCAATCTAGGTTCACGAGTCTATTTAGATATCAACGTTAGAAGAAAGTGCATTTCGAGATCTGGATAATGACATACTGCTAGAATCTCGTCTGCTTTTCGTCGAGCCACGAGCTTTAACACACGTTCTACGCTGTCCTGCATGTTATGTGTTTGGAACTTGTCCAAGATGGTTGCAGCAGTAAAGTCTGTATAAATGAGATGAGATACAGGTGAGGAACGCAGCAACCGAAATTAGCTTACCTGCGAGAGCCTCCTCATATCGCTCCAACGCTTCAAGCGCGGATGCCCTCCTGTTCAAAGCTTTCACGTATCGCTTGTCCAGAGCAAGAGCAGCATCACAGTCGTGTACAATCTTCTCGTGGTCCGGTGGACTCATGTGTACGTAGCCTATATTTAGTAGCGCGTAAATTTATACATCTAAGCAAGGATAGAGTGGAAGAGAATAACGAACAGGCGGCACGATTCGAGTAGAAGACGGGTTCCGGTGTAGGTGAAGCTGCGATTGCACGTGTGTAGAGGTCGGCCGCTTTGGTGAACTGCTTGGCCTGGTATGCGGCATTGCCTTTTGCTTTGAGAGAAGCGGCAGCTTTTGAACGGTCCTGATTCGATCATTGGATTTGAGGGATAATATGACATGTCATAGCACACATACCTCTGTTGACATGGAGGCAAGCTCCTCCTCAGTCAAGGGAGTGTCATCTGCTAATTATCAATAAGGACAGCTTGAACAAGAACTAAGCCACGTACCTTCAGGGATCTCCTCAACCTTTGGCTTGACCTCCTCGAGAATCGGACCGTCGGTATCCTTGACTGTCTTTTTCTTTTTCGAAGACTTGGACTTTTTCTTCTTGCGATCTGCCTTTTCTGCATCGGGTTCACCTGAGCCGCGTGACGTCGATGCAAAGTAGACACCAGCGCCGACTGCAGCGACGGTGAGGGCGGCGCCGACGAGGACGACCTTCTTGTTTTCGGAGATGAAGGAGGAGACGCGATCAACGACGCCGGATGATGCGTCTGAGGACATGATGAGGACAGTGAGGAAGCGGAGGAGGAGAGGTAGGAGATGCAAGCAAACACAGACTCTCTTTCGTCACTCTCTTCGCGTGAGCACTATTTCGCGGACGTTCCCGGCCGGCACACACCACATGCTGACACACCACTCGCCTGCCATTTGCGGACACTCTTGTCCGCATTAGGAAGCCTCCCCTCCTTTCTCGGCCCCTTTCATTTTCACTTCATTTTCCCTCCGCAAGATCTGATCTCCTTCTCGCCATGGCTGAAAATACCGCATTCTCGTCGTCCGGCGAGGACGTCATTGCTCGCTCTATTGACGTTGCACCGGATGGCCCCTCAAATGTTCGATCGGAAGAGGACTTTGCCAATTACTATGACATCGAACGGACTGCTTCGGAGATCAATAAAGGAGACTATAAACGAGTAAGACTAGAGTTTATTGTTTCATAATAATGCTTTAACCTCAAATAGATAGCGCTGCAATTTCCTGACGAGCTTCTCCACGATTCCGTACCAATCTTTCGAGCAATTAAGCGGCGTTTGGATGAGGGCAGAGAACTATATGTTCTAGCAGATACATCATATGGCAGGCAGGCTGATGTTTTTCAAGAACGTCTATGTAACTGACTTGTGATTTACTATCAGCTGTTGCGTAGACGAAGTCGCAGCCCAACATATAAATGCTGATGCCATGGTCCACTATGGTCACGCGTGCATGAGCCAGTAAGTCATACTTTTTGTTTATATCTCGAAATATAGCTACAAATTTGATTATTTCAGAACATCAAGACTACCTGTTATATACGTCTTTGGAAAGAAAGACATCGATGTTGATGACTGTGTCGAAAAGCTACTTTCTACCTTAAAGGAATCCTCAGACGAAGCACAGACAATCCTCTTACGAATGGACGTTGCATACACACACCGCGCCGGTAAATCACCTCCGACTTCGGTTTTATTTTCATTTTCTAAAATCTCCTTAGATGATATTGTATCAAAACTACGACCCTCAATACCACATTTACTCTACAACCCAATCCCCACCATCGCCTACCCCAACTCACCATCTCATACATCCCCTCCAAATACTACCTCCAATCCCGAAACAAACGGAAACACCCCTGCGCAACCATATCAAACAATCCTCTACATCGGAGGCGAAAACCTCTCCCTAACAAACCTCCTAATGACCAACTCATCATGTCAAGTCCATTCATACGACCCATCCACACAATCAACTCGTCTCGAATCAGCAAGAGTGAACAAACTCCTAATGAGACGATATGCTACAGTCCAAAAAGCCCGAGATGCAGATGTTTTCGGGATCTTGGTTGGTACTCTTGGTGTCGGTACGTCCCAATCCACATTTTTCTAGAACGCGATTTTTCTTACTAATACGAGTCAATTATTAGCGTCGTATCTCCCTCTTATATCCCACCTCCGTACTATGCTAGCTAAATCCCACAAGAAGAGCTATACTATCAGCGTAGGCAAACTAAATCCAGCGAAATTGGCCAACTTCATGGAAATAGAATGTTTCGTGTTGGTCGCTTGTCCCGAGAATAGTGTCATTGAAGCTAGAGTGCGTTTACTCACCTGTGAAATGACGTCATAAAACTAACATGTTTCTGATAGGAATTCCTCCAACCTATCGTGACACCTTACGAACTTGGGATCGCTCTTCAGTCTGAACCACAATGGACTGGAGAGTATGTATTGGATTTCAAGAACATTCTAGATTCGGAGTCCAATTCTCAACAAGGTAAGATTACCTTCCTCTCCCGTACAAAAATATCTCTAACCTACTTGTTGCTGTGAAAGATACAAACAACCCGAATGAGGAAAACAAACCCGACGACCTCGACGAACCCATTTTCTCCCTAACCACAGGAAAATACCGTCACGCAAAACGTTACCACAGTAAGTCCCCCTCCCCCTCTCACCCACCCATTCACTCACTCACTCACCCACAACACTCAACACCCAACAGACACCGACCCGGACCCCGACCCCACATCACCACCATCCACCTCGGACGCCATCATCCTCCGAAACCAAGATAACGCACTCAGCGTGATGCCCGACAGCGCAGCCGGACATTTCCTTCAGGAACGTAGTTGGAAAGGGTTGGAGACGCGACTTGGGGAGGATGCGCCTGGTGTGCTTGAGCAGGGGAGGAGTGGGATTGCGAGGGGGTATGGGGATGATCATCGGGTGTGATGTATGATGTGTAGATTTTTTTTGGTGAGAGTGGGATGCTTTTGTGGGGCGTGTTGGAACTCAATTTGAATTGTATCTGTAGTAACTAAACTTAACGGGCTCGTTTGTTTGGCACCCTTCACAGAGCCACCACAAAACGATCTTGAAGCCGTTTGCTAGCGGATCAGGTATAGATCATAGACACTAGCGATGCATTGATCGACTGCACGCTATGTACAGATGCAGATGGTAGGACAACGATTAGATTCAGTGCTGGTCATCGAAGACCTTGAGAATCATTTTCCACCGTACACACACTCGAGCATCGTCTACTTCATTCTCCGACTCATCGGAATTCGACTCTTAACTGGTAAATCCGAGAAATGACGGGGACGAATCGCGCGCCACGCTTCAATTTGGAGGTTTTATGTATGTATGCGGCATGCGCCACCTTACGTTATGGGGATAACCATCTTTAGTGTAGACGATCTCTTCGTAGAACAACCGATCGGAATGCAGTCTTAATTCCGATCTTACTGGAAAGCTTATAATCGCACTGTCGAGCTGCAATAAATAGAACGTATAGTGAGTGACTAGACACCCTCCTTTTTTTCTCCTTACTATGCTGAATATCACAGTAACTGACAGTCATGGCCACCCTATATCCCAAACCTTCAGTAACGAAACGCTTCAGGAACTAGCGTCAGACATGTGAATTCATTTCTCTACGTTCTTACTGGTGATCGGTAATTGACAGAAACTTTAGGTGGTGGCAGACAACTAGGGTAATACCTATGATTGGTCCGTCTCTCAGCCATGTTTTATTCCACTGTTCTTCGGTTGACAGTACTCCTAAGCAATGATTGTCTATGACCATATCATCACTATCCCAGAAGAAGTCAAGATGCTATGGAGCAGAAGAAAGTCATTCGCGACTATTGTGATCATCGTTAATCGTTACGCACTCCTCGCCTATGGCGCATTTCTCATAGCCATACTACTTCCTATTACGGAGAATCCCCTTCTTGATCCAGTGCGTATTGGCAGGAACTATTTCTTTCTATGATAAGTCATCTCAAAGAAACCCTTGTCAGAGGTACCCCCATTTATATTCTCGCCGCGGACCCTTTCTCAAGTGCAATGTACCAGGTGTAAAACGTTGTACTTCTTTGGAAATGTATGCACGTGGATTTTGCTCATAGCTGGTATTGGTATGTCTAAACGTACCGAGTGATTAATCATATTCAATTCACTAATCCATTAATTACAGTGTTTGACTGTCTTCGAATATACGGAATCACACAAGGCACCGGTAGAATCATAGCCAGCTTCACAGTCGGCTTGCTAGGGATTATCTGCATCACACCCGTCTTCGTAAAAGTCTTTCCTGGCACCTTTTTTCCGTAACCTGATTACTTAGTATCATAGATGGCGATCACATCAGTATCGACACAAGGCCAGATTGGCACTATGGCATCCTTTGGAGGCGGGACCCGATCGGGCTGCCAAGATCGCTTTCCTACTGATTACCATAGCATGCACGGATTAAATAGGTACGTTCTTCTACCTACTGTTGGTTTTAGCACGCTGATGATAGGTGGTTTAGGTGTAAGTCATATTGTATTTGAAATTATTGCACGATCAAGTAATACTAACCCTCATCGTAAAGGGCTTTATACCAAGAGCACATTTAGTATCGCTTTTGAAGCATCAGTTCTCGGTATAATTCTCTTCAGGACGCTTGGAGTGAAAAGAGCTGCTGCAGCGGTTGGTCTTCGCACCTCTCTCATTGATCTCTTAGTCCGCGATGGTAAATTACCACATGCATGTATTTCAGGAAACTTCACGATTTAACTCCTATTCATGATAGGTGCATTTCAATTCGGGTACCTAATTTCTCTCATGAAAGAGGCTAAAGTTCACCGATCATGACAGGTTTATACTTCTATTGAGCATCTTGGATATATCCCTGATCGCTACTTCGGTGCGTGCCATTTCATCGTCCATTCAAGGATCGGAATGTTGAATATCCAACGAACAGAACACACTGGTTATCAATGTTGTCTAGTCAGGCATCCCCTTCATCTCGCATCTAATCTTCGCTGATCATTACGACAATTTGTATTCTTTAGTATAAAGTCCATCATTACGACTCACATCGCATTCCGGTTACGCCACATTCACCAGGATCCTACAGATACACTGCGATCACTCGAATCTGTCTCATTGCACTTCAATTCAAACATAACTGGAAACACAGAAGCTCCACTTCACAGCCTCTTATCTGATAGCTCTGATGGACAGCGAGACGGAGGCAACGAATTGAATATCCCCAACTATGATATATCGAAACAACTAGGACGTCCTATTTCTCAGGGTGTCTAGTATGTCTTTGGCATATAATACGTCACCGGTGCGTTGTAAATCTGTCTGATAATTGTGGGGTGCTCTGATGTCTACGTTTTGTGACCAGTAATCGTATTGTAGTACTCTGAATAAGATTGATATAACGAAATAACAATAACAGGATAGTATTTACGGTCGCCGGGAACCTCCAACGTTTCGCCCTTACGACCCCAAAACGCAAATCGTAGCCTTGTATATGAAATCAAGTATCTCGAACTTTGATCATGCCATAAATAGACTCTACAAGACCAAAGGACGCCTTGAAATTTGAAGCTAATGCTGATTTCAAACCTACGCCCACAAGAGACACATGGGCTTGGGATCCCGAAAGGCACTACCATGCAAACTCACTGTGAGAGATCTCTACCTCTCCTACTACTACTAGTCTTCGAACCGGAGTCTACTTACACGCTCTAGATTGACGATATGAATCTATAGAATCAAAATGTCGTCTCCCTGCCACAATAAGACGTGCGACTGACCTTTCCGATAGTAGAAAAGCGCGTCCAGATGGCGATTTTAAGTTGGAGAGAGTATGACTACGGCTGTGACATTTGGTAAGAGACTACTGACTTTCAGGATTATCGAGTCACTATTTCAGGCTTTACTCCTCAGAATGCATCGGTCCACTTTCAAGTCGACAGATGCCAGGGCGGCAATCTGACAACCTGCCAGTCTAAGCCACCGGAGCACAGTTCGAAAAGGCACTGCTATAATCTTGCAGTGATACGCTGAGGAGTCGCTTGAACGTTAACAAATCGATATTTTGAAAGTCACGAAGCTCAGCGCACTTATACTAGTACACCTTGACATTGACCAGAGCTATTGGGCTCGGCCGAATCCGGTATAGGGACTGAAGATGTTAGACAACATTGACAAACAAAATACCGTCCATACGTTGTGCAACGTTGTGCTTTATACCACTACGTAAACGTAGAATCAATTGCTAGTATTTCATTTTAGCCGCGACCTGTCAATCTCGAATGATGGGGCAACTTGTTCGCCACTAACTGCAGAGCTTCGAGAAATACGCGGCCCGTGGGGCCAATCGAATTGGAAATCTTATTCGGATCTGAGGGGCTCCGCTTCATTGCTCCATCGCGGTACTGAGAATAAATAGTACTTGTATCGACGAATTCTAGTAGGTGCTTCTCCCATCTTTCTTACTGGCTTTGACCCGATTATGCCAAATGTTACAGTCCTCGATGAACACGGTGTCCCTCTTACTCAAAATTTGACCGAACATAGGATTTCGGAATTGGCGTTTAACGTGTAAGCTCTTCTCCGCATGCTATGGAATGCTATCTCACAAAAATTCGAAGGTGGGAGCAGAATGTTAAGATCACAATCATGCTCGGTAAGTTTCTACAACATCTCCACCCTAAATCTTCATTGGCTAATATTTGATATCATAAGGGATCGTCTTCTACAACTACGTGATCACTCTTCCTGAAGAGGTCAACACCTTATGGCGAAGGAAGAAATCGTTCGCATCCATCATCATTCTCGTGAATCGTTATACACTTCTGGCCTACGGCTCTTTCCTGATAGGTATAATATTCCCTGTAACAGGCGATCTCTGGGATCAGCCGGTATGTTGTTTAAATTACTTTTCTTCCCTATGATGATTGATCCCTGGCAGAGGTAGTTATATATCTTACCCCTGTTAATAGTGCGACGCGTAACGTCTTGCCAGATGTGATACTATGTATGTCTTTGGTGGTATCATAGTAATAATTTTAATCGCGGCTGGGGTCGGTATGTATTTGTATAGTTTTTAGTGTTCTAGTCACTAATCTCTCGATTTCAGCATTTGATTGCCTCAGAATCTATGCTATTATGCAAACTTCTAGCAGGATCCTTGCTAGCATTTTCGTTGGTGCTCTAGGGACCCTTTGTTTGGTGGTTACTATTGCTAGTTTTATTTCATATATCTTTTTGGTTATACGCTAATAACTTGCTACAGAAGGCACCACTCCAGATCGGTACTATAGCAGCCTTTGAAAACGGTGCCCGGTTAGGCTGCCAGTGTCGTATACAAGTTGACGCTTACAACATGAGCACATTTGTCCGGTGTGTCCACTACTCACCTACCGATCGTAGTACGTCGCTTATAGCTAACCAGGTGTAATTTAAATTTTATGTGACCGTTTTTTCACAACCAACTGACCTTCTTTGTTCGGAAGGGGTACATATAAGAGACGGCATCAATATTATGTTTGAAGCATTCGTCCTCGGACTCACCCTCTTTAAAACACTTGGAATCAAGAGGCAAGCTGCCGCGGCTGGTGTTCATACCTCCCTCACTAATCTACTTGTTCATGATGGTAAGCACCTATAACTATCTAACGGAGTATCATTGTTCATCTTATAATCACAAAGGATCACTTCAATTTGGGTAATTAACTTCTTTCATTATAGAGACACAAACTTACCGATCATCATCGCAGGCTCATCTGTGTCATGAGCATCCTGGATATAATATTGTTAGGTACAATGGTGAGTAACGTGTAACCATTTTTAGTGTACCAACATTTTAACTATTGTGTCAATAGAGAGGAATGGTGACCACCATCCCGTAATTATCATATGTTTCTAACTAATCCCCATCTATTACTAACGATTTATGAATATTTTAGTATCAAATCGATTATCCTGAACCACCTCGCATTCCACTTGCGACAGGTATATCATGCTGAAGAGCCAACAGACGTTCAACATTCATCTGGATCAGTGCGTTTTCAATCGTTTATAGTTGGAAATGCTGGGGCACCACTCCATAGTGTTCTAATGGATAGTCATGAGGATATAGAGGTCGAGGAATCGAGTATCTAGTGTTCCAGCGATGCCATGGCTATGGTAGTAGATAAGAATATAAATAGCGAACTCAATGTTCAGGATGTACTAGTGGAGTATCCCTAGCATCATTTGACAATACTCTATTACTCGGATATTCGACACTGCCACTACTTCCGAAATCGGGCACATCGGAAGGGTTTGGACAACAGGGACAAACATGGAGTCACCGCTTTCCTTCCACGTTCATCGCATTCCGGAATTTATACAAGGCTCTGCTCATGATTGAGCGCGTGTATACCAACTATTCTTCTCCGAAGATATATCGTTATAGGCTACGAGACGTCGGCCCTCCTGCCCTCCGACGACAGCGCTTTGAGACCCTGGACGGTGATCATCGGAGTGCAATGTCCGACTGCTAGTAGTGACCGAATGTGATTGGCAGTTGCTCCAGCTTCAATGCTCCGAGTCCTTCGCTCGGCGCAAGAGTTGCTGAGATTGCGTGTATGAGGGGCCTAACAGCATGGGGATCGTCGCGTTATTTGGTTTAGGCGCTGATGTGTATACGTATTGATGTTTGTAATCAGGAGACAATGTGCTATATGCGATCAGGACGTAGGTACAATTAGCTAACCCGAAGAGCTCTTGTAAGCCTGAGGTTGTTTCTGTCCTCTCTCTCGCTGCTTTCATCATGCCAAATGTCACAGTATTCGACGATCAGGGCAATCCCATATCTGTAATCCTCAGGAATGACGATATTCAGGATATAGCGTTTACCGTGTAAATCCAACTTGCTATGCTGTCTACTACTATGACTGGGATTTGATAAGGTTCTTAGATGGCGGCAGACTCTTGTGGTCATACCAATGATTGGTAAGTTTTTCTATGCCTTGCTTTGACTCGTGAGCTGAATATGTGCTTCACAAGCAATACCCTTCTATGACTATGTAGTCACTCTTCCGGAAGAGATCAATACTTTATGGAGAAGGAAAAAATCACTCGCATCTGTTGCTCTTCTCCTCAATCGTTACGCCTTATTGGTCTACGCCTTGGCTTTGGTTGCGTTGTTGCTTCCTGTAACAGGGAACCCACTTGTCGATTCGGTTGGTGCCCATTAATTACTGCATCTATACATCTCTAATTCTATTATCGACAGAGGTAGCATCTTCTATTGATTCAGATTATAATCACGGTGTTGTTAAGCTCAACTTCTCAGATGTAACACTGTCTATGGCGTTGGTGGTGTCTCTATACTGATTTTGATCATGTCTAGTATTGGTACGTCTACACATCTCCGTCATTCAGCGACAACCGTTAATACGTTCCACCTTATATTCAAGTCTTTGACAGCCTTCGAATCTATGCGATCATGCAAGGCAATATTTGGGCAGGACTAGGCGTCGGTGCTTTCGGGATCGCTTGGCTTATACTTGACATTGTAAGAACTCTGTGCTGTTTCTCTACTGTGAACCAATCACGCTCTAGATGATACCCAACCCGAAGGGCATCGTAGTAATATTTACCAATGGTGCGCTGTTAGGCTGTCAGGGTAGCATCACCGTTGAGACCTACAATCGGCATACAGTGCTTAGGTGCGTTCATTGTCCATTTATACATTCACAAACTGAACATGACGAATTAGTTGTAAATGTCAATTTTTTGGGTGTCATTGTATGATCTACTAATCTTTTTTATGTGGAAAGGGACGTATGCTAGAGATGCTGTAAACATTACATTTGAAGCGTTGGTGCTTAGTCTCACCCTCTTCAAGACCCTAGGCCTAAAAAGAACAGCTGCAACCTTAGGCATTCGGACCTCTCTCAACGATTTATTGGTTCACGACGGTATGTTGTCAAACACATTTGATGTAACATTGACCTTGAACATACCATGTAACAGGTTCACTCCAATTCGGGTATTTTCCTTGTTTGTAACAGGCATACATAAGCTCACCAAGCGTTTCAGGTTTATTCTTCTACTCAGTGTCTTAGATATAGTGCTGATTGCAACTGTTGTAAGTGTCTTATTATCACTCAATATACATTTATATACTGAACGAACAATTAGGGAGAGCCCGTAACGACTATTGTGTACTCAAATTCTCCTTTTCCGCCATATTGAATCGTTTCTGATTCTTACGCAACATCTTAGTATCAAATCCATCGTCACAAGTCACATGGCATTCCACTTGCGTCAGATTTATTTGGCAGCCTAAAGACGCGACACGATCTCTCGCTTCTATCTCTTTACGCTTCAATTCTAACATAGTCGGAAACGCCGGGGCCCCTCTTCATAGCATGTTACTGGATAGTCACGATGATATCGAAGTCGAACAATCTAACGTCCAGTACTCGGACGACCCCATGGCTGCACTGGTACACCGAGCCAGGAGAAATACATTCCCCAATCTTACCGTTCAAGATGAGGAGAGACAGGACGAGGCTGAATCTTTGTTATTATGTAAAGAGGACGGTGTTCGAGATGACTTGAGTATATTGAGGTGCGTTTTTGTGCGTGGTAGTGATACTAGGAACTAACTACTTTTTTAATACTTTGATTGTGCTACAGTGCTCGCGCGTAAGCGAAGTAACTAGAAGGTTGCATATACGTTCTTTTAGAATACATTCTCACGAGTCGCCGATATGGTGACGTCCGTCGCAGGTTAAACCTAATGACAGTATCACAGATGCTACGATTAGAATCGTTGTCTCCCATCTCCACAATTGGTATCCGATTCTACCCTGTTGCTCCCTAAATGGCCTTCAATGACTGATTAAAACGTCGTCAGTATAACTTCGACTTCGTTTCGCGCCCAATTTGATCATCAAGTTAATCCAGAGCGGGATTGAGACTTCCCGATCCTGGGTCAGGGATCACCAGGGACATCGACTTCGCCGGAGAGACCCTGCGTCATAACAGGGTTAGATGCTCAGCTTTATGACACACGGGACTTGTTTGCACTCAAAGTTCACGGCATAAAGCAGATGGCTTTCGTTATAATACGTTTAGTGCCGTCTTCATTGCTATTCTAGTTTTCGCCCATATCATGCCGACTAATAGTTCTCATTCCGTTACCATCATATCTTCCAAAGGCGTGGACGACATAGCGTTTGCACAGTACGTTCTCACCTTGAATGCGATAGTCTATATGTTTAACTGACGTATGTGTAGATGGACACAAGCGAATGTGGTTCTCGTACCTTTGCTGAGTACATAACGTCTTCGAACTGGCCGCTAGTACTGACTCACTCTGGTTTCATTTAGCAATAATCATTTATGACTATGTCACAACAATTCGAGAAGAACTCAATACGCTATGGAGGAGGAAGAAGTCTGTGGCATCGGTCGCCCTCTTAGTCAATCGCTATGCCCTTCTGACGCTAGGCCTGACGCTTGCAATATTGACTCTATTTTTGGACGACACTCTTGCGACTAAATCAGTACGTTCAACCCTACCTTCACCTTCGTCGCTAAATAACTAAAACAAAATTTATTACTAGAGGTCAGCCAACATTTTCTTTTTGGTTTATGACTAGTTGTGACCAAGGTCAACATCACGATATAGATGTGATTCTTTACTCGCGACGGGGAGTTTGTCCATGTTCGCCGTTCTATTAGCAGCCATCAGTAAGTTTGGAAATATGACTTTTTCTCTCAGACACGAGCATGAGTAACACCCGTTGAACGCAAGTATTTGATACTCTCCGCATCTACGCGATCATGCGGAGAGAAGTCTTGGTAGGATTAGGCGTTGGGAGCGTGGGTATTGCATGGTTCGTGATGTTGCTAGTGAGTTGTATGAGATTCGATGGTGGGATTAGGATCATCTACTGAACGAGCCGTTAATAGCTTTCCCCTGACATGGAAGGTGATGCTGACACCTTCACGGATGGTGTGTTTTCAGGATGCCGAAACCATATTGTTGTCAAGCTTACAAATTATCATACTATTGTTAGGTGAGCTTATCGATGTCTCTAATCTACTAAACGCTAATATTCAAATAGCTGTCAGTCAATTTGCGACCTCAGATAACATCGTTAAATTTCTGAGTGTGCTTTACACATTAGGGGTGTATGCTACAGATGCAGTGGGCATAGCATTTGAGGCATTAGTGCTTGGATTTACTCTTTTCAAGACCATTGACTAGAAGAAGGAAGCTGCTGCTTTTGGGATCAGTACTTCTATCAACAACTTACTGATACATGATGGTAAGCTCACATTTCTGGTCGTATTCCTCAACTCAATAATAACTATCTCCAAAGGGTCAATTCAATTTGGGTAGATATCTTTTCTTTATGAACATTGTTCATGAAACTGATAGATATAGGATCTCTCTGTTACTGAGTGTGCTGGACATTTCGCTTATAGGAACGACTGTAAGTTTTATACCGCTCCGTCTTCCTGTAACCACTCAATTGCGGAATAGGGCAACAGGATCCCCACTTTCATGTATGAACCATGCTCATAATGATATTCATTTAACTTACGACTAACTGATTCCATAGATTCAAATCGATCCTCACGAGCCATCTCGCCTTCCATTTGCGTCAAGTTTACCCGGAACGTGATGGTGGAGACTCCAAATCCTCCTTCTCGAGTCTGCGTTTCAACTCGATTGTTATCGGACATGCTGGTGCTCCTCTTCACAGCATACTATCGGAGGGCCACGAAGAGATTGAAGCGCAGAGGAATGTTATTCAATTTTCAAATGATCCGATGTCAGCAGTTATACGTCCTGAAGGCATTCTACCCCATTGTGGTCGTGAGGATGGAATGATAGAAGAAACTCGAGAGCTATTGCATCATAGCGAACGACAAACGAACTATTTGTTAATGATGTTGATGCTTAACACACACACTTTCTGTCTCGCCACCTACCACTGTATTTCAAGTTAGTATACCCATTTCAGAAAACGTAGTACAATACCGCTCCTTTTCTCGGCTATGTAACGCTTGATGCCAGCCTGATATTCTAGAATTGTGACTGGTATTTAAATTCTACTTTTCTTCCAGTTCTTTACACATCGAAACCATACGGAGCTGACACACATCGCATCGATTCTTCCATTCCAGATAGAGTTCGTGAATGACACTGCATATCCCGTTCCTGCCCTCCGTCCCGGCACACGAGCCGTCCACAACAGGAGTACAGGTACGTCGTGTTCACTCTCATGGTTCTGTCAACTATTGTTTAAAATCTTAGGAAGCTTCCTTCTCTCATGGAGAATATCACAGTATTCAACGGCTCTCAGCCTCTAAAAATAGGTCTTCCTCTACACGATGTCGATACCATACACTCCGAAGTGTAAGTTTATTCATATTTCCGTAGTGGCAACTGGAAATATTTATCATTGGCAGATGGAGACAAACACTGATGATTGTTCCCTTGCCTGGTAAGTCTTGACATCGTAATATCCAACATCCTGATGGTCTTACGTGCCCTATAGCGATGATCGTTTATGATTACATCATGACTATTCCGGAAGAAATCAATGTGTTATGGAGAAGAAAGAAAACATTCTCGTCTCTCGCTCTGTTGGTCAATCGATACGGCCTCCTATTGCTAGCCATCTCCCTCGTATCATTGCTATTTCCTGTTTATGGCGACCTCATGACAAATAAGGTAAGTTTTTATCCATCTGCATGTTGCTATCAAACGACTGCTAACATATTTCTTCAGAGGTGACTATATCTCTAATTAATTTTGCGAGGATTCTAACGCTGAGTTGCAACTCAGATGCAGAGTAGGCATACCTGTTGGAAGTGCTGCAATGATCCTCGTTCTAGTTTCTGTTATTAGTGCGTATCTAGCTTCGAATAATCTCAGGACTAATAATTTTAATCTCTTGCCATAGGTTTCGATACCCTACGAATCTACGCGATAATGCAAAAGAGTATCCTCGCAGGCTTAAGTGTAACGGCCCTTGGAGTAACCTGGCTGGTCCTATGGATTGTAAGATCAAGTTTAATCAGGTTTCTATGATCGATATTTAAATAAACGTTTCTCATTAGATTACTCCCGCCCAGAAAGGATTCGTTGCCACATTTTCGAACGGAGCTCAATTGGGATGTCAGGGAAAGCTCATTATTCTGCCAACAAATGTGCATACTGTATCAAGGTATGTCCAGTACCGATTTCAAGTACGACTTATGCTGACAATGCTTCAATCTAGTCGTGAGCGATATTTAAACTACCCTGAGGACTGCACCTAATCATCCGACCTTTCAGGAATGTACCTGAGAGATGGCATAAACATTGCATTGGAAGCCTTGGTGATTGGTATTACCTTGTTTAGAACTCTCGGACTGAGGGAGGAGGCATCTAAAGCCGGTGTCAAAGTATCCATTGGTGACCTGTTGCTCCAGGATGGTGAGAATCCCGTATTCTATTAGCAAATGACCCATAAAGAGCTAAATCACACGCTTTAGGGTCTCTACAATTCGGGTTCGTACTGATTCTGAAATTATCCCTATCCTGAACTTATCCCTTTCAGAATTATCCTATTATTCAGTATCTTGGACATTTCGATGATCAAGACACTGGTAAGTACATTTACATTTTTCGCATCTCACTTCAAACTGATATTCGTCGCATCAGGGAGAACCAATCCCGACTATTATGTGACTACAACTCTTCACATTCCCTTTAGTCCCTTTCTTTACTAATATATTTTCTAGCATCAAGTCCATCATCACCAGCCATTTCGCCTTTCATCTGCGTCAAGTCCATCTCGGATCGTCTAGTAACCAAACACAAACCAGAAGCCTAATGTCAAGCCTGCGTTTCACGGTCGTCGGAAACGTCGGTGCTCCGGTTCATAACGTGTTTTCTGAAAGCCAAAATGATATGAATCCTGAAGGAGATGTCGATGAAGTTCAGTTCTCGAATGATCCCATATCTACCATTCTGGAGATCCCAATCTCCTCGAGCCCTCAAGGAGAGGTATGAAAGGGGACGCATACCAGCGATCGATATATATTTTCTATACTATTCATATATCTTTTTTGTATGAGAACCGGACTCAGAATATTGGACTAGTAGAAATAGAACATTTGATTATATTATGGACGCTACCGTATCCCATTCCAATGACAATATAGAGTGACGAGGGACTCCATAAAGCAAGCGAAGTGAAAGACGTCATCAACCTGGTATCACTGGTAACCATATAGAAACATAAAGATATAACGTGTGAACGATACTGCAATGCAAGATGAGGGAATGTATGTGGCGAGTCGTATGTTAGAGAAGATTTCGGTCGCATATACAATCGTGAAAAAAGACAAATACACCCAATAAGATATTACCTTTCCAATATAGACTACTTGGATATTTATACACTCACTTGTTTCTTCCTCCGTATCCTAACAAACTCTTCCGCCATTACCAAATCGTTATGGTCATGAAACGAATCTCATTATCCGTGTCCTACCATCCCATGCACCTATCCTATCGATCTCCTCGTTTCTCTTCCACAACAGCATCTACCCATCTGTTAACGACTATTTCCAGCATATCTTCCCAACCAGGATCTAGTCTTGCCACTACAGGCGCATCAAAGAGGATAGGCGGTGTACCGGAAGGGAAGCGCTGCATCGAGGGTGAAGGCGATGGTACAGGTGTTGTCATGGCCGAACCAGTACCGGATTTCGCTGGGTTAGGGGAGACGATGGGATCATGTACCTCAGTTTCAACGCCCTAATCAACATATTAGATAGAACCGAAGATGAACTATGAAGGCACGTACGCAGACCAGAGTCTCAAATTATCTGTTCGCCTGAACGTCCATCCTTTCTTCGCCTTTTCTCGTTGTTCCTGGGTATCACCTTGACTTTGAATCTCAAGCATAGCGATATCGTGGATAGCGTCTTTACTGACGTATCCCCACGGCTTGCGGGATTTGCGTACCCCGACATTGTAGACGACGCAAAGGATCTGACCGGATGATAGGGCTTTAAGGAAGCCCTGTCTGTCAGAAGCAAAAGACGGGAGCAGATGCTGGAGTGATGTCGGAAGAAGTGCTTGAATGAGGGCGTGCGCGCGACCTAACAGAGGATAGATCAGGTTAGCTCTACGTTACCACGAACCTCATAAGCGGAACCTCACCTAAAGAATCGTCTTGGAATGTGACTCGCTTCGCCCATTCTGGCAACTCATCATCATCCACACTTTCACCTTCCGATATGGTCTCCATTTCATCGGGTTCCTCCGTGACCACCATGGATTTCATAGCATCCAATATCCCAGTGCTAACAACCCTTCTACCACCCCTCGAGCGGCCTAAGAAGTTACTATCCAGATCACCTGCACTTGCTCGCCTAGGCCCCTTCCCTCTCGACTTCAGTTTCTCCCGTTCCCAACCTCGCTTTCCATCCTTCGTACCACCAAATAAAACTTGGTCAACAACATCCAGGTAACGACTAACGATTTCCTGTTCGTTCTTCAGGTCGACGCGCTTGATGTCCTGTCGGTACAACCAACCTCCACCAAGCACCAATCGTTCATCCCATCTCTCCTTAGCTTCTTCCTCGGCATGATTGAAGTCCGAACCCGTGTTTTCATCATCCCACACAGGTACAGACCTCAACCCACCTCCGACTTGAACAAACGAGATAGATGTGTCGATGTCGGCATCCAAGAAGTCCGGAGATGGCCCTCTCGAATGCCCTCCAGATCCAGATGTAGACCCTGAACCGGAAGTCGAGCCATGTTCTGCGACATCTCCTCCGTGATCACTTTGAGCATCATAGGCATCATCACTGAGAGGCAATCTGGATGATTCTTCAAGGGCGCGAAGGATGATTAAGACTTCTAGAGCACCCGCGCGGATTAGGCTTAGTGGGTCAGAAGCAAGATTGGGTTGCGAGGCTTGTCTTCGGAGAGGCGGAACACTTAGCAGTCCTTGCGACCGAAAGTTAGGTTGTTGAGGTGAGAACGTGTCATCAGGTAAGGACACAAGGTAGTTTCGCACCGATCGAACGGCGTGTGTCGTAGTCTTCAGGACCTCGAGAACGTCAACCGATTCTGCCGAAGCTTTGCTTGATGAACCTTCAACGTTCAATAGCTCCCGATACTCCGTTCCATTCAAAAGCCAGGCTTGTTCAACAGCAGCAAGATCTTCGATCACGCCTGGACGAAGATTGTCCGCGTCGATCTCATACGACCGGTTGTGCGGCGAAAAGACGGGCTGGACGATCTCTGGAACGATCGGGGATGGTGGTAAAGCGAAGTTTTGTACATTAGAAAGTGCTGGTGGCCGTAGTTTCAAAGTTGATAGACTGCCGATAGCGGGTACCATACCACTGTTAGGCTTGTTCAAAGGACTGACATATGTCGGTCAGTTTGCTGAGATCGGTCCAAGACACGAGTTACGCACTTGCTATCCGCTGAGATGCCCGACTTTGTGAAATAATGCTGGAGGTGCTCGATACTTCCCAACGCCATAACACTCTCCCTCTTCGCAGCACTCCGACTGAACGGCTTGACTGGTTTGTTTGATGAGTTCATGTTGGGGTAAAACGCGACTTGACGGCGAGACTTCTTTCCGTTGCCGTTATTTGTACTGTCCGAGAGAACAGTGGAGTCGTCGGAGGGGGTATCCATATTCTATGTGATATAAAGATGATGGTAGATGGAGTATAAGTGATGCAGCGTTCGAAAGTCCAGGAAACCGGTACAAGGGCTTCCTTTTCTGTGGGTATGCGAATGATCGCAAAGTCCAAGCTCTGCAGATCCGAAACGTATCGTCGTCAAAAATTGGATGGTATAAAGGCTGAATCAGCAGAAAATAAAGAGTCCTGAGCAAAAGATCATGAAAGTCGAGCAGCAACGGTGATTGTCGTGTGGACGTTCACGTTGTATGCTGCCTCGCGATCACCCAACTTTGATTTATATACAGGCGCCCTTTCTTTACAGCTCCAATTTGATTTTTTTATTTCATCGTCCTTCGTACTACGACGTTGTTGTATTCAAACTCACATATTCAACCAAGTGACATCATGGAGGTATTATGTACGGCGTTCAAGTCGTCAAGGTGCCTTTACTTATGACATAGTCAATATTGATCCTGAATCCTATTTCAGAGTCTTAACAGATTTGCGCCCGATGTCATGGAAAGCACAGTTTAATATGTTTGATACATCATATGCTGACTCCAAATGCCGTTTCAAAGTGCCATCTTCCTATGAAATAGGCTACAAGCTATCAAGTAGATAACTTTGGAATTATTCTCGAACCTAATCATCAAAGTCTAGCCCTTCGGACCAAGACTCGTATTTGACAACATCCTGTTCAACATCCTTTAGCTGCTTTTTGACGGCACCCACTGAATCAGGTCCAAGGGCAAATCGCAGAGGAGGATTAGCCACCAAGGATAAGTCGTAAATGCGCTGAACCGCCTTCGCGGCGTCCCTTCCAAAACGTCCAGTATTGTGGAAGAAGCCACGCGCCTGCTTGCTTGGAAGGGCTGGGTCTGTGTAAGCAGGATGAGAGAAGCCCTCGCCCATTTTAGTGGGAGCGTCAGTATGGAATGCTCCTGGTTCGACGATTGACACCTGGACATCATCTCAGGATACTGAACAATATTCATACGATGAACGACTCACTTTAATCTTCCATTTCGGGTCGAGCTCTGAGGCAAGGGCCTGTGTGAAACCTTCTAGAGCTGGTACGAAAACGCCGAATTAGCTTTACTAGAAAGTTTTCAGATTCGTAGGCATACCGTGTTTAGAGGCAGAGTAGTATCCCACGCCTCCAATAGCCATAATACCACTCAAGGATGAGTTGTTGATCAAGAAACCACCGGCGGGTTTGTTTTCCTCCCTGAAGAATTGTACAGCTTCTCTACTAACATTTGTTGCGCCCCAGAAGTTGGTGTCGAAAAGCCTACGGGCTTCGTCCTCAGGAGTACCCTCAATTTCTCCTACGATACCGTAGCCAGCATTGTTAAAGACAACATCGATACGTCCAAATGCTACCTTAGCCGTAGCAAAGGCTTCTTTAATCTCTTGTGCGTTGTTAACGTCAAGCTTGACAGAGATGAGCTTTGTCGCCGGATATTCAGCTTTAAGGTCGTCTAATGTTTCGGGCTTTCTGGCGGTTGCGACAACCATATCCCCTTTCTTCAATGCCAACTCAGTCATCTGTCGTCCGAAGCCGGTGGAAGCACCGGTAACTATACATAGGCGAATTAGGATGGAGAACTGATAACAAAGCCAAGTAGGTACGCACTAAACCAAACTCGAGAGGTCATTGTAGTAGGCACGTCTTGATCAAGAGCGTTTTGAGGTCACCTACCTCGCCGACCAATCCTCCTTTTAAAGATTCTCGGGTTCTTCATAGCGATCGCGGACAGTACCGCGATATTATCGATGGTAGCAATATTTACCCGCAGTGAATGACCCGCACGTTATTACGTGCACATTCAAGCCCGAGCCCCAACCTAAACAACCACGATAACGTTAACCTGTCAACGGTAAGAAGCTCATGAAGACCGATATGTGAGAAGTCCCCACGACTTGACTCAAGTCTTGTACTCCAGATAACCTACAGTACACTTGTTTCTATAAGTTGACAAGGTCGAATTTTTTGTCGTTACATAATATAAGCAAGATCCTACTCACCCATGCTGACAAGATTTCGGTCCGCACCATGAGGTTGCCCCGTTTCTTTCAGAAAACAGAGGGATGTTGGTAGACGTAATTGACTACAGTGTGTTCACGCTGGGAACTCTTGGTTTTGCCCATGGACCTCGTCTTGTTATGTAGTAGGTATTGTTATTCCGTATATTACTGGAAAGATGATTTAAATACTTACTCTATTTCTATAGGCGTCGCGATGATATGTAGTTCAGTGCATACTTATCCTATTGTTGGATTGAAGAATGAACATACTTAACCTCGGAAATACCCAACGTGGGAAGGGAATATCTTGGAACTTACAGGTGACCTTCTATCCTGAGGGTATGCATGCATTGTGCTTTTGATTTGATATGAAGGTGCGTATTATCGGGGTGAACGCAAGGAACAAACTACCTAAGGCCTCATTTATTTCAAAGCTTCAGCCTGAATGGCGTGTGCCTTCCTCACGCAATCTAGGGCCATCATTCTGTTGTGCCAGCTAACGACGAGAATTGAGATTTTAAAAAAAGACAAAGGCGCAAGAACTCACGCAGCGACAGACGGGAATTGTTCTAGGCTTAGTGGAATGGTTTCGTTCACTAGGAAGGTTTTGATACCTTCGTTCCACCTGCTTTACCACAAAAACGTGAGTATAATATCACTGATGTAACCCTTGTACGCACGGAATAAAAGACAGGTCGGCGATGGTAGGCTTATTGCCAACAAGCCAGTCTTTCTTAGACAGTACCGATTCGAGCACGCCCCATACCCGAGATATTTCGTTCTTATATCGCTCCTGAGCGGAAATGATCTGTTCGGGAGAGAGCTTGAACCACACAAATTGACCAAAGTAAGGGACTATAGGTAATGTAGTTCGATTAGCAAGGTAGGTCCTTAGCCGCCTAGCAGACCTACCCTTGACCAGAGGCTTGGAAGAACAGCCATTGTATGATTTGGTATTTTCCCCGCGTCATCAGGGACTGTCAACTTGTTCAGAGTATCATACTTGTCAACGAGATATAGGAGAATAGCGTCAGATTCCCTGAAGGTAACCTGAGTATGCAGTTGCCACCTGTGACCAAGTATCTTACCAAATAACAAAGTCCTGATTTCCATGATCTATGAGCGCGGGAACGCGACCGTTGGGGTTATACTTGGTGAATTCCGGTTTTTGGTGATCACCTTCGTCAAACCTGAGATAGATGGACTTGTATGTAAGCCCAAGTTCCTCAAAGACGTAGACAATCTTCCTACATATGTCGTTTTGTGTTAGAACGTACACAACCTGATGAAGACTGATTTACCGACCATCCATTGGGGCCTGCTGCATGTGTGTACAAGGTGAATTGCTCGCTATGGGACATAGTGGAAGTTGAGGTGAAAGATGATACTCGGGGTGTATCTTTCCAGTGCCTCCTAATCGCCCACCCAGCGGCAAAATACGGTTGGTTGTAAGCAGAGTCTTGACAATATTTCAAACGGCTTATTAGTATCGTGTAAGAGCAACTCCATCTTACCTTCGTTAGACTTCATCAACTTGAAGCTGAGAAGCTGAGGTTAGTGCCAGATTCAATATTCATTACGCAGGTTAGGGAACCCATCGCAACGAGTGTAGCGGTACTTGGCTCGGAGCCTTTTATCAACGCATCATTAAAAATTGCTTGGCGTTATACTGCCATATTTACAGCGAGAGGAGTTAACAACACATAGCGTGTGTGTAGGGTGTTTTCAACATTTGCGTTCGAGTTCAATTTAGTGTGTACTCTGGCTGTACAGTACATACCCGGGAATAACCGGTCCGAGGGCAAACAGCTCGCCACTTCAACAGCTTGAATGGTCTCGTTCAAGTTGTCATTCATTCCATTCGTTGACTTCGAGGGGCCTTCAAGAGCTCGAAAACTACGCTAGATTACATGCCCTACCAAGCTCATATCCTGTATTTTGATGATTATGTACGTCATAATGGATCAATGAGTTGCCCGACAACTTTGCATGGATTGAACGGGTGTGCACGGCATCGAGTAGACGTCTCATGATCAGATCTCTTCAATATATACGTTGCGGTTTAAGTCCGAAATGGAGGCGAACGATATAAGGTGCGCGACTCATACTTTGTCTGACCCTTCTCTCATCTCTATCGAGGAGATGTCAAAGACGATCGTTGACCAGCAAGTGACTTCTGCGACACCAGAACGAGGTCAATTTTAATTGTTCTGATATATACTTTTACCTCTGATGTTGACTAGGTGATTTAAAGAAAGATTTGGCCACCACAAAAGGGGCCGCGTCAAGTGCATTTCCTTTGGAGCTTTACTATTGTATCATCGAATGCTTGGATTCGCGTGGGATCGCCGTACTCTGCGACTGTATGCCACGCCTGGGCGAGCCCAACTCGTTCTATATTGTTTCGGTACATCTACCTCCTCCTCAAGCGAGTGGATAGCTTCCTTCGACTTCTTGAGTCTCCGTTGTGTATAATCAAACGGAGCCATATCCAGAAGGTCATGATGCATCAAGTAAAGTCACAGAGGGGTTCTCTACCGAAACCACTCATGACTTGATCATCTCTTCACTTGTAGTCTCGACAATCATCAAACATTTACCTCTACATTCTCAGAGATATCAGAGATGACGCTCCATTGTTTGAACTGGAATACCCTGCGACAGCCTGCCAGAGCGTCCATAAACGGAGGTTTCAAGCGTGTTACGTCACTCGCTTTTGGGACGTGCTCGCTCACGGACTCTGCCGCTCTCTTCCGGGCTATTCAATGGTTTCCTTCCGTCGTCCCTCTTTCGCTCCACTTCGTCAACTTCGCGCATGAAGAAGCGCATTCGTGGTTGATCCTTGACCTTTCGAGTGGAACCGAAAATCTTAACCTTGGAAGTGCCCCTACTGAGGTGATCGATTTTTTGATAGAAGCAATATTCCCGCTACCTTGCAAGAGTTGAGCTTAACGGAGTAGAGGGAGGAGGACTTTACGCACGACGTTTTGGACACTACGAAAAAAAACACTTTCGCTCGCACCTAAGCTCCAAAGGCTATCAGTGAGGGTCCGCCACAAGAATAGCAATATTCCAGTAGACACCTCCTAATGTAAGTAATTTACCATATTCTCCGTCACTCATCTAACTAGGGAGAATTGCTTGAGAATAGATTCTATACTAGGCATGACCAGATGGACTGAGTTTCAAGCTAGAATAGACATAAGTAGGCCAAGCACTGCGCATCCTTCTTTCTCAGTACGACGAAAAGGGCATTATAGTTTTTAATCAAGGTATGCTTCAGCGTTACTCATTCAGTAGAATCATGCAATTCGTAGTCGCAAAGTTCGTATAGTTATCTCAGTGATCAAATTTAGATCAAGGTCGTTTCTAGACTCGGATGTCGGTCTGGCGATGTTTGTCTCTGTTTGCCAACAGCCTCATCCTCGGTTACCCAATTTGACACCGACCCATCTCAGAAGGCTGCCACGTTAACACTTCCACTAATGCGACTTATGTGTCCTTAACTCTTATCGCGTCTGTAGCATTGTTCAGATTGGATTAAGACGTGCTCTGGAGAAGAGGAAGCTTACGTGTACATTCATCGCTCTTGACAACCTGTTTCCACCGGGTACAAGCAATGTTCAGCTGAGGTAAGTGATACTGTGCTCACTCACTGGATCCCTTTCAATTCTCAATATGACCCTATCTTACAGATTAAATGTGTTGTGATATACATAAGACTTATGGGTATCATGATGGACCGCATCGTGCTTTGGCCAGTTGGTGATCGCCACATATCGCAGTCAATTGATACTTCGGACCCTTCTTAGTACGACTGAGTCCCCTATGGGCTTACCCTTACCAACACCAATCTGGCTGTTACTAGTATTCCCTTTACTCTCCACCAGCATGCATAATATCCCGGACCGCCCGCATCTAGGATTCCGGTTCGCAAACTCGGACGTTTTGCACAGAAGAGACGTGCGTGTTATTGTCATCAATTTTCTGTCTAGTATTCCTGTGTTACTAGAAAGGTGTAATGTGCTCAAGGGGCACATGTGAGCGTTGTGCGAGCGAACTACTCAGGACCAACGGCGTCTCGGCCGCCGGTCCTACGGAGGTGCGCTCGTACAGAATTCTATTTGACCCTGTTTCTTCTGAACTAATTCGTAGATAAAGAATTGCACCACCGCTCTATTTTAATCCTCTGATCTGTGGTGAGGTACATTTTTAGGATGCGACCAATTGAAAGGGCGGATAACCGCGCCGATCGCTTGTGGAACTGGTCACAAGCGTACCAACGTCCATTCTTAGCTACTCTGTCCCACTTGGGTTTCGAAACAACATATGTTATTCAAGAAGAGAAAGACTGTTGCTACTCAACTCGTGACTTGATCTTCCGAGATTTGGTGTTGTCTGTCGGTCCGCCGTGCGAGAGAATGTATAAAAATAAAGAATTGACTACGTCGGTCACCAAGCTCTCGCCATGATAACCATTACTTGTCTGGCATTGCTGGCATCCCTAGCTATACCTCATACCTTGGGGTTGCGCTTTCTGGGCTCTACAACCTTGGGAAACGACCCTCACACTATAAATCACTTAAATGGTGAATCCTTTCAGCAAGATCCATTGGTGACTTTCAATGGTACGTCAAGCATGGTGTAATGTGTTTCAGCTAATCAATGTTGTCCTTAGGGTATCAGTATGCGGTCTTCTACAAAACAGATATATCAAATACAAGCGTACGACATCCTCAAGTGTCTCGTCGATCCCTTTCACCAGCATTACCATGGGAAACGTTTGCCTTGTCGGATTATAATCAAACTGAAGATGATGGGCACGATATGTATGTTTGTTCTGCATTTGCGCATGTAACGCCCATTTGGAGTAACCACCTGACCTTCAGAATCTCACTCGGTGTATCTCACGGCGATGGTACACTCCACATTGGATTCGACCAACATGATAACCCCCTTCATTACCGTGTATCTAAAGCCGGAGTTGCCACGAACCCTGGGAAAGTGAACTGGACAGCGGACATTTTTGGTCCGACGCTGGTTGGTGTTTCTCCGGACTGAGTCCTTCTAGTTTTTTGATTCATATTCCCATAGGATCACTTGCCTGGCTTGGAATCCATCGATAAAAATACTTTCTTTATCAACGTAACATATCCTCGATTCCTATCGATCCCTCCGTCTGCTACCGATAAATCTGGAGCAGACCTCCTTCTCGAACTTCGTGTTGGTCGATCGGGACTTGGTGATGACTGGCTATATAAATATGTTCCAAAGAAAGGATGGCTTCAAATCGGGCGCTATCTCCAGGTAGGTGTTATATGTTTTCCCACCATATGTATGTTGCTGACAGGCATAATAGGGAGTAAATAGTGAGTGATCCATTATTGACAATACTTTGAACTCCATTGATGATATGACAGATAATGCTTATATTAATGGGCTCGACTTTGACTCGCATGGAAACTTACATACCACCTGGTAAGAGTACGTTGCACCTTCAAACAGTGCCAAATCTGATTTCTATTAGGACATACCGAGATTTCGTAAATGATACTGGCCAAAATGTCGCTGTGCAGGCCGGACCTAATGGCCCAGAAAATGTGATACTTCTCTTAAACATTCCAGCTGACTAGTTACTGATCATCGACCCCAGAATCACGACCTCGACTATGCCTTTAGCGCAGATCTTGGATCAACTTGGAAAAATAATTGGGGTCAACAGATTGCCAATTTGCCGGCCAAACAACCTATTGTACCAGTCTCAGCTGGGATCACGGTATTCGGTATACCAAAATATGGGTTCGTTATTGGACAAATGTTCTCATTGTACATCAGAATTGATCGCATTTTGAACGTGTAGTGGTATTTTAAACCAAGAAACCCAAACGGTTGACAGTGAGGGCCGAGTCCACGTGCTAAATCGTGAGAATACAACGGGGGTAGAGCAATGGTGTGTACCGTTCATTCTTGATAAGAGCCTTATTAACTTTTATTCACTAGGTATCACTACTGGCGAAGCACGACACGAGACTGGACTAGGACTGCCCTCCCCCTTCCTTCGGAACTTAAAAGTATAAATAACATCACAGGTACACCCACTGTCATTGGCAAACGGGCGAAACTTGTAGCTGCTCCATCGTTTTCGCGATTCAAACAAAGTTCCCTATTTGCAATATTGCCTTCCAATGCCCTCAATTCCACCGGAATTAGTATTTTAGAGAGCACCGCTCAAGGTCATTTCAGGGATTGGAATGTTTTGTGGGAAGCTTCTAGTGGATGTGGATGGGAACCTCTGTTCGATCGTTACAGGCTTCAGGATAATATTCTCAGTCTGTTCCTGATCAACGGGACCGAGGTACAAGTTGCTGACTTCGAATTTTGATTACCACGAGATAAGTTACAATTACAGTGTTGTAGAATCAATATTACGCGACTATGGCTAATGACGACTAAAACGCATTCACATGTACAGGACTATATCCAGATACAAAACCCGATTTGAGCCAACCAATCAAGACATAGACTCCGTCTGGTCAATGTTCTGTCTCTGCATCTCTCTCATGATTTGCTGGAAACGTAACGACCACCATCCCCTTTCTTCCCTCTCCTGTTCCACTATATCACTACCATGGCCACTTCTGACGTCTGCCATTTGCACCGAAGGGCTTTTCGGGAGAGGCAAGCCCGTCGAAATGATCGCCATCACAGATTGCTTAGTATCTTGCTCTAGGTCGACTTGTAGGCCATGCGATAGGTACTTTCCAGAGTGGGACGGGAATGAAAGAGAGCGTATGGCGTATTTGTGGCATCTGCGCAGTGCAGCTAGAGCTCTACTTCGTTCATCGGCGCTCCACGAAGAAGGTATAACCAATTCCAGAGATTGGCTTGAGGAGGTTTCGGATATTACGCCAGTCCGCACGTCATCCGGGTTGAGAGGTAGGAGATCGAGCGATATTGATTGACTTTTCTCGTCAAGCCTCAATATCCTTGACATTCCAAGAGTTTCCAGCACTCGCCAATTCTCATGTCTTCCTCGAGCAGTTCGCTTTGAACGAGGTTCGGACGCGGCAAGGATAATCATGTCGGTAAAGACAACCAATCTCATCTTCACCATCTCGAATGATACTTTCGGTGGTGCGGACTCGTCCTGTCTCCCCACCCGCCGGGAGCTTTGGCTAACAGAGGATTCCAGCTTTACCGTACCCTCCCACAGGAGTCGTCTTTCTCGTTGCGCTACAACCGAATATGGCACACCAATAATGTCCGCGAGAACTCCTTTGGCGTGCTCATATTCGGTCTCTCTGGTTTTGACTTCATACAAAACCTGGATGGTCATGCGAGTAGAGTGGAGCAGGGACAGAGAAGCCAGGTAGTCGGTGTGGGTTCGAGGCGTGAACTCTAATAATTTCTACAGAATAAATATCAACAGTAAATTCCATACGGGTGCCTATTTCGCTTACCTCGAAGAGTTCTGGATACTTTTCCAGTCGCCTCACTGGCTCTTGCAAGAGATCAACAATAGATCTTCCATCTCTGGCGGATTCATGTCCTCTCATTCTGAAGAATTCGCCGAGCTGGTCCTCCGGGCTATTGGTAGCTTGCGATAAAAGCCCCCCGACGTGGTTTACGCGCATCAAGTAGGGCTGATACACTTCGAATCGGGGCACGAAAGCTCGGATTGTTTCTGCCACCTGCTTCACAATATCTCCTGCCTTCCATAGATCGCCACAAGCTACCAGCGCTTCACCTAGAGCAACGTGCAAGTTGACAATATCTTCGAGCCAATCGAAGAGACGCGAGACTGATTCCGGGACACCAAGAACCCACGTCTTACTGTCTTTCTGTCTCAACGGAAGTATGAATCGTCGTACAGTAGATCTAAGGCATCTGACAAACGCTGCTTCGGATGATGAAAGGTCGAATATGACATCCTGACGTCTCATCTCCATGGGGCCATGCTTCGTGAGCAAGTCGTTGTATATGCGTGGATGCATGACGGATTGCAATATAGGATCCTCTTGATTATATGATGCAGGATGCGCTTCGACTTGGTCAAGAGGCTCATCGTCGTAAACTGAGGGCGTACTGAAGCTTTCCGTCACATAGGCTTGTTCCTGTCCTCCTGCATGCTCAAACGCAGCGTTCGCGGAGAACTCTCGTCTATCCGGAGACTGCCTTCCTCCTCGTGACCTGTGTCTTTGCTGGGATTCCTCTGTCGGTGCATTGTCGGATAGCGACCTGAAAAGACTCTCTGCACCTCTACTAAAATCATCTGCGTCTACTCTAGATTGCCAACTCCCCTCATCTACAAATGAAAGATTACTTTCTGCATGTGGAAGACACGTTCCAGCCGGATAACCGCTTTGTGCGTCGTACACGTCTCCATCGAAGCCCAGATCTTGATGACTAGAAGAAGACAAATTACCGTCGTCTTTTCCGGTGTAGGAAAGAGAATGTGGGATACCAAAGGCCTCACGTTCGCGACGAGAACTGAATTCCTTGGAACGTCTACCGCCAACTATAATGGTCTGCTTTTGATCGGTTTCTGTGAAGGATCGATGATTGGGGGCAGTGTCGACGTCGTTCGAGGAGCGTCGAGACCTCTGGGCTACTTCGATACCAGTACTCGTCCTATGCCTGGTCCTCCGCACTCTTCCTACGAAATCTTCGTCGCTTGCGTAAGGTTCCTGATCTCCCTGCTGGAAGCGGACCGATTTCTCGGGACGTGGTGGAAGGAGTAACGGATTGTCAACAAGAGATGGAAGGACTACCGCTGGTACGGATGAGGATCTCCGATTGCGACGAGAAGAATGGTTGGTTATATCTTCACGCTGGCCTCGAGATTGTTGCCGGTATTGATTGGGAGTGTGAGACTGTGGAATCTCTCGTTTCCTTCGATGCAATGACTGTGTACTCTCCTCTACCGACACATCTGTTACCGAGTCTTCCTCTTCCCAGACTTGTCTCTGCTCGCGTGGTCCGTCCCGCCTCATAGACTCGATTGTAGTAACATTGTCGTTCTTCGAGACGCTTGACGGTGACGCTTGGTATCTTGATCTGACTGGAAACCCATCAGCTACGGACACCAAAGCTTCTCTTCTACGCAGGTTCTCTCTAAATGTCGATTTCTGGCGTTGAAGTCCCTGGTGGTCACGCGACGTTGGTTCGCGAGTGATTTGTGCGTTGTCGCCTTGAATATCCATATGTGTATGCTCGTCTCCATTACCTCTCGGTACTCGGAGGTCTCGTTCCTGTAGACCATCTCGGTCGTCCACATGTAAACCAAGGCCAACATGTTGTCGAGTTCTTGAGCCTGAACGATTTCGAGACGGAATACGAGATGATGAACCAGAGAGGATAGGCCCCGCCTTCGATTTCTGGTCCTCGAGACGTCTAGAACGGCCCCATGCATTACTTCGCTGCCTCCACTGTTCTCTCTCCCGCTCGCTCTCACCACTGTCGGATGACGTCGAAGGCGAGGAGACGTTCATGACCTTCAATGATTCGCTGGTCATAGTACGCTCATACTCTCGTTCAAGCTCTGAGTTGCTATTTAACGGCGACCTGGGCGAGGAAGCTATCTTCGCAAGACCTGGACTATGAGGCGATCGTGCATTCCTTGGAGTCGCTAAGGTTGAGGGTGCTCTCATGGCAGATTTTGGAGTTCCAGAGGTAGACCGCGAGGGCTTCGCGTGTGGTATCCTAGATCTCACCTCGTTGGTCTCTTGTATGCGTGGCGTACGAATGTTCTGCGATGATGGAAGCTGAGGTGCCTATAGGATTGATTTAGCGAGATGCAAAACGGGTGGAAATTGGATTCTTACTGATGATGCCTCTACCTCCATATTCCCTGGAGAGGTTGCTCTGACTGGACCTCTAGTGGACCTAGACGGTCTGTGTTCTTCGTTAGGACTTGTCTTCTCTATTGTGATGCGCGGGGATGGGTGTGGGCGTGCACTAGGTGAGAGCCTCTCTACTTCGTAGGGGGAGGTTAGCAGTGATGGATCTTGGGTGTAATGAGAGGCATGTGTGATAGAGGGTTGTTGTCTTGCCGTGTCTTGTGTAAGTGCTCTGATAGATCTATTACGCGAAGCTCTATGTGGATCTATATCGGCGGGCGACGGGGGATGCGTCATTCTGTCGATGGTATCCCTCAGAGATGGCAGAAGCTGCGTTTCCAACAAAGGGATATTATTCAGCTGACTTTTCCTGTTGGCATTATTCTCGTCGTCTCGCTCAGGGCTTGCTTCCTCGTGGTATAGCTCGCGCCAATGAGCGAGATATTGAGGATGCTCGTTTTCTCTGCGCTTGTGGATTCTCGCCGTGAGCTCTATTATCGATCCCGCCACCGTAGTCGTTATTGTTAATCAAGGTCTGTGTCGGATAATTGATAGCTATGTTTGGTGACGTGTATTCTTCCTGCTTGGGAGGTAGCGGTGTATTCGGAAGGTAGGGTATATTCGCTGCCGCTGCATAGAATGAAGGAGGTTGGAACGTCGGAGTCTGAGAAGAGGAAATAGGAGATTTCGAGGGTCCCGGAGAGCGCGAATACTGTTTCCTTGAGTACATTGTAGTAAATGCTAGTAGTATGCACGCGGCTTCAACACAGTTCAACGGAGGAACACAAATGCAACAATCGGCTCCGAGTCTCCCCACGCGACACGATCATAAACAACTTCCTAAAATGGAAATGAGCTGACATAAACGCTCAATATCAATATTTCATCGTGGCGCTTCTCGTTATATGGCCACTCCCGGAACGTTTCTTGTTCCAAGGTTTCGCCAGCCGGTGACATACTCATCAGGATCGTAGGCATTAATACGACTGTATTATGGGCGACCATCGTGGTTATATTAGTAAGCGGTATTCTCAACATGTAGAACCCTAAGGAAATTTACAAAAGTAGTAGCGACATACGCTAGACTGACTACTAAAACAACTTGAATGCCACTCGTTGCTGTAATATTTAAAGGCTATGTAATACAACGAGTTTGACCGGAAACTCATCAACTTTATGACTTTGGGAAAACGAGTGACTAAGTACTTGGTACGAAAGAAAACTATGGATATAGGGTAATATCCTCTAGGTGAGAGGGTAGCTCATAGGCTTGTCCGACATTCTGCTTGTTTCTTGGGATATTTCCACGCGGAGAGGCTATTTAGGTGTTAGATCAGAAAGTATATGTTATGCAATTGGGTACGTACCGTGACTGGATGAACTCCCATACTACGTTGGTTGACACTGGAAAGCTGGATTTGATTGGAGCTAAGGTCAAGAATAGCGTCTGAATGCTTTGACCGGAAAACCTGTCGAGCATTCAATCTGAAAGCATATATCAGCGACATGCATTCTACATCCCACAATAGGACGATACTTACGTTCCAAGCAGGGAGTTTGCATAAACTGCGGCAAGAATAAAATGTAAGTTGGGAATGTATAGCTGAATTTGAATATGAGATACTGACGTTTTCCGATGATAGTAATAAAGCCGGTGAAGAGCAAACTATTCTTCATGCACATAAACTGGAGATAAAGGTCAGAAAGTTCATTTTGGAGTCATTTATCGAACGCACGCTGATGAGGACAGCTGCAGAGACGATCCTAGTATAAGCTATGAACATGGATACGTGAAGAAAGTAATTTACGGTGACTTACATTAGAAGAAGTCCACTGTGAACGGCATACATCATCATCCAAGTAATGACGCTTGTGGTTCTGTACAGTAGCGTTATGAGTATCTGCGAGTCTCGTTTCGCAGGAGAACAGAGGGTGCATACCCAGTAAATGTCCCCTTTTCCCGTCGCAAGTAGAAAACCATGGAGGCAGCTAAGACAGCATCAACTGCAGCGCCAAGACTCAAGGTAGCGACACCAAGTCCCTACAGGCCATTTGTTAGTTAGTACTTTTGGCAGAGAAGCCTGCTTTGTCCCCGACTTACATAAAGGAGTGGCTTATAATGGAAGTTTATCCATTGGGGGTAATGGTATCTGTGAGGTGGGCAGTCCGTGAGAAGGAGACAAAATGAGTCTCTTTTGACACTTACGTTTCGATACTGAGGGCTGATAAATATATCAGAGGATTAGTCGAGTTTGAATATCATTAATCCAGAAGTTATACCTATGTGTACGCCTGTGACATTGCAAACAAATTAATATATCATCTTCATCTGAACTTCGAGGGATTGTCTTACCGACTCGCAATAGAAGCAGTATCGACTACATAAGATACTCATTAATGACACTGGACTACGAGCACGTATATTGTACTCACAGTTCCTATTGTTAGAATGGGATTTTTGCTCACTGTAATGAGAAGGTAAGGGGAAGGATTTAGGAATAGAGGATGGTCCCAGCGTACATATCCATTGTCGACGAATATAAAACCTATGGAAACATTAATACTTATGATCAGCAAATGTACCAGCTCACTTACGCCTCTACCAGGGTAGCAACTGCGTTCTATATGTTTGTTAGAAGAGTTCAAACAACATGTGCGACGATGGGCTTACGGATGAAAACAATATAGCCTTGAGACGATGGAGGTCAACAAAGGTATGAAACAATAGTCGAGTAGCAAACTCACACCAAGACTCCTACACCTCAATCAACGGCGAATACATAAGGACGAAAGTGTCGACGATACGTACCAGTCAATTTGATCAATTACCAATGGATTTTGGATAGCGGAAACAGAGTAGTGGTATAGCTCCCGGAACACAAAACCGGTATGAAGCGTCTCTAGAAAGCTATATGGCAGTTTAGCAACGATACTAGAAGGGAAAAATAAAAGGCTTACAGAACCGCAACAACTGTCCACTTCATCCATTGAAGGTCATTTGAAGAATTCAGCATGTACACATATGATTGCGCCAGAGTAACCCCATAGAGACTGAAGAGTAGCCGTCGCATCCATCCATCAATTTGAGTCGGTCTATGAAAGTCTAAATACTTACATGAGGCCGAATCCAATCCCAATAATCATCCCACCCAAGACCTCGGGTATTGAGGATAGGTCGCTAGTACTAGACATCTTGACGGACCTCGGGGGAAGCTATCGCACTGATGCGGGGAGAGCTGAGGGTACCAAAAGTATGTGAAAGCGAGGATCCTGGCTTTGGCTCCGGCACGCAGCGAGGTGCGCTATGTAATATACTGCCATTCGAAGACTGCGTATTTGCTTGGAAGACAGGGGAGAAATTGTCGGACTGAAGGAAATAGCGGGAGATGACTACTTGCCAAGTTTCATCGCCACCTGCATTGGAGTTCAAGGTATTCGGTTCCTCGGCCTGTCCATGCGCACCATCGGCTTAACCATCTGCGGGGAGAGGGTTTTGCGCACCGATTCATGGACCAAACATCCCGCACCCATGAAGGAATCTGAGATGTCCTGAACTAGGCATGGTTCTCAATGTCTGCCCTGGGTAATGTCAGTGTGTTGTGTTGATGCAAGAGGCAAGAACCTCACTACGATAGTGCGCGATGGAGGCTCGAAGCTGATTTGCAAGTATCTTGCCAAAAGGATCGGATATCGCGAACCCGCCGATATTTTAAAAAGCTTAAGCCAGGGAGATGATTCATGCCGCTTTGTGCGTCGTCCTCGCCCTTCGGTATCTTGTATAATATATAGTTCAAGCCTACTGTGTGTGTCCACGACCCAGGCTAGGTGTCGTAGAATGTCTATAGTCCTTTGAACAGACCCAATCGTCAAAGCAACAGTTCGCTAACGGAGCAGAGACCTAGGAAAGCGCTGGAAAGCGGAGCACGAAAATTATACCTCATGAGGCCTGGACCCCTCACTCCGCTAAAATGAGCTTACGGGCGGCAGAATGGTTCATGCAAAATGACCCCCTTTCATGAAGTCAATCTCTCTCGATCTTGGTTCCATGCCACGGAAACTGACTTAGCCGAATGTAAATGAAATGGAAAAGACCCCGCACGGTAGCATGGTAAGGCAAGGTAGGTTCGTTCCGCAGGAGGATGAAAGGGAGACGACCTGAGACCCCGCGCAAATGGAAAAGTTTAAAACCCCGCCGAGAAATCGGTCTCCGCTTTATACGGCACAGAATTAGGACCTAGTGAAGTGGAATGCAGCGGAGATGCATGTACGCTTTCCTATCCAAAATCCATGAACAACGATGTTGGGTAAGAGAACGGTAAGAGGGTATCGGGAACCGGATACCTCTCCCTATAGTACAACGCCGACGACGCCGATGTCCAATGAGAGGACTCGCAATGGGTTAGGGGTAGTAGGGACTCCCGATAGAAAGCAACCATTTACCAGCTTATTGTTTACTGCGATGGGATTCATGATTAGGCTTACGACTTGAAACGAGATATATGGCACCACATGTGTCCACTGTGTTTGGTGGCGACTGAGAAGAACGTTGCTCTCCTTCTCCCGCGTATGAGGTATGAGACCCACTCTTTGAAGGTCGGAAACATGTTGAGCTTCCGTAGAGGTATGAGTCAATCTAATCCAAATGAAACAAGGCGAGAAGCCCCATGACTGATAGCATGGTAAGAAACGGGTCGGGTTAGTAATCCGGAAAATAGTCAGAAAAGGTATACAATCGTGGAGAAAGACCCCAAGTATCTCGTTCAAGCATCAACACTCTTCTTCTCACTCCCTTTCTCGACCGAAGAGGAATCTTCAGGTCCGTTTGGTTCCGAGTATGCCGCATCCAAGTCATCCGCCGTCAAGATTGCTTTCTCAAGGTATGTCTCCTTGGCAGGGAAGAGTGTTGAGGTGGTGTAATACACAAACGACGCAACAGTGAACTATGAAATTTCATATTAGCATGGTGGCGAGCTACGGCGAGAAGTGTACTTACCCCGAAGATCCATGCAATGTCAAAGAGGTGTACTGCGCCGCCGACCTTGATCTTAGGATTAATGGAGTTAATGAGTCCAGGTATGGTTGGTGGGACCGAACAGAGGATGGCAAGGACAGCTCTCCAGTTCTGAGAAGGGCGGGCGTATTGAGTCAATACACGGCTGATATAGTCGAAGAAATGGACATACAAAGCCATAGCTATACCGATAGCGACCATGGGGATCGTACATTGCTGGGACATCCACTTTGCACTTGTGAATCAGCCAGTACTTGGGTTCATTATTAGTATCATATCATATAAGAGCTGACGGGGGCATACATCTGTCACCATTATCCCCGCAAATGGTCCCAAGAAGACGGTATAACCACTCATGAAGGACAAGAATCCTGACGCACTAAATGCTATCTCAGTGACCTCTTCCATTCATGCATAGATGATGTACAAACCTTGCGAGTATCTCCCAAGGACACAAAGCCCACCCTCCAAGAATAGCGCAAATGACTTGACCTCTTCGAATGTTGATATACCTCGGGAATAGTACTGTCATGTCATTAGCGGCTGAAAGAGAATTGGCAGAGATGTTCGTTCCGAGGGTAGCTAGCGCAAACGAGAAGGCGGCAAAGAAGGCTGCTGCCCGGTTGTCCCATTGATCAATGAGACGAAGAGGATCCCAGAGCACTTGACCGTAGAGGACGATTCCTGCTGACGTTACTGCTAAGCCAATGAAGCCGCAGAGAGTGAATGCGACAGGGATGATTGCGAGTTGAATGTATTGACTACATTCACGTGAGCACTGAGCAGCTTATAAATTTATATTGTGCACGTACGCTCTCTCGTCTTTAGCATAACGCTGGAAAACGCAAATCAGCGTCAATTATTGATCACGTTAATAATGTATGTACTCACAGTAAAGTCAGGAATATTTACAGCAAGAGTTGAGTAAATCCCCAAAGCCGCATTCAAGGCACTCAACCATGCCCAACTGAAGTTGCTACCAGACAATTGGGAGTGTTGTTCAAAGAAGCCTTTGGAAGATGGAACTTTGACGAATGCCCAAATAAGCATAGCTAGCCAAGCAATAGGTACAATGATAGCTTTCACGAGGAAGAGCCAGCGAATCTTCTGAGGCGACACCAACATGAAGGGGAATTGCAATAGCCAGTATAGGAAATAACACATGATACCTACATCGTTTATTAGATATGTCATCATTCACAAGGATGGTACCTACCTGAAGTAGTGATATTTGCGCCAGCTGGTAGGTGGTTAGGCATATGTGCCAATGACGGCCATATGGCTTTCAACATCTAAGTAGAGTTTGATTAGTTCGATATAATGTTTTGGATAAACGTCAACTTGCTTGGTAGACACATTCAGAGCCGGTGAAAGTTTGGATACCAAACCAGAACATAGAGAGGACAACCCGACTTATCACGCTGAAGTAACTGAACCAGAAACCAAAGGAGGACCGATTTAAGACCGGAAGGAAATATGAAGACGTGCACCAATAGTGCCATTCAATACCATCACTACAGAAATGATAATATGGCCCAAGGCGATAGCAGGAAGAGCCTGTCTCCTGCGACGCGATTCAAGTCAGGATTTGTCTTATAAAAACCATGTCGTGTGACATACCATGAAAGTCCAACCGCAAGCATACTAGAAGCAAGCTCCCAGACTGCCGCATTCGTAGCATCTGAGATCCAGTACGCGACATAATTAAGGGTGGACCAAGTACGTTGATTAGGGGGAACTGGGTCCATATCCTTATTCGACCACCTGCTATTCGGTGCGAACGTAGATTCCTCTGGCTCTAGAGCCCATGCTGAAGGCTTCAGGTAAGCGGACACCGAATTCTTGTACTTCGACATGTTGGTCGGAGGCAAAGGAATGCAGAGCTCGAGGGAGTGCACTCCCCACTTGCACGTCAAATTTAGAGATAAAGCGAGCAGGGAGATAAGAAGCTAGAGTTAGCCCAGACTGTTATCAATACCGGTCACATTGATAGATATGCTCCGACGTATAGAAACATATATGTTTTCTGTCAATAAACATAGGAAGAGAAGGCAGCTGTTGTTTGAAGGAGTAAAGCAAGCTGTAAACACGAACGGACAGCTGTAAAATGGAGTTCAGAGTCCAGAGTCCCGGAGAAGTGAGTGTGTCATATTCCATACGTAAGAGAAGTAGTAGACGCCCATGCGTCAACCAATATTATGACGTTATGTAAACAAGTACTACTCTGGGTCGACTCGGACGAGTAGTACTACTCTCAGGCTTACCTTCGACTTTACACTGTGCGAAGTGACGATGGCGTTCGACTTATCTACTCCAGTTAACACTGCTCTTCTTCTATACATCATATACACTGTACAGCGCATTCTGTTCCCCTCAAACAAAGTCGCACAGAGCGTCCCAACAGAGTTCAAGAACGGATACTCATGGATGCCCAAGTCTCATCCTCCGACCTTGTTATTCAAAACCTACACACCCAAGACTCTTGAACCCTTCAATGGCGAAGAAGGAAAGCGTATTCTTCTTGCGATTAGTGGCGTTGTATACGATGTAACTGCTGGAAGGAATTTCTATGGACCCAGTGAGCAGTTAAGATGGTCTCTCAGACGCGCGCTGACGAACCTCGGTCGATAGATGGAATGTACGCAAACTTTGCAGGACGAGATGCCTCCAGAGGCATGGCCAAGCAATCTTTCGAAACAGGTAGCTATATCTCCCAATAAACTACCGCGCGTACTCAACAACGTATATATTGCAGAGATGCTCACATCTATCGATCAACCTCTCGACAAGTTGGACGACCTCACTGCGGAGGAAATGTACGTTTGTCTATTCGTCGTGACTAATCTAAACCTGACATTATGCCCTTTACCTCAGTGACAACATGAAGGGTGAGTCCCGCAAACATCGCACCACTAATCGTTATTTACGTCATCCCAGGTTGGATGGATCACTTCTCAAGCAAGTACATTGTCTGTGGCAAACTTGTTGAGAACGATGCTGTTTAAATTGTTCCGACCTGCTCTCGGCTGTACCTGTTTCAATTACATCTGTATGATATCGCTCGCGGTGATAACTGTTCGGTCTACTTCTCTGGGACCGAAGACCATTGACGCTATGTTAGCGGCAAAGCAACACTAAGTACTATTCCTACGAAGTTATGCTTCTGAAGGTTTCCACAACTGTATCGATTCAACCTGTCATTGAGATATAGTTCTATAGTATCCATAGATGGATATCAACCACGGCTCTACAAGGAAATAGTAGGTACTTACTCTTCTATTGAATGGCCTGATCCTTGTATTTCACATTCGTGAATACCGTATCTTGACGATCTACTGCTAGACCTCTCGGTCAAGATTTCTCTTGTCACCGACTCAGCTATATGGAATTTCAGCAACCCTATCTCCCGTCCATAGGTGGTCATGGGCTCCTTCAGAGGACCAAATAAGGTCCCACACTGTGATCACCTCGGTGACAGCTTGATGTCGCCAGAACAGTATATAACGGTAGGCATACAGCTGTCAATGAATCGTTGCTTAATCATATTCTCTTCGTCGCAGTCTTACAATGTTAACACTTACTCAGGCTGTTGTCCTGACTTTGATGTTGGTAGTTTTATGGTATGCAAAGAAGCTAGGATCTGCGCGAACCTGGTCTTCCTCCGGGGCCACCTACCCTTCCACTCATCGGAAATGTCATCAGTTTGCCACGGATTTCCTACCTTATCGGTAGGTTCTTCTTTCATTTTCCTATGTCCCACCTTATTTTCTTACAAATAATTTCAAGCTTCACTGAATGGAGTAAACAATATGGAGGCATTTTCTCGGTATGCGGCCTGCTACTCTTCAATTCACAACAGTACTGACAGCGTACTAGCTCAAACTGTCATCTCAGACGGTCATTGTGATAACCTCGCCGCGTATTGTCCGTGATTTTATGGACAAGCATAGTTTGTCTGTATCTGAGCGTCCTCAGCTAAAGATGGTTGATCTCATTACCAATGGACACAACATGGCTTTCTCCGGGATGAGTACGTAGTCATACTTCACATCTTTACTGAATATACGAGTTAATATTGGACAGGTCCTATATGGCGAATGCAACGGAAGGCTATCCATCAATTTTTGAGTCGCCCAGCTTGTGTTCGTCACATACCAATCCAGGAAGCCGAAGCCACACAGTTCATGTATGAGCTGTTGGAAGATCCAGAGGTATACATCACAACCTATCAGTCAGCTCTTTTCTGACGAAAAGAACAGAGCTTCTTCGGTCATGCAGAGAGACAATTCGCATCCATCATGATGTCCACTGTATTCGGAATCAGGGTCCCTCAGTCTGCGAACAGCCTGGCTTCCATATTCTTCGATTTACAACACGAGTTCGAGAAGGCCATCGAACCAGGCACATATCCCCCCGTCGACTTCATTCCCTATTCTCAATTACGTTCCAGAACGATGGGCATCGTGGAAGAAAGCTGCGAAGGACCTACGTCACAAACAGAGAACGTATTACCTGAAGTTGATGAGTGCTTGCGAACGTAGAATACGAGAGAACAAGAGAAATGGTTGCTTCATAGAAGATGTTATTGACGACCAAGGGAATTCCGCTCTTACCAGGGATATGATCGCGTAAGGCTTTTCTTCCCAATTGGTATTTGAAATACTGAGCCTTCCATTATTAGGTATTTGGGTGGCGTCAGTTTGGAGGGTGGCGCATCCACTACAGCTACCTTCTTGCACCGATTTATTTTGTGTATCTCACGTCACCCACGGGTCCAAGCCAGAGCTCAGAAGGATCTAGATGCTGTTGTGGGGAAAGATAGAATGCCTCAAATGGACGATATCACACAGTTACCTTACATCGAAGCCATAATCAAAGAGGTACTAGCTCTCTCACGCCAACATCGTCTATTCTTTCCTCGTATGACTGAGTCGTTTCAGGTCCACAGGTTCTACACTACTTCTGCACTGGCCATCCCTCATGCCACGTCGACAGACGAATCTGTAGGTTCTTCGATTCCGGTCGCTCGAGGTTCACGAATGATCTCTATCTAGGTTGAAGGCTATTTCATACCCACAGGCTCCATTGTGTTCATGAACATATGTGAGCCTGATCATAGCTTAACATTCCCATGTCTATTTCTAACGCTGCACACAGTCGGCATTTACCACAGCGAAGAACTATATGACGACCCACTCGTCTTTCGGCCAGAGCGTTTCCTTGAATCTGAATTCGGGACGAAATCCGGTGCTGACACCGCCGGGCTTCGCGGTGATCTACACTTTGGTAGCGGACGAGTTGAGTCTTTTATAGGTGGTCCGTATTTCGCTTTCAACTCACCGTCTTCGCAGCGCATTTGCCCTGGTAGCCATCTAGCCAACAATGCCATAAACATGAACGCTCTCAATATTCTGTGGGGATTCGACATAACACATGTCAGCGGAGAGAATGAAGGCCGAGACTTGCCCATCACACCTGAGGACTTCACTTCGGTAAGTCTGTCGATGTCGCCGATGAAGATTGTTTGAAATTAAATTCTACATCAGGGGATGGCACCAGGGCCGAAACCATTCAAGTGTAACATCAAGCCTCGGAGTGAGAGACATGCAGCTCTGATTCGGAAGGCGTTTTCTGAGGCTAGATCCATCTTCCGGATGTTCGAACACGAGTTAGCTGTCGACGAGTTCATATCGGCGGAAGAAGAGTGAACTTGCCGCTCTACTAGACTGTTAGTATGGATTTGAGTTGCAAATCAACCGAATCTTTACCGAGTGTAGAAACATTTTAAAATTGGTTCCATCGCTGTGCGTTTTCCGTGAGTTTCCGAGCCGCTCAAGTTATAGTAGGCTTCCTTGCCGAGATGCTAGCAAATTATTATATATACGTACCTGATCTCTCTTCCTCTCCTTCTCAGTCATGGATACCTTCCAAGCTCCTGTGTTACCTCTTACCCTCGGTTTAGTCATTCTGACTTGGGTTGTTTATCGTATCAGTCGCATTGGTCGTAGGGACGTAGGCCTACCCCCTGGTCCACCAACCTTGCCTATTCTTGGTAACATTCACCAATTTCCAAGTCAATACGCCCATCTCCAGTAATATAATTTTATCCTATACCATATAGCACTTGCTCTGACGTCGTTATTAGATTCACTGAATGGGCACGTAAATATGGCGGAATTATGTCTGTATGTTCTTAGCATTTCTCATATAATTGCTGTCTGACGGTGTATTTGCAGTTGAAGATAGCGTCACAGACGTTGATCATATTGTCCAGTCCATCCCCTATCCGTGCTTTGATAGACAAAGGTAGTGGAATAGTCGAGCGGCCTCGAATCAGGCTGGTAGAGATAGCGCTTGACAATATGAACGTAGCTCTGGTTAGAGATGGTAATTATTTTCGTTGATAGTAACACATGAAAGGTTTCTGACTCATGAACAGGTCAGATTTGGCGTAAGATGCGGCGAGCTATGCAGATGTTTCTAACTCGAGGCGCTCTTGAGCGGTACTTGCCCATACAAAGGGCTGAAGCCGTACAATTGATGTACTACGACACATTGAAGCAACCTGAAGTAAGCACTGTGATACTTCTTCACAATTATGATACCTGACCTTTCACGTAGAATATTTGCAGTCATATAGAACGAGCTACAACATCTGTCATTCTTTCTGTAGCGTTCGGTATACGAAGCCCTCGCAAAGTAGAAGACGATCTGGTGTCCGAATTTCACAAGACGCTACGTATGTGGGAGTTACTCGTACAGCCTGGAGGACATCCACCCATAGATATGATACCTATCCTCGAACACATCCCTGAAAGATGGGCTTCATGGAAAACGCGCTGTCAAGAGGTCAAGCAAAGGCAACAAAAGCTTTATTTCGGTCTCCGTGATAAATGCCAAGAACGCGTTAACGAAGATAGACGTAATGGTTGCTTCATTGAAGACCTATTGGATCAACAACAAAAGCTTGGTCTAAACAAGGAGCTGATAGGGTACGTCACACATATATCTCTGCATTTAGAGTTTGCCTCATTATTACTCACAGTTATATAGGTGGTGATTGCTTGGAGGCAGGTGCAGACACTACCTCAAAGTATCTCTCATCGTTTGTTCTCTGCATTGCATCGCATCCCGAGGTTCAACGACGGGCACAAATGGATATTGATCGAGTCATTGACTCAGACCGCGTTCCGTCGATTGACGACATCGACAACCTTCCATACGTACAAGCCATTATCAAAGAAGTAAGTGGGGACGAATGCTATAACTACAAATAAGTAACTAAAGATATGAAGGTCCATCGTTATCAACCGCCTCTTCCCTTCGCTATTCCCCATGAGACTACAGCAGACGAATTGGTGAGAACATATATCCAAGATGATGTCTATTCACTCACATTTTCCCTAGATCGAAGGACTTCTTATTCCCAAAGGATCGATACTTTTCATGAATATATGTACGCCCCTTGTCATTAGATGCCCATGATAGTAGACTAAATTATTTTCACAGACGGGTTATATCGTAACCCAGACTTCTATGACGCACCGGACCAGTTTCAGCCCGAACGCTTCATGAATTCTGAATTCGGGACTAAGCCAGGGGCAGATATTTCAACGTTTAGGTCAGATTTCCACTTTGGTGGTGGCAAGGCGAGTTATTACACCTCCAGAATCTTTATACAGATAATCTCAATACTTCCATTCTCAGCGAGTGTGCATTGGTGATCAATTCGCTCAGAATACTATCGTGAGTCCCGTGTCTACGTTTAACATAACGGTATTAACACCCTGAAGGTCATAAACGTTCTCAACCTACTGTGGGCCTTCAATTTCGAACTGGATGACCTTGCGAGTCGAGATAAAACAACACCTCTCACCGTGAAAGATTTCGCACCTGTAAGTCAGGAAATATAAGTTCCTTTCGCAATAGCTTACATGACTTCAGGGTCTAGTAGCTGGGCCACAGCCTTTCCGATGCAAGATTCATCCACGAAGCGAAGTCCATGCCTCATTGATCCGTTCTGAATACCAGCAATCGCGGGCGGTGTTACGCGCTTTCGAACAGGAATTGACACCTGAAGATGCTAAATTTGTAGAGGAGTGGTGAATCCAAGTTACCGATTCTTGTACTGGCAGGTATTGCGAATGTTTGACATTTTCCGTGGTACGATTGCGAGCTGCATTTCATCTAAATCGCTCACTTATCCTATTTCCTCCGGAGATACCTCACTCTATTAAAGTAAAGTTCGAGCTGAATATGCATCATTAATGCACCCCTTTCAGAACCGAAGAGGAATAGAGTGTCTAAGCAGATAATTCTCTGTTTGTGTCATATAACTCTTGCAGTCAAGCTTGTGTTTACGTCACTTGAGTTACTCATTAATCTCAGACGATGTCGTGATAATGGAACAACTTAGCCGATCGCCAATCCCATCACTCTCAGTCCGTCTCCAACTCAGCCGTGACAGGTCTAGCAAGAATCTATATGTCGGTCATGATGATTGGAGCTGCTGGAATTGTCGTATTAGTGACGATTCTATTCTACTTACTAAAGATAGGATCTCGAGAAGTTGGTTTACCTCCGGGCCCACCTACGTTTCCTTTCGTTGGCAACCTTCATCAGCTTCCGAAGGGGGGTGCTTGGTTACGCCAGTGAGCTCGATTACCCTTGCAAATGTATTATCTTGTTAAAGGTGACTGTTAGATTCATAGAATGGAGCAGGGAATACGGGGGCATCATCTCGGTGAGCCCTTCATCTACTGACTGGAATAGTCAAATGGATTTGATCGCATTTAGCTCAAAATAACATCCAAACCAATTGTTGTCCTCTCATCCCCTCGCCTAGTGAGGGATTTTCTGGATAGGCGGAGTGCATCTACGTCAGATCGTCCGGTGATGAAGTTGGCGGATATGATAACGGGTGGCATGAATTTGACTTTAGCACGGAACGGTACGTGATCACACATATCGGAAGTTGTGCCATTAGGAACTCCTTTTTTCTGTAGGTCCTATCTGGAGATCTCAAAGGCGGGCCTTGCATAGTCTTCTTAATCGTCAGAGTCTGTGATCGGCATTTACCGATTCAACGAGCGGAGGCAACCCAGTTTATGTATGATCTGGTCACTGACCCGTGACTAAAACCAACGCTATTGTATTGATTTAACGTCTCATGCCAGAACAGAACTTCTTCGAACATACAGAGAGACAAGTCGCTTCAGTTATACTCTCAGCAGCATTTGGTACCAGATGTCCCCACTTTACTGATAGTGCAGCATCCGAGTTCTTCTCCATCGAACGAGAATTTGATACAGTCATAGCCCCCGGAACACACCCTCCTATTGATCTAGTCCCTCTCCTTCAATACGTTCCGGAGCGGTGGGCTTCGTGGAAAACCATATGTAAGGATTTGCGCAAAAGACAGAAAGGGTTTTATTATCGTTTATTGGAGTCCTGCGAACGTAGGATGAACAATGGGAGGAACAATGGGTGTTTTCTTGAAGATGTCATAATCAACAAAGAGACCTTGGGATTAACCAGGGAGATGATTGCATAAGTGTCGTATGCTGATCGTATCCGGCTTTTTGGCAACTCATCAGTTATTCTAATAGGTATCTCGGAGGAGTTTGCCTAGAGGGTGGGGCGAGTACAACCGCTATTTATATTCATCGCTTTATGCTATGTATGATGTGCTATCCCGAAGTGCAGCTCAAAGCCCAGGTTGAATTGGATTCGGTTGTCGGCACAGAAAGATTACCACAGATGGATGACATTGGGGACCTGCCTTACATACAATCTATCATCAAAGAAGTACTTTTCCTTTTCCTAGTCTTTGGGGTCATATTCGCATAACTGATAACATCTGATATTACTTAGGTACACAGATTCTATCCCACTGTTCCGCTGGCTATTCCTCATGCAACTACGGCCAATGAATCTGTGCGTTTCCTGGTCCTAGTAACATTCAAGATGACGAAATACTGCTTTCACCATAGATTGAAGGATATTTTATTCCAGAGGGCTCCACTATTTTCATGAATATATGTGAGCAAGTCCTGATAGCATCACACTCAACAGAGCTGAACGCAGTGTTACTTGACCCATGCAGATGGTATCTATCACGACGAGGAAATGTACGACAAGCCTAACGTTTTCCGTCCGGAACGCTTCTTGGAGTCTGAATATGGCACTAAACCGGGTGCTGACAACACAGGACTTCGTCCGGATTTTCACTTTGGTAGTGGAAGGGTGAGGGGTTTCCCAATCGCCTCACGCTTTTAGGAACAATATGATTACCCTCCGCTCAATATTAGCGTATCTGCCCCGGAATCCATCTGGCAAATAATACCATTGTCTGTGCTTTATTGTTTCTCCGTAACTGCGCTGATCTCTCCTGAACCTATATCAGATCATGAATGTCATGAATGTGCTTTGGGCATTCAATCTATCAAAAAGTAATAGTGACAGCAGGAATCCTTCGATGCCCATCACATTGGATGATTTTGTGCAGGTGTGCTAAGACAGTTCTTTATATCACCTCTCCATAAACTCACATTATACACTTCATTCATGAAGGGTATCTCGCTTGTACCGAAGCCATTCAAGTGCGATATTCAACCCCGAAGCGATAAACATGCAGCCTTGATTCACTCCGCGTTCTCAGAAGCGAGATCAAACTTTTTTATGTACGAACAGGAACTGGCTGAAGAAGATAAATGACGAGGGTGGCGCTCTTCAGTTTGAAAGTTTGTGATCTTTTCTATCACCACAGCTCCAAATTTGATATTTTCACGTTGGAGTTTTAAATTTTAGCACTAGTATCGGTCTACTGGTGGATCAAACATGCAATGGCGAAAGTTACATACCTTTCCTTTGTTTCGCTTGGAGTCCTTGTAAGCCCAATGACCAATTAAAACAACAGCTTGACCCGACTCGGTTATATTCGAGTTTAAGACAACGCCATATCCATGATGGTGTACTCCAGTTTCTATATGGGACTTTCGCCGGTAAGTATGTATTCAGTTGTCTTATATCTGATATCCAAGCAATTCTTAGAATGCTATGTCTTAATCGTCACTGGACCCAGGCAGGCGAGTAGAGAAATCCCCGTCCTAGCGACTCCTTCAGAAGAGAGCTAGGTTGCTCCCAAGGAAGCAATCCTCAGACTCTGGCAACATGAAGCTCTCATGATTCTCACTAGTATAAAGTGGTGTGATAGTTCCTGTCTTTGAACTTTGGAAACAGTCTGGATCGTTCTGGTGCGCCAAATGGAGGTAGGGTGCACGCAGTATCCCCTTGCGTCATATACCCTCGTGCGGCATCGCATCTCTACTCACAAACTCTGGAGTTTTACGTCTACACGTTTCTCCGTTTAGTACATAGACCCCGACTGACATATCGTGGTATCCACTCAGACAGGCATTTCATATTAATCGTCATTATCTATTCTAGCGCACGAACGCTTAGCCTCAAAGACAAGCCCTCGGGCGGAGACTTCCCAATGCTATCACCGTAGGTGTACTAGTATTAATACCACCTTGAAGCTTCCACTCCCCACTAGTATCTGCTGCGATTGTGATCATGATTACCCTTGTTGATATTGTCATTGTGCTTATCGTAGGTTTTTACTACTTACGAAAGATAGGAACCCGAGGACCTGGTCTTCCTCCCGGACCACCTACCTTACCACTTGTTGGAAACATTCATCAATTTCCGAAGGAGCGTCTCTGGCTACGGTGAGTCCGAATTCATGTGGCAGTAGAACAGCCGGTTGACCAGTTGATTATAGGTTTACAGAATGGAGCAGAGAATATGGGGGTATCGTCTCTGTACGTCCCAAAAATATTCGTGTGTTGACCGATTGAAACGAGGACAATCTCTACAGCTGAAGATCGCGTCCCAAACAGCCATTATCGTCACATCCCCTCGTATAGTGCGAGACCTCATGGATAAGCGTGGCAAATCTCTATCCAATCGTCCTCAAATGAAGCTCGCAGACAGTATCACAGATGGTCTGAATATTGGGTTTTCGCAAGGTCGTTCACAATCATAGTTCCCCTCCTGGAACGTTCTTAACGTGATTCTCGTCAGGTCATATATGGAAACTGCAAAGGCGGGCTGTACAAAGTCTCCTGAGTCATGAAGCATGCAATAAACATATACCCATTCAGAAAGCAGAGGCGATTCAATTTGCGTATGATTTACTCAAGGACCCGAAAGTACGTTGGTGCTCCACTCTATTAACTTTAATCTGACAATATTAACATGAGCATGATAGAATTTCTTCGAGCATACACAAAGGCAATTCGCTTCAGTTATGCTTTCCACAATCTTTGGGACTAGATGTCCTCGATATGAAAACAGCCTTGCATCTGAATTCTTTTCGATCGAGCGCGACTTCGATGAACTTCTTGCTCCGGGGGCGCATCCTCCTATTGACGTGATTCCAATTCTTCAATATGTTCCGGAACGTTGGGCCCCATGGAAGACTATCTGTAGAGATCTCCGCAGACGACAGCAGACATTTTATCATCGGTTGATGAACGCCTGTGAACAACGTATGAAGAATGGTAGGAATAACGGATGTTTCCTTGAAGATATCATCAATAATCGAGAGTCAATGGGGTTATCTAGGGAGATGGTGGCGCAAGTCCCTAAATTTTCTCATATTCTATATATTTCTGAATTTCCCTTATAGGTACATGGGAGGCGTTTCCTTGGAGGGTGGATCAAACACCATCGCTACCTTCATCCACCGATTCATCCTGTGTATGATGTGTCATCCCGATACACAACGTAGAGGTCAAGACGAGGTGGACAAGGTTGTCGGTCCAGAACGAATGCCTCAGATGGAGGATATTGCGAACATGCCTTACGTGCAAGCTATCATAAAAGAGGTAATTGAACCTTCTTGTTGTTAATTCTATCTTAATAATAATAATTCAATTGTGTTACCTCTTGTCAGGTACATAGGTTCTATCCAACAGCTCCATTAGCTATTCCCCATTCGAACGCGACCGATGAATCCGTACGTTGTCTGATTTCGATCTATATAAAAACGTTAACATATGTTTCCGACAAAGGTGGATGGGTATTTTATCCCGAAAGACTCGATCGTATTTATGAATATATGTACGTTCCTTTATCACCAACTTATCCTTTCCGTAACTCTTGTTCCTCTCTAGATGGAATATATCACAACGAAGAGTTGTACGATGAACCCCACACATTCCGGCCAGAACGCTTCCTAGACTCAGAATTTGGCACAAAGGCTGACGCAGATATTACGGGCCTTCGTTCCGATATACATTTTGGCAGTGGGAGGGTACGATATTGTTAACTCAAGGTTTATTTCGGCGAGGTCTAACGCACCTGAACGTCAGCGCATCTGCCCGGGAATGCATTTGGCGAACAATGCCGTTGTATGTGTTCTTTCAGCTCCAACTTCCAAAGTGAAATCCCTGAATTAAGTTTTTATCTAGGTCATGAACGTGCTGAATTTGCTATGGTCTTTCGACATGACCAAGGCAAAGGAAGATATCAGGGATCCGTTCTGTCCTATCACATTAGAAGACTTTGTTCCGGTATGTTATAGTCTTTCAATTGCCAAACGAAACACCAATTAATCCATATACTCAAAGGGTCTCACGATCGGTCCGAAACCTTTCGAATGCAATATTCAACCCCGAAGCGATAAACGTGCGGCTTTGATCCGCGCAGCCTTTTCAGAAGCTAGATCAATATTTTCCATGTTTGAACAAGAGTTGACAGATGACGAGAAGGTATTTGTGGAACGATGGTGAACAGATGGGTGTTTGGATAACAGGAACCCTGAGTCTCAAGTTTGTTCCTCGAAGACCTGCATGGTTCCGGAAAGGAGGGGCCACGATGTGTCAATATTTGGATTTCTAATTTCCGTCGATTTCAAAGTTTGCTTTGTACAGTTGTCATCCTAAACATACATCATGTCATACATTCGTTTCACATTGTTACACGTTTAGTAGTACTTCTTCAAGAAGGCAACAGCAGCCTTAAATGCGCCGTCCATCGCTTCCTTAACCTCCGGCTTGCTCTATATTACGAAGACGTCAATGATCCCTACGAGAAGAATAACTAGAGACTACAATACGTACAGCATCACCACGAATAGTGAATCCGTGTACCATTCCAGGCCAATAAGCACGCTCATAACCAGGAGCGAACTTGCCTCCGCCGAGGATTTCATCACCTTTGGCTTGAGATTCGATAGGGTATTGTTGGTCGGTTTCACAACTGTTGATGAACAAAGGAGCTTTCGACTTGGCGAGGTAGGTCTAAAAATTCGGTTCGTATTAGACGACCGAAATTCGGAAAAAAAAGTAGGTGATCACTTACCTCGAGATCTTCGGGGACCTTCAATAACGAAGGGTGGTTGACAAGAACGATATCGAGCTTGTTCTCGAAAGCGAGGTCGAAAGCGGGACGAGCACCATAGCAGAAACCAAGTGCGGCGATCTTGGTGACACCTTGTGCTTTCAGGACAGCGATGACACTCTCAATCATAGGGATAGTCTCAGCGGGCTGATGCTTTCCGAGCCATGCCATGAAATCAAAGGAAGGAGAACCCAAGGCGTCCGAGGGGATAGGGTCGCCCTTGAAGAGGTCGGGAACGATCACAGGATAACCTGCTTCGGCGAAAGTATCGGCGAGCAGCTAGAAGTCGATGTGAGTAAGAAAGGTATGTTACGCCTTTTGTGATTATATGACTTGAACATACTTTGCCGTTGTCAAGATCGATGCCGAAGACGTCGGGAAGGAAAAGCAACACTTTGTCCTTAGCGTAGTCGCCCTTGGGAGTGGTGACATAGCTCCTGATTCCACCGATCTCCTTGATCTCACCTGTGGGTCCGTATGTTAGTTTATGTCTCCAGTCTAGAGCGGCCGTACGCCTGTATTCGTACCTTCGGGAGTACCCTCATGACGAACACCTGGTTCGATCAGCGGTCAGGCTATTAGTCAACTACACAGATCGAAACGTAACCGAGTCGATCCACGCACCAGCGATGCAACTCTCGCAAAGACTCATGATTGTTGTGCTTAGTTGAAGTTCAGAGTGTGTTATCAGTCGTTATCGTAGTGAACGATACTTGTCAAGAGGGTTTCGGGTTGCCCCTCGCTGCTGCAGAAATGCACTTTATATAGCCATGATGTTCTCATCATGGATGGGTCAAATTCTTCCCATGGCTGAGGAACCGGCGCACATGTGGAGCAAGAGATGATATAATCCACTGATTTGCGTATTCAGCTCAGGTGTCAAGATCGATGGCCGAGCCCTAACATTTGCCGCTGTGGGGACTGAAGACCTTGAAAGAGGAAAATGTGGGGTCGTTGTGAGAGGCTGACATAGATACGTTCTCATACGGAGAACCACATACTGTGAATTTTGATTATAAAGGTATAGCGTTGCAAATGATGATTGAGAGCGAGGAACAGCTGAGGACAATGTCTCGGGAAGGCCCGCGCTCTAGATCCTATTTTCCCAACCTGGTTTCCTTTTTCGGCGAGCTGCATCATTCAGGAGGTGAGAGGCGCCCAGGCAGTCTACAAAATACCAGGCTTCCGTCTACCACAAACGCACACACAAGCGTTCATTTCCCCTCGCCACAATCATGAAGAACAAGAATAAGCAGACAAAGTTCCCTGTTGTGAGTCACAAAGGCGACCCGTGTCTTGATGTGATGTAACTCCTGAACGTGTGTCATCCACATACAGGCCCGGATAAAGCGCATTATGCAGAAAGATGAGGAGGTCGGAAAGGTTGCCCAAGCTACACCTGTCGTAATCTGTATGTCATCGTCTCTGACTACCTTATGGACAGTGAACTGCATGTAGGAACATAATACGCGTACCACTGGATAGCGAAAGCCCTGGAACTCTTCTTGGCCATGATCGTGGACGAAGCGAGCAAGGTCACAATAGAGAGGGGATCCAAGAGGGTGGAGGCGTACCATCTGTGCGTGATATCTTCATTTCGCGTATTACCTCTCGCTAACGCGAAATATGCAATAACAGGAAACACGCTGTTGAATCTGTCGAGATCCTCGATTTCTTGAAAGAACTCGTGGAATCTGTCCCTGACCCCTCGGCTGGGGGAACTATCGACCTCGAGCAAGAGGGAGCCGACAAAGAAAAGAAGAAACGAGGGAAAGGAAAGAGGGCAGAGGGTGGCGAGGGGACTAGAAAGCGTCGAAAGAAGGCAGACAAAAAGGACGACGATGAAATGGAGCCCGAGGAAGAGGAGATTCGTGTTCCTTATGCCAGACGGCTTAAGGAAGATGATGACGACTACGAACGGTGAGCATTCGGTGTTCGATGTTGAACGTTCAATGTCGTATATTTGTGTGCCATGTACCAGTTCATGGGACTTTAATCCGTGTACGCTATGTATTGTATTTATCACTTCGTTCTGCTGTGTCGACTGTATTGCTGTTGTCTTTTTGTTCTGGAATTTTACATTGTGTATCACTGTCATAGAATTCTGTTTCCAGGTCACATTTGCATTTCGAAGTCAGCTGAAACATAGCAAATGGTTCGTCACTTTGACCTAACAATTCATTTGGTCTAAGTTGGATATTGAGACAACAGATCCCAAATGCTCCCGGTACGTCGAGCATTCGCAGATCGAAGGCATCGAGTCGTCAAAACAAATAACGCACACTCATCGGGGCTATGACATATCCAGGCGACCGGTATAACATCCCGAACTTATCAAGGCCGTTGGAGTGCAAAGTGTCAAACCCAAGTTAATTGAAAACACGTGTCGCATAGTTTACGAAAGAGAAAAATACAAAAGCATAGAGTACTAACAATCCACACTGTGGGACGATGAACATTGCGATTCGTACATAAGACAAGACCACTATGGTTCACGCTCCACGACAAGCTGCGTGAAGGTAGACGTCCTCTCTCATGACAACCCGCCGACAAACGACGAGGCCGTGCGTTGAGGCATAAAGTAGATGAAGCGATAGTAATGATGGGAGGTTGGAGGCTCCAGGGACATGAGCTGGAAAATACAGAGCATCCGAGTCGGCCAATAGTGGTTTGTTGATACAATACAACACGAGGCTTATTTCTTTCATTGTTTTCATATGGTGAGTTAGAGTAGCTTAGTATCTCCAAGACGTGATTGACTTGACCCTGATGAAATACGATCCTGACAAGCTGTCACAATCGGACTGAGCTGTCGAATCAAGTTGCCCACATCAGACGGTTATAAAACTATGGTTTTATTGAGACATTTCAAATAAATAAGTATTATCGAGGAGCCTCTGAGTCATCAAGACCCGTAATTCCCAAAGATAATATCGGATTCACGCTATAGAAGCCATCGTAAGTGTAGGAATGGATGGCATTGGGTATAAGGTGCTGCAGACAAATACGAGCCGGGTCGAACTTCTTCGTATGTACTATTGGACATCTGAACCTGTAAAATAGTGAGTGAGTTGCGGGATTGAGATGTAATTATGAAAGTTACTCACCCAACTCGTTGGTGCGATCACTGGTCAGGTTCGCAGGGCGGGTTTTAACAGATGCATTGATTTTATCGACTAGAGCCCAGTCCCAGTATGTCGCTGGATGCACGTACGTCTCGTTGATGGTTGAAGAAGAAGAAGAGGCGCTGTTGTTCCCTAAAATACCAAATACATCGTTATGAGTTTGATGAAACAGTGAGAGGAAGAGAGAGAGATTGTTGGTACTGACGAGTCGTTGCACCCGATTGTGTAGGAGACATCATCGTATTCAGATAGCCAATATTATGCAAATCAATTGACGTCTATGGTACCCAGTTAATATTAGTATTGCGCATAGTTTGACATACTCGCCTTCGCTTTATTGTTCCATATGGCAACATCCTTGGAATACTGGTCCGCATCCTCAATAAGAGCTCCCAGGTGGAACTTCTTGAATGGTTTCTTGAGAGTACTTAGGGTATCGAGTCTCTCGAGAAGTAAGTCACCCCCTTCTGCCAATCTATCGATGATTAGATCGTCAGAATGCAATAGAATATAATGATAATAACAGATAGGATGCGTACTGGGAACCTTCATGCTTGACATCGTTGAGAAGAGGGTGATCCGTCTCTTTGGGGATTTTGTCATCTATTTCAGCAGACCTTTGTGCGATGAGGCTAGCCTCTTCGGTCACTTGTTTCCGGATGTTTTTCTCCTGTTTTTTATCCCCGTTGAACATAGAAAGCATGATGGTGTGATTAGTAGTGGACTCGGAATTAGAAGCTTAAGGGAAGGACTCGAAGTATGGGGGATCATAACTGGTGCATGCTGCGTTGCTTATATATTGAGGGACTCAGCTTGAGTCGCGTACAAAAAGAGAACAATAGGTGTGATGGTAGCAACCACTGGATGTCCAAGCCTAGCAGTCTGAAAGGACTCTTGTATTACGCGTTATGTAACGACTCGATCATTAGCGCTTTCTAATACATAAGCACCCACGCTCATCAGTGCTCGCCCAAAATGGACTTAGACACGGACTATACAACAATACGGTGGGAAGGGAGTTCGGCGCTGGCAGCTAAATCACCTATTCTTACTCAAGGGCCCCCAACCTCAGGCTAGCTCAGAAGCGATCCCTCATATTGTGAACACATTGTGAACGACAAGCAAGCAGATTTCTTCCTCCCCAAGGTTCACCGTCAGGCGCAATGGCCGTGCATCCTGATGCTCAAGCCTACAAAGACCGTTTGACACTCCTTTCGGGTGAGGTATGGTGGCGTGACCACCAGGTATGGCTGGCTGAAAGGGGCTACATGCTACGACCCCGTTACAGACCAGGCTGGGTCCCGTCGTGGAAAGGTACAGGCGACCGTTGGCAACGACACGAGGATGGACTCCAATTAGCGGTAAGGTTGAATACTGTCTCTACCTGTCTTGAAGCTGACCTCTCGTGCGATGTAGCATCGTGCTGTAATGGATGCAACTCGGCTCTCAGACGGAGAGACTGTTATGTTGAAACGGTTCTCTCGAGCAACAAACGGGTTAGAGGGGCCAATCACTATGTTCCTCGCATCTGAGCCTGCCAAGTCTCATCCGAAGAACCACTCTACTCCTATTTACGAGCTCTTCGACATCCCAGGAGAAGAATTCTCCATTTTTGTGATGCCAGTACTCGACGAATTCAACATCCCTCGTTTTGAAACAGTCGGAGAAGTGCTTGAATGTTTCCGTCAAGTATTCGAGGTATGAACCTAATACTCTTCTCATTATGATGATTTCATCATAAATTCCACCCAACACTAGGGTCTACAATTCTTACACGACTGTCGTATAGCGCATCGGTACGTACCACTATGATTGAGTGGGTACATGGCAATTAGAACATTGACAACCTTTAGTGATCTCATGGTCTACAATATTATGATTGATTCTAAAGGAATGTGGCCGGAACCATACCATATTATGGCTCCCCATATGAATCGATCTTTTACAGCAAGGGTTAAGAAACCGTTCACTCGGACTGCTCGACCTCCCAAATACCATATTATCGACTTTGGGTTATCACGTCAATACGCGCCTGATAATCTGAACCCCACGGAAACCTTACCAGAAGGGGGTGATCGTACAGTGCCGGAATTCACCAACGGGACCCAACCTGTGCTTCACGATCCGTTTGCCGTAGACATATACTGTGTGGGCAACGTTATCCAAGAATGTATATTGCAGGTCAGTCGCCGAACAATTGATGTGTTTGGGCATCTGCTGATTCTAGATACATGTAGGTATATACTGGTTGTGAATTCCTTCAGCCCCTTGTCGATGCAATGCGAGAGCCCAACCCACAGAAACGGTTAAAGATTAAGCAGGTAGTCGAGCAATACAACAAGATCCTCAAGTCACGATGGTGGTGGCAGCTTCGTGCCAGAGTCCTCTTGAGGAATCCTACTGGACGGGGCAATCAGCGTTACGGTATTGTTGACTATACTCAACAGTTATTCAACACAATGGGCCATATCTTAACGTTTAAGAGTGCATTACCGAAGCCTCGCGAATGATCCACCGTCTACCGGGATTCCTCTCAAGATATCCATTTGTTGCGCAGGAATTCTATCCCACTAATTTGATTCGCCCTAATTACCGCGATAAAGACATTTCTCTTTTCAACAGTGGACACATGTAGAGTCGAGCTCAACACGCGGATGGCATATCTACCCGTGTCAACTATCCACATATTCTTGCTTATTGTCTATTGGACGTTCTTATTTGGCTCGTATATCTGCTTTCTTCATTCTGGCCCAGTATCGAATGTGCTCCGTCGTGTTGTTGTCCAATTTTTAGCGCTCCTGAACATGTTGCTTGTTGGACCCTGTTGCCTTTTTGTTCTGGAATTTTATATTGTGTATCACTGTCATAGAATTCTGTTTCCAGGTCACATTCGCATTTCAAAGTCAGCTGAAACCTAGCAAATGGTTCGTCACTTTGACCTAACAATTCCTTTGGTCTAAGTTGGATATTGAGACAACAGATCCCAAATGCTCCCGGTACGTCGAGCATTCGCAGATAAAGGCATCGAGTCGTCAAAGCAAATAGCGCATATCCGTCGGGGCTATGACATATACAGGTGACCAGTATAACATCCCAAATTTATGTAAGGTTGTTAGAGTGTAAAGTGTCAAACCCAACTCAAGCTAATTGAAAACACGTGTTGCATAGTTTACGAAAGAGAAAAATACAAAAGCACAGAGTACTAACAATCCACGCTGTGGGACGATGAACATTGCAATTCGTACATAAGACAAGACCACTATGGTAAACGCTCCACAACAAGCCGCGTGAAGGTAGACGTCCTCTCTCATGACAGCCCGCCGACAAACGACGAGGTCGTGCATTGAGGCATTGGGTATCCACGCATGTAAGACATAAGGTAGATGAAGCGATAGTAATAGTGGGAGGTTGGAGGGTCCAGGGACATATGCATGAGCTAGAAAATACAGAGCATTCGAGTCGGCCAATAGTGGTTAAATAGTGGTTACCGTTCGTCATCATAAATATATGAGCTTGTCAGAGAAATCAGCGCCGAGGGAGGAATGAAAAGATTCTGGAGGTCGAAGGGAGGATATTGCTATCGTGCGTTACGGGTTCACGAACGACTGTTCAAAGCTGAAACCATGACCCCGATAACCTTCAACCACATATCGTTGATTGCCTCGCTTTGGCTACTTTCGTATCCTGGTCTGTATTGCGTACGTCGCGGTTGTACGAAGCATGAGGGTGATGGTGATGGCCGACTTGAGGCAGACGAGACATATTGCTCTAGATAGTATAGTAAAGGCACAATATCCAAGCAATCCGAAGTGAACTTACTTAGTGCGCGCCAAGGATCCTGCTGCACAGACCCTTCCCGCAGTTTCAATAGTTCTAGTCTTGCCATGAGGGCATTCCGCAATTTCATCGCTTCTGCTCTTCTGTCCTCTCGACCTTCAACCCAAGACATGTGCCTCTCGTCGCTGACTGAATCTATTAGTTTAGTGTAGATATAATATAAGAACGCATCGTACTCACTGCCCTGGAAGAACCTACGGGTATGTGCTTCTCGCCCTTCTATCTCCATCGAAAGCGCCTCGATAAGCTCATCCAAAACCTCCAACTCCTGCAGTGCCTCCTCCGAGCTTTGAAGTCGTTTCACAGCACGGCGGGTGAGACATGCGGAAGCATCGAGGGTATCGACGAGCTGAGAGTGTTTCTTGTACTGCTTGAGCGACAGCCAGTACTCTCTTTGATGCCGATCACAACGAACTTCCGATAGTTCGATTAGTGTGTTGCACGCAGTGTATTCATCTGCGAGGGTCGCGGTGCATTGCCTTCGCGGGACGGTTGATTTAGATTGTCGACGGCGGTTTCGGGTCATGTTCGAGGGGATAATTGTGACGGAGGTTCAATTTGGGAGGAAGTTAAGAGGAGGACTATCCTCCAACGGAGCATCCTGTCCTCAAACACGAGTCGATAGCAAGGTGAGGTGAGTGCGTGCCATAGCCCTCGAAATGAACGACACTCACGTGAATCAGTAACACGTTTAGTTTTTCGACGATCTGGGTTCTGTATAAACATCACATCGAGCAGAAAGTGTTAGCTAGTAGGCTCTATCATATTTTGACGAGTCAGTTTAGGAGTATAACAATATCGATGTTTAGGTTATTTTTTAATTTTTTTTCTCGTTCCACCTGGAGACGCCGTGACGGCATACGAGCAATGCGCCGACCACGCATATGAAGATAGACTGTCCGATGGTGCTAGCCCTGTTATTAGTACTACCACTGATCGCGTTGAATGTAACAAGCTCAAGAAACGGGAAGAGCGATCACCACACGGTAATGAACTATGGGGAACACACTATCACAAGACAGGCCTGACGACGCCAGCAACCTGAATAGCGAATACGATGATCTGAAATTGATATAAAGGTCGCAGTTCAACGGTTTGTGGAGATGGAGAAGCATTGACATCACCCTTCTTGGTCCCGTAGAAGGTCACACAACCTGCAAAATTCATCATTGAGATGTCCCAATTCCGGAAGGACTATCAGCTACTCAGGTAGAGTACCCCTGGCAGCAGCAACAATCCTACGTCCTCTTTATACTTGTTCAGAAGCATAACTTTACAACGTACTTCTTCAGCATGACAGTCTCCGTCGGAGATTCGAGTCGTATCTATGACAGCGTGATGCTACGTGGGGTAAATGCTCAGCGCTCAAAGATTGACAGTTCGTACCGACGATACCTGTCCATCCTCGAAGTGCACCCAACACGTTCCTATATCCTTCCATGAGGGGTCCGAATCTGGTTTATAATGAGGTCGCAACATGTGGCCTTGCTCTGCCAGTCATCCTTAATACTCGCGCCAGAATATTTCTTGAGGAAGGAGTGTAAGATGATCATGATAGACCTGTTGGTCCGGGAGTAAACTGAGCTGTGTCTACCCATCCCTCCGAGTTCGCCCCATAATTACGGTTCCAACCAACAGCTGTAAAGATGAGATGAGGAAGGTCAATCGGTGGCTAATATGAGAACATGGGGGTACTTGTTGAGCATCGGTCTGAGTAGGTGAGTAATCTTCCATGCTCAAGCTCCACCGCAACTTGAGAGAGAGAAATAATCAGGACCCTCTTACCCGGTGACCAGTGTTGAATTAACAGCTTGAAGCTTGAGCGCTGAAGATTGTTTGGTGTTATTGTGCGAGACCACCGTTAAACATGCCATTTTGGGAATCTGTGATCCACTCCAGTATTGCCAGATATACCGTAGTAAGTATATACGTATGTATAATCTTTCCGAGATATACATCAGCAAAAAATCTACCCCGCATACAGACCTAAGTCTAATACCTAGTGACTAGTACTGCCCTGCCGAAAGTGAGCCCTGCATCCCCTTCAGCTTTTCTTCGATCCAGTCCAATGTAGGACGATCCTCAGGAACCGTCCAGCACCTCTCTATGATTTCCCATAGCTCGTCAGGTATTACAACCTGAATATTTTCCCTTTGCACCTTGACAGTCACTTCTCGATCAAGGGGTTCCAAACTAAGGATTGCTCTGTCTCTTCTAATCTCGTAGTTGTTCCCTTCCAGAGCAGGGTAAATGGGTCTTGTGGTATATAGCTATAAATTGTCTCTCATTAATGCAGAAACATGGAGAGATAAGGAAGGTCTCACATGGAAGCACAAAGCAGCAAATGTGAAGATGTCAGACTTCGCGGTCGGCCGCTGAGTGTTTGAGTCGGGATGTATTTGTTCAGGCGCTTGGACAAGTCTACCTTGAGAGGATCCCTGTTGGAGGTTGTTGACCTCTTGAATTATCCCGAGCCCAAAATCGGTCAGTACAATGTCGAACTGGAGGTGGCGACTATTCGGCTGAGGGTTTACGACAAGGACATTTCCCTATGCAGTGAAGGCGTGAGATTGATATTATTAGCTCGGGGAGTGTTATTACCGAATGTAAGTTGCCATGTGTGGCACCTCGCTTGTGCAAATATTGTAGTCCCTCCACCACCTGGAGCAGCTAAAAGGGCGGGTATTGTTTGAGTTGCGTGCGCTCGGAGTCTACTTGTGCACTTACCCAACGGTATACAAGAAGCTGATAGAAACGCCCCCATCGATATCGCTTATGACTTTGGACCATGGCTTCCAGGAACTTCCTACTGTCACCATCGCGGTGCCATGATGAGATCATAAAGTAATCCTGGTCTGTTCTGACGACTCCTGACAGCGAGAGAAGACGTTCATGTTTTCGTGTTTTCCACATCAACGCCTCACGATAACACATCTACAGTATTCAAATCGATGTGAGCTTAGTGAGTACCACTATTTCAAAGACATAGATAGAGGTCATCTCACCCATCGCATATGCTCATCCACACCGTTACGGTCATACGCCCATATTAACCGTTTTGCTGCAACAGTCATCCCGTTATAGGTCGTCCTGAATACAAACCCCCCCACAGATGGTTGATATGATATATCAACATCGCGACCTTCTAGGAAGAAGGAGCCAGGTAGCCTCTCATAGTGATCTGCCACCTTCATCAAAAACCATACTGTTCCTTGCTGAGTAGCTATGTCGGGGCTGTTGACTGCAATCTATAGCTGGCATTAGACGAAGTCAGAATTTGTGAGAATAGTCAATGCATACAGCTAACATAACATTCATAGCATACTCTGCTATGTCGCCCGGCCAGTGAGCCACATACTGGTTATCAGCATCTAGTGCTCGCAAGGCCGAATCCAGTCGACACGCTATCATAAAGGCTTTATGCGCACATTCGATACTACAGCAATATGCGTGCTCTGCTACAGCCTCCTTCTTGTTACAAACCTATATGTAAGATACAATTATTGGTGGCTCAAGATTAGACCAAAGAAAGATCACGTACTGTACACTTCGCATTGGCTGAGCCATACGCTTCGAGGGTTTCGATGATATTTCTGAGATACGGGGCATCATTGAGAAATGTAGGGGTAGTATACTGAGAAATGGCGTTCATGGTAGAAGGAATGTGTTAATTTGTCTGTATGCAATTGAAGCGAACGGTCAGGTTATATACTACTACTTACGTATTACGTGAAGTCTTGGATCTATGTCTGGTCATGTCCTGATCTAGCTCCAGGTGCGAGTCTTGTGAATGCAAGTAGGTAACTCGAGGCGGGGACGATCAAGTGTTGTTGTATTCTTCCATGTGAGGGAGGAGCTGGTAACCATCTGTCAGCGACACAAGAAAACAGTCGGTCGCGGAGATCTGTAGGTGATGGCGCTTTTCGGGAACAACCCTAGAAACGGTCAGGGCTTGCATTGTACTATGCAAGCGAAACGGCTCGAGTACACTTGAGCTTGGTTGTTCAGCGACCTATCCGACGTAACAGTTATGTTATGAAATGGCTTGATTGACACATAGAAGAATTTCAAGCTTGTGCGCTCACAAGGGTGATGTTGAAGCCGAGCAGGACCAAGTATACATCATCGGATATCCACAAGAGGCAAATTAAAAGGTGGCTAGGGCCAGATGGCACGCAACCCTTGTTCTTTACCGACAGCTACCGAACCCTGTCAGTAAATGACAGCGTCCTGATTGTGCCACCATAATGCTTTCTCAGGACAGCTTACAAGAGTGCGTGTGTCGTGGGAACCAAGAGTAAAGAACAAAGAACTTTTGATCGTCCGAGACCAGACAACGCGGGGATCACATCGACCCTAGTTCAAGAAGTAGTACCTGGTGTGAACAAGTCGATCCCCGGCCTAACCGTTACAATTGGGCGCTTCGTACTTGTTGGGACTTGTTTGTCATAAGCTTGCCTGCCAGTGCGTTAGGCTAAACCTAGGCTCACCAGCCGGTTCCTCACATTCAGACTTTGCAGATATACATAAATAAGAATGTCCAATAGACAACAAGCAAGTACGTATAGGTAGCTGACATGGGTAAGTAGATATGTCCGCTATTGAAAAGAGTATCGCGGTAACCAGAATGCTGGATCATTTGCGCGGTTTTGGTAACGCGCTCTTGAATGTCAAGATATGGCCTGTTGTATTGAATAATTGACGGGTATAGTCAATAATAGTACCATGACGCTCATCGAACAACAATCCCCTGGCATCCTTCAAGACGACTCTGGCACGAAGCTGCCACCACCACCGCGATTTGATAATCTTCTTGTGTTGTTCAACTACCTGCTCGATTTTTAACCGCTTCTTGGGATCGGGCTCTCGCATCGCATCGACAAGGGGTTTTAGAAATTCACACCCCCGGTATGCCTATATGTAATGTTAGCTGAATCCACGCAGAAACTATGAAGGAGGGACTAACATCCAATATGTATTCTTGGATAACATTACCCACACAGTATATATCGACGGCAAATGGGTCATGTAACACATGTCCCGAGTCGTTAGTGAATTCTGGCACTGTACGATCACCTCCTTCTGGAGCGGTTTCTGTAGGGTTCAGATTATCAGGCGAGTACCGACGTGACAACCCGAAGTCAATGATATGGTATTTCGGAGGTCGAGCGGTCCGAGTGAACGGTTTCTTAACATCTGCTGTAAATGATCGATTCATGTCAGGAGCCATGATATGGAACGGCTCCGGCCACATATCCTTCGAGTCCATCATGATATTGTAGACCATCAGATCACTAAAAGTTGTCAATATTCCAGTCTACTTAACCGAAGATGTCACTACATACCGATGGGCTATACGGCAATCGTGCAGAAACTGCAAACCCTGGTATGGGGGTAGAAGTTGCGATTAGGACATGTCAGGAATAGAATAGGATTATTAACTTCATACCTCGAACACTTGGCGTAAACATTCAAGCACTTCCCCGACTGTTTCAAAACGAGGTTTGAAGAAGTAGTCCAAAACCGGCATTACAAGAATGGTCAGATCTTCCCCCGGAACCTCGAGGACTTCGTAAATAGGAATGGAGTGATTCCTGGGGTGGGACTTTGCTGGTTCAGATGCGAGGAACATGGTAATTTCCGTTTCGTGCGGATCCAGGTTGTGCGAGACCTGCTTTAGCATGACAGTCTCTCCATCTGAGAGTCGGGTTGCATCTATTACAGCAGGGTGCTACATCACATGATAGGTCAGCTTCAAGACATGAGGGAGTCGTATTCAATCCTACCCTCAATTGGAGTCCATCCTCGTGTTCTTGCCAACGTTCGCCTGTACCCTTCCATGAAGGAACCCAGTCTGGTCTGTAGCGGGGTCGTAGCATGTAGCCCCTTTCAGCCAGCCATACCTGGTGGTCGCGCCAGAATACCTCACCCGAAAGGAGTGTCAAACGGTCTTTGAAAGCTTGCGCATCCGAAGGATCCACGTCCATTGCACCTGAAGGTGAACCTTCGTCCATTACAGCTGGTTATGTTCAAGTTAAGGCTGAGGTTTGGTGAGAATAACTTTGCTTACTTGTGTTTTACGAATCACGGATATGACGAATTGCTTCAGACACCACCAGGGCTAAACGTTCGAGTTGGGGAGAGTCCTTCAGCAACTTGAAGTATAAGGGACACACCTAGACTCCCAGCAGTTGCCCGGAGCGCTGAGCCTTGTTCCCACCATTTCTGGTCTAAGTCCAGTTTGGACGAGCGTGGGTGCTTATGTATTGAGGACTGCTTCAAACTGTCAGTGGTTGCTACCATCCTGGCGACCATCATGCCTATTGTTCCCTTTCTGTACGCGGCTCAAGCTGAGACCCTTGCTATATAAGTAACGCGATATGCAACATTTCCAAGCCCCATACACTCATCCTTCTCTCAAGCTCATCCTTCCACTAGCACCAGCCTTCACACCACCATGCTCTCTCTCTTTAATCGCGAAAAACAACAGGAGAAAAGTCTCCGGAAACAATTGATTAAAGAGTCTAACTTCATCACGCAAATGTCTGCCGAGATACGTGACAAAATCCCTGAACAGACAGATCACCCCCTTCTGAATAAAGTCATGCGTGAAGGTCCCACGTATGTTCTACACCCATTACTATCATTCCATTCTATCGGATCCTGACTGTGTGATGATTGATAGCTTGGCAGAAGGGGGCGACTCACTTCTCGAAAGGCTCGATGATCTGAGCGCTCTCGAGAAGCCATGCAAGAAACTTGAACTGAAAACTCTCAAAAGGGATGCAACCCGGTATTCCGTGGATGTTACGACATGGAGTCAGCACGCGAAGGTGAGCGCATTTGACATTGCATATATATTTTCAATAACGGTTACAACAGAAATCACTTCGACTGCAAGATCTTGGCCACCTGAACATGACGATGTCTCCCACACAATCAGGTGCAACAACTCGTGAGTAGCAATGATCCCTCCCTCTGTGTCTCTCAGTTGTCCATCAAACTCATAACGGGGTATCTGGTCTTTTAGGGAACAACAGTGCCTCTACTTCCTCTTCGACCATCAACGAGACGTACGTGCATCCAGTGAAATACTGGGACTGGGCTCTGGTCGATAAAATCAATGCATCTGTTAAAACCCGCCCTGCGAACCTGACCAGTGATCGCACCAACGAGTTAGGTGAGTAACTTTCATGATTACATCTCAATCCCGCAACTCACTCATTATTTTACAGGTTCAGATGTCCAATAGTACATATGAAGAAGTTCAACCTGGCTCGTATTTGTCTGCAGCACCTTATACCCAATGCCATCCATTCTTACACTTACGATGGCTTCTATAGCGTGATTCCGATATTATCTTTGGGATTACGGGTCTTGATGACTCGGAGGCTCCTCGGTGATACTTATTTATTTGAAATGTCTCAATAAAACCATAGCTTTATAACCGTCTGATGTGGGTAACTTGATTCAACAGCCAGTCCGACTGTGACAGCTTGTCAGGATCGTATTTCATCAGGGTCAAGTCAATAACGTCTTGGAAATACTAAACTACTCTAACCCACCATATGAGAACAATGAAAGAAATAAGCATCGTATTGTATTGTTGTATCGACAAACCAGTAACCATCTGTCATAAGATGGAATTCTATTCCGTAAGAACCATGTACGTAGAGACACCTGCACAAAGTAGGAAAGTTATGTGCAAACGAACCAATTTGGTAAGATCCGAAGGGCTCCAAAAATGTTGTTTACACTTACCGGACACATAATGGCGAAAATACAAGGACTCTTCTGATCGAGTCATCCTCAGGCTATCCAAGTTAGTCACTTCCGGTCAAGGCTTGTACTAATGCGCTGAACCTGAATAGTATGAACATTGTATTGTGCGCGGAGTTATCTTATAGAAGACATCATGGATCTAATAGGTGTCATCCAATGAGCAAAGTCCTTATTCGTCAGTATGATTACTCAGGCAACCATAATTGTGAAGACTCACAGATAGAGCAAATTAAGATGATACATGTGCTTGGAAGCATGCAAACGAAGAGACATACGGAACAGCAAGGTGATTGACGACAACCGGAGTTCCGACAACAAGAGGACAAGAACCGAATGTCATCGTCAGTCGCGCCTCACAAGGACGAGGCCACAGCCTACAGAACAACCAAAATGTACATCGTGTCTCCTTGTATCTTGACTGATCATCCGTTCATTTCAGCATGGCCTGTCAGTCGACTACAACAGTCCATTGTAAACAAAGGAGTATGGTAAATTCCATATTTACGAATACACTGTGGACATCGGCGCAACGGATTGATTAATATTAGAATGGATGCCTGACCCAATGAGGGAGAGTAAACTAGTCTCGAGAGAGTTCGTCCGTGACAGGCGATATCATACCATATTCTGGGTTTTGGCAATGCACTAGCTGAGGCCCAAATGAATGTGGCCTTGAACCGTGTCTCTCAATTTGGTCACAAAACGGCAACCGCCCGGGCCGTCTTCGGCGAAAGGTGGCGAACCTCAATTTTGCAATTCTTGTGACTCTGACGATTGGAGGGTTAACAATTTCACTTTTTCGTCTCACTTGCCCCTTATAAAAGTGACTTGCTCTCACTTGTCGCGCTACAAGTGAAATTTCCCACGTGAATCTAAATACTCCTTCAATCTTCACTTGCTCGCTTTCTTTCACTTGGTCAATGTTCTGCCCTCTGTGATGTTATGTGGTTCTCAATCTGGCTGCTACATCCTGGTTCACCATCTAGGAGTGTACCAGCTGCTCCTGGATATAGGATTTCACCTGTATATCTTGGCTGTGTCCACTCGCTATCAACAAGACATCATTTTCACTTGTGTCGCCTTCCTTTATTCGGACATCAATAAATACATAAATACATGTTTTTTTGTACTAGAACTACTGGATGTGTATTGTAAGATTGCGCATTGCGTTGATGTTCTAGACATTATTGTGATTCATTCCTAGGATTAGGGATAGTGGAATGGTGGAAGCTGAGCGGGGGTGTCTTGGTCGGCAGAAAACACACTACAAGTACGGGGGTAAGTACAGACAGAGGAACCAGCAATCATCGAGTTGCCCAGAGGTATAGGTAACGTGTGTTGTGTACAACATACTGAACAAGTTTGCAGTTGTTACATAGGACAAGGAATACGGGGGTGAGAGGACCTAGGAGCCACCGGACACCGTCTCTGAATGAGAGAATCAATGATTCAAGATGAACTTATGTTAAGAGAGGAGACAGATGTGCATGTAGTACTAGCCCTGGCAGCCCTAGGAGAAGTCATCAAGTGAGCAAGTGAAGGCAAGTGAGGCGTGAGTGAAGTGCGTGCCAGTGAAGCCAAGTTGATTCGCAAGAAATGGCAGGCGCCAAGTGAGACAAGTGTACGAAAAAAGTTACTTTGTACAGCCTCTGACGATTGTGTTGCGGTGCTGAGCTTGGCAGTGCTCACTGCCTCTAGTTGCAACACCAACGTGCTTCTTTCGAATCTACTACTGTGGTTTACTGGTACTCGTTGCTAACTAACTATAGAGCATTAGGATCAAACATGCGCTATCGGCATGCCCCTTCTGTCACTTATGTACTCCTGATTGATATTGTTGTACAGCTACAGTCCGACATGCGTCACAATATCGGATCTAGTCAAGGGTCTAAGTTCGAAGGTCGTCTGAAATGAGATGGATCCTCCCAAGACGAGCTCTGTCTGCTTCTAAATGTAACGGTGATGAAAAGATTGACGCACATATCAGGCTGGCGTCGTGTCTTAAGAGTCAAGGCCCTCTAACTCAAGCTCCAAGGGTACAAATATTTGGAGGATGCATGTCCCATTCAGGCCTCCAGACGCTCTTCAAGTCAAGTTATAAGGAGCAAGTGTGCCTTGGCGAACCCTCATTCACAACAATGACTACCTCTGTCGCTGTAAGACAAGATATCTTCAAGAAGAGCTACCCTTCTATCACGGTTATTTCAATAGAGGAACATCTCTTAACTAATGACTACTTGAAATCATTCTTAGCAGCTTCGCACTCTACGACTCTAGGGTTATCTGCTATTTACGAGAAGAAATGCAAGCTTTCTCACCTAGCTATTGCAACTGCTAGCGTCGTACTTCTCGTCCGTCTACCCGCTAATCGACCCAAGACTTCCAAGCGTAATCGGAAGTCCCCTTTAGAGGAGAGTATTCTGTGTAGCACAAGATTGACAAAGCTATCATTCGACGCCGAGCACTTAGCAACTGCTTTGTTTCTCGATCACGACTATCACATTAACGACGTTGTGGACATAGATTCCCTCGTGCCCAAGACGGAAACCCGTGGGTCCACAGCTGCGCTCCACAAATCGTTAGGCGGGCAGGAATGCATCAACGAGGAGGGCGTCATGTGCGCCTTTCGTCGATCTCATCAGGAAAAGTCCCAAAGGAATAAATGTTTGGCTTTACGGGCGTGGTCTTCATGCATCATTGCTGCTCTTCCCGAGATGGTCAAAGCCTTACCTGCAGCACGTACCATTGATACGTTAAATATGCCTCCATCGGTAGGCTTCTTCATGGTAGATCTGTTCTGCTTGGCTCACTTACTCTTAGGAGCTTAGGGTTCTTGCGAGATCCGTACGAGATCATGATCGTTTGGTGGCTTTGAAACCTCTTAGAGCCAAGAATGACATTTCTCCCAAAGCCAAGTTCAGTAAAGGAAAGTTGCAACTAGATCTCACTCGTTTCAAGACTCGTATGCGAAAATCGGATACCCAGGTATGTTATTTACTAATATCACGAAACAAGGCTAAGTCAACATTTTATGACAGACTGTTGAGGTGAAATTCAGCGATGGTGACAAGACCTCGAATGTCTTCGGGCGTGTGACAAGGGTCAAGGGAAAGTCCGCACAAGTTCTGTTGAAAGGTGCTGTACAACGTGGTACAATTTCCGTCTCTACGTTGGGCAAGGACGATCCAACCAACTTGGAGATGGAACGGATTGATGTCACTTTGACATGCTTACAGAACAACAACGCACTCTTTAGGCAAGACTTGGCTGCATGGATCTTCCTCGCTCGAAAACTTCGTGCCTCACCGAGCTCCTCACAGCCTTCCATTTATCCCTCCGGCAAACGTGAACTCAACAATTCACAAAACCTTGCTGTGAAACATGTCCTTTCAAAGGCCAGCTCCGATCGTGTTTGTCTTATTCAAGGCCCCCCCGGCACTGGGAAGACAACCGTGATTGCAGCTAGCGTCCGCATTTTCCTGGCTAACCCGACTTTGGGATTAGGCTCGTGTATGTGGCTAATGGCTCAATCCAATGTCGCCGTAAAGAATATTGCGGAGAAGCTCGCGGACAATGACATGCTCGACTTCATACTCTTGGTCTCACTGGACTTCCATTTTCAATGGCAAGTGATCCTCCCAAGCCTCTATTGATTCTCTCTCGTTAACTTTCTACGTTAGGCACGAACACCTCTACTCTAAGATAGAAGCAAACGTAATCAGGAGCGACAAATTTTCCCCCAGAAATGCTGCTAATACCATGCGACGTCTAGCCGGAAGTCGGGTCATTCTTTGCACATTATCTATGCTGTCTCACCCAGCACTTGACAATGCTGGGGTATTTGAGACCGTGCCGGTTGATACGGTCATACTTGATGAGGCCAGTCAGATCGAAGTAGGAGATTACCTTCCTCTATTGAGTAGATTTGGTCGTGGTCTCCGCAAGCTAGCATTCATCGGTGATGATAAGCAGCGTACGTCATCACGTTCTCAGCCATGATTCTGACTCACAGGCTGCACGCAGTCGCACCATTCGGTCAAGATGACATAGGACATCTTCGCAGTGTCTTCGAGTTGCACCATCTACAACCCAATGTCGTCTTCCTGGATACACAATGTGAGTCCACTCAAAATATGCTATTTTGTTATACATTAAAAGGTGCTGTCTGATAGATCGAATGCCGACACCTGTGGGTGACTTTTTATCCTCTCATGTTTATGACAAGAAGCTACAGTCCAAACACGACATATCAACTCGGAAATCCTGCCGCTTAGTCGATATCCGCCGCGGGCAAGAAACTAAATCGGGCAATAGTTGGGTGGTAAGTTCTGCTAACTAGTGGTCAGTTTTTGTCTCTCATACTTGGCTTAGAACAAGGAAGAGGTACAAGCAGTAATTCACATTGCACGAAAGTATCAAAAGGAAGGCAAAGATTACCGTATCATAACACCCTATGATGCGCAACGCAATGCTATCGAGAAATCCCTCAAAAGTGCCAATATGAACTGGGAAGATAAATGTTTCAATGTCGATTCTTTCCAGGGTAAGTCTTAAGACACATACTTATTCTACATACCCGCTTGCATTCTAATCACGTTCTCTTGCAGGAAACGAGGCTGATCATATAGTAATCTCGGTCGTGCGCTCGGATAAAGTTGGTTTCCTAAAGAATCTACGACGATCAAATGTCATGTTATCACGCTGCAAGCAGAGTATGACGATTTGCACTAACAGGCGCTACCTTGAAGGGGTGGCATCCGATACGCTGCTTGGGAAGTTGGCGAAGGAGTGGGGAGCTGCTGGACGACAATGGTTAACCTGGCGGGATGTACTTGCGGGACGGTTTTGAACAAGCTGTGTGTTTGATATTTTTATAGAAGTCGTTTTTGATTATACTTAAAGCTCATTGACAAGCCCCAGCCCCGAGATATTAGGTGCGTGAATGCGTGTGTATTGAGAAGGCCATTTCACAGAGTTAAACTTGTATAGGTATACTATTTCTCATTAGTTCGTCGTCTCCAGACTGTCCGTTCTGCAAATTCCATTGAAGAGCCGAGAATGTAGCAGACTCGGAGATTCTCATTTCCACCGGCATTGCGGATCCATTGCAGACCCATACAAAGCATATTGTCAAGTTGTATTCAAAACTGATACTTGATGTCCTCATCCCTCTCGACACGGGGCAATTACAACAAGGCTTACTTATCTCTTGCGCAGCATTCCAGCTCCATGACTCCAATAGACGTTCCGCAGTAACTTGCGGCATATATGGTTTCCTTCTTAATCAGCTATCATCTGACAGCCTCGTTTAATCCTCGTGTCAATGGCGTTAGTAATACAAGAAACCCATCTGCACCCACAGCTTTGGTAAATGAACTACAAACCTAATACATCGCGACAACATATCTTATCTATCTGCTGTCTTGACTATCCTCTTTACCGTCTCCAGACTCGACGACTTACCTCTCCAGATTGTTTACTTGTATCATGGATACAGTTTTTGATGTCCTCTCACCAGTATTATCTCCCTTGTTGTCGGTGTCAAGCAGAATTATAGACCTAAGCCTCGGGTCATCACCACGGGACCAGGACCTACTACCCTCACCGTACCGTTCTCCAAGTCACTACCAGATCAATTATTTCCCCCGCACAGCCAATAATCCCTTGTCGCCGGTGAGCATTCGAACATTTCAACATTGTTGTCATTCATTGATTTGATCATTAGAGAGAGATCAGAGAATTGCTCCCCGATGCCTTGGCTGCTTACGTTCGGGGACATATCCCATTATCTAATCCCAGAGCCACCACAGCATGGATACGTCGTCATAAGGTATATGGCGACAGCTTCATGGATACACCAGAGAATGTACTGCGACAGTACGTTCAATGATCGAAGTATGATGATAAATTTGATGCTGAGTGTTATTATATAGGAAGACTGGAGAAAACGACGTACTACTGGACGACCTTATCCGAGTTCAAGAAGCAATATGTGGAGCGTTCAGACCATCGTTGCGCGAAACACCCCGAAAATCGAATATGTCAGCACCCACATCTTCAGACACAGTTCTTGTCTCCGCCAGTATGGATGGAATAACACTTGTCGCGGATCCCGATATCCCTGCCGGTTCTCAAGCTGGTTCCGTGAGTGGTCTCCAGCTTACTGGGGCTCAGCTTCAGGAGCCTAGAGATGCAGATCTCCTAGAGACTACACAAACACCTCACGATGAATCCACAGCTTATATCCCCACCTCGCCCAGTTCTGATCATACTCAACCGGCCTCGGAGACAAGTGAGCCTATCGAGCCGATATTCCAGAGACAAACACCTCCGCATGTGTATACTCCTGTCTCCAGTATCCAGGATCCTGCTCCGTGGACGTTGGGCTTATCTCCTTTACTTTTAGCAATGTCTGCCCCGAATCTTCAGATACCAGTAACATCTCCACCATTCTCGGCGAGGTGCGAGAACGAAACTCTCATAAATCCCTCGTATCATGAATACCCCTTTCCCCCACCACCCCCTAACACTCCTATAAACCCTGACTCCTCCCAAGACACCACGGCATCCACATATCATAGGGTCAATCGTAATGATGCCGGGAATGTCAGAAGTACTACAACCTCTGTTCCTACCGGCATAATGATGACCCCACCTCCTACGCCCGAGGGGTACTCATGTGACGTCGGTGCTGCTGCTGACGGGCGGGATTATGGCGATTTTCAGCAAGAATTGCTGGTCGACATCAATATTTCTCAAGCAGCAATGTTGAATATATCGAATATTCAGGAAGATCACCCTTCCGCCTTGGTAGAAGAGAGTCCTTTATCATTACCGTCTATAGTAGGAAACGACGACTCGTTCTCACAGGGAGACAACTCGACTATCAGGAACTTCCCACCCCCGATGCAAGGAAACTTGCAATCCTTTCCTGGCCTTATTTCCCCAGTATCAGCCGTTTCAGACCGAAAGGACGATCCTCCGCCCACTGAAAATACTGTTCAGACATCGTCTCTCCTTGGGAATCCCGACGAATCGTCCACACAACCAGGTGACAGAAAATGCACTTCTGCACCAGAGTCTCAGCCTGAAGCAATCGAAGAGACGCTTACCGGTGACCCCCATGGACGGGTTGATGACCCCGTCGCATCCCAAGATGAATGTAAGCTTGAGGACAGGGGTGTCGATGACTTGACCAAAGTATTTGACAGCACTTTACCATCATCCTTGGGTGGTGCCGCGGAAGCGACATCATCTCCACCCTCTACCTGTGACTCGACGAATATCGAGGAGAATGAGTCAGCAGAGGAACCTGTTAGTGATGGCCAAGGTCCTGTCGTTCATAATACAATCGACAACCCCCCTTCATCTATGACTCACGAATCCAAAACCGGTTCAAACGGTCTCCTTGAATCGAGCGATGAATTGGCATCCATGAATTTGGTCAACAGTACTACTACCCCATCTCATTTTATGGAGGCAGTAGGGGAAGAAGCCGACAGGCTCAGCGGTACGCAATTGATGGACAACGATGACTTAGGTATGACAATCAACTCCGACCTCGACGATAATATGGAGACGGATTTGAGGGCTGGCGAGGGAAATGAAGAGGAAACTCATACTGATGAGCAAGACCCTGCATCGGTATCTGAAGGCGACCCGGCTTCGAAGCTCGACGTCATCCCGCCAGTAACCTCTGCACAATCAACGACCGCAACTTTAAATGGCCAAAGCTTTAGTATTGTGGCTACGGAAGCCACAGCGACTGTGCAGGACCGTGACGACGCTGATGCTGAACAGGGAAGCGATTCACCTTCCGACACGACCGCAGAAGAGTCTTTTCAGGTTGTTGATGATGACCTTATCGACCCCGGCGCAACCACTCCTATGTTAACGTCATTCGCTGTTGAACATTCACTGTCATTCGTCGGTCACACTGATATCCTTTTGATCGATTTAGGGGCTGACGATGAAGATGAAGAACCTGAGCCTAGCTACCCATCCCATGCCCTGCAATCGATCTTCGCCGTCCTTGAGGATGTCTTTGCAATGCCTACTCCTGCGCTATCATTAATCGAAGAGCTCTCGAATGACGGTGTCGAAGATATCTCAGTAACATCGGAAATACATTCAACAAGCTCTCTCGAACAACCAAGGTCCGATATCCCGCGGTTGTCTGTCGGTGTGGCACTACCATCCCTAGCAGGGGACGCTATATCCACCGAAGAAAAGACAAGCGTGTCGACCAGAGTCAGTGTCGAGGATCAGCAACTTCTAGTCGTTGATCCCGAGCGTGTCCCCTTGTTGCGAACGCAGGATTCTTTGAATCCTCCCCATTCCCAGTTAAGTTTACCTCGCATTCAAGATGAGCCTGCTACCTCTCCTTACATAGCGGTAATCGACGAAGGCGTGGACAATACACAGTTTGTCCCTGCCCCTCTTCAGACCACATCTCATTCCCCAGAAATGAGGTCATTGTTTCCTCGTGGTGGTGATATATCCGAAAGGAGATCGTCACATCCACGTGAAAACAATGTAGAACGGTCCAGGCAGATGGAGAGGGTGGAGACGAGGATGGAAGGAATTATCGTCGAACCTATCGCTGGGACTTCCGAAACGATTGCAGAAAGCGGTTGCTGACTGAAACTAAGGGACATGGTGAGTATCTCTATTTGATATATTCCTGGCCTTCATTACTAAACAGCTACTGTGATGGTTTCCGAAAGAACGATGGTACAGTTACTTACTTTTCACTTTCTTGACGTATTTGGTTCATGTATACTACGAATTACCTCTGTTGACTTGCATGATATGTGTTGACACCACCTAAGTTAGAAGTTTGGCAAAGTCGGAGTCCTATCACTGGCTGACATACGTATATTGCTACTTCTGCCTCAGTCAGAACAGTTCCCCATACGGCTAACTCAGGAAATTAGTACATATAGTACATGTTGTTACATCGTTCGGACCACATAGAGTACGCGAATATGAATCATACCAATTCTACCTCCCCTCGGGCTAGTAGATGTTCAATGACGTTGTATGGTACAAGTGATATCTGGTCCTTTTTCATTTCCATCATACTTCCACTGCACAAGGAACGCGTCAGCAAGGGATTATTCCGGTGACAAAACAACTTACTCTAATAGTTTTACACGAGGACAATCTTGTCTTGCATGAACGAATACTGCTCGTGTTTTGCTTGGTGCGGGGACTGGAAACACCTCAATATCAACATGGTGAAACAGCCATGCTCAGATCAGATACGTACTCATTGGTGGCATGAATGCAATATTATCGTCCAAGCCTTGCTGATCTATAGGTAGACTCTGCAGCACAGAACTCGTATAGTGTGTCTCCTCTAAACGTGCGTATCTGCGAAGGAAAGGGTGGTAAGCAGCGGAAGGACGTAGAGTGAACAACTTAGTTCATCACCTCTTGGCGTGCTCGAATTCAGCTTTCGATAATCTTTCGTACATATTTGGGTCGGAATTTATATGCCGAGCATACTTTTCGATCTATAATACCGAATCTCAGTTATAAGAAGAAACAGAGTGAGGAAGACAAGACGAACTTTATGTAGTCGAGTCCGAATGTATGATCGAATTACAAACTTGACTCTTTCGATCTCCGTATGTACCAGCATGATTCTGAAATGCTCGTCTTCCGAAGAGCCAGGATCGGCACGTAATAATTGCACGTCATCTGTCTACGACTTTAAACAATCAGTTTCTCAAATTAGAACTTTCACGAAAGAAATCCTGGATTTAAACGAGACAAGCTGAAGCAAACCCACCTGTTTCCGAATATGATCTAGCAAATTGCCCAGCAGAACTTCCTGGCCAGGCAAGATATCTGGTGAATGTCTTTCATTCATCCAATGCCGTATCAGTTGTTGGAAATTGGTTTCTTCGGCTGTGTCTTGTGGAATTAAACCAATTGGGTCACCGAAGCCTGGCACAGGGTCGGCAAAGTCATCGGGAATGGGGAAATCTTCATCGACGGCTTGGCGGGATCGGACAGAGGGACCAGCGAAGAAATCGTCTTCTTCTGCATCCCAATCGAAAGACATGTTTCAATGAGGTAATAAGTTGGTGAGATGTAATGGGATGAAGTACTAATGAGATGGATCAATGCATCCGCCAGACGGCGGCGCGTGCTGTGAGGACCCCCGTCTATTCCCTAAGAGGTTATATCCCAAAATTCCAATTTTCGGGCTAATCCGTCCTCTGTATTTTAGCGTCTAGACGTCCGAAATGAGATATAACCTGCATTTTGTGGGCGCTTTTCGTCCGAAACTGGAATATAGGCTCGATGTAGGGACGATTCGTCCTTTGCGAGGATACAACATCGAAACCGGCACAATGTGTCCTTTTTGTGGAATACAACATCAAAAACGGCACATACTATTTTGAAAATTCTGCTTGATTTTAGCCACATTGAGCACCGTCCAAACTTTATCTCAATATCAAGGTTGTAACTTGTAACTGCATTCAAACAAATTGAAACACACATGCCATTATGACTGGCGGCAGGCTGGAATATACTCACAACTTGCACCGCATATATTTGTGTCAATCCATCCACTGTCGACCCGTCCTCTGGAGGGATATAACCTCCGTGCGCATAAGGCATTTTCGTCGGGCCGGAGGATACAACCTCGGCCAAAATTTCGGCCAATCCGTCCTCAAAAGACTACAACATAAGGGGTCCAAAACGACCACATCCGTCCGCAGGCGGGATATAACCTCTTAGGGAATAGACAGGGGTCCTGTGCTGTGTAGTCGCGTTTTAGCCTGCCCTAAACTACAAATGAAACGCGTTATGAGCAGGTACAGACCGTTCTCGCGGCGATTCATTCAGATTTCGAATATAAAGATGAGGTATAAGTCATGGTGTATATTCATGACATATATTTCGACAGCAGCGGAACATATGATGTATCTAATGGTAGGAAATATAACGGTAGATAGGGATAAATGGGGTAGATGGGAGTGGGAAGTGGAGGAAATGGGAAGGGGATAGGGATGTGGAGGGAAATGGAATGGGAGGGGAATAGGAGATGGGAATGGGGTAGGGGAGGGGAGAGGTGAATGAATACAGAAAAGAAAAAGAGAAAGAGGAATTTCTATCTATTTTGTATTTTGTATTTTTGTGTTCGTTTTAGTGTCTTTTTTTAGTTTTTTTTTAATAATCAAGGAATAAAGAAAGAGAAAAGAGACCGAAACCGATTCCGTAACCGTTTCACAACCTTGACCTGGGAACGTATCACAGGGGAGGGAGGAGTCCTCTTCGACGAGGAGGGAGACTGAGCTGGTGAACAATCGACGTCGTGAACTTCTTCAGTGTAGAAAGGGATCCAGTGTGCCAAGGAAGATACGGAAGAAGAGGTAGATTGGCTTGACACTGAGGAAGTCCATGAGTAGTCATAGACAGACGAAGATCCATTGTCGACCGCAAAATCTGGCGTGTAGCGGAGGGGAGGGGAAGTTGGAAGTGGTATCACTAGACCAGCTAGTATACTGTCCTGCCCGAGAGAGACCGTCGTGTCTTTCCAGATGGAAATGGAGTCCCAGCTTTCCTCTTCATAAGCGCATGTAGTGATGTTAGCGACGTCCGGTCGGGCTATGGTACCATCAGGAGGTTGAGAAATGAGCACTGGACTTTGGACAGAGTCGTCGGAAAGAGAAGTCATCGTGGACGAAAATAGGACCTCTACAGGAATAGCTGGTTGGTCAGAGGATGAGCTTGACAAAGATAGAGCGTTTGCGGTAAACCTCAGAGAGGCCGACGATGATAGACGCGAGGCGTTAGTTTCTGAACGCATGTATGGCAAGAAGAATGATGAGTCAGGTTCTTCAAATCTCGGACGAATAGGCTCAGTAAATGGCGACGGAGAAGATGCGGACGGCGACTTGTGGTCTAGGCGTTGACGATGAGATGACAACGCAGGTTGCTGACTTGATTCGAATTCGAGGCCTTGAAGATCAGAAGGTCTAGATGGCGTAAGAGGCAGCGGGTCGGACTCTTCCGTGAGTACAAGGTACATCGCGTTGAACGATAATTGAGGCACCGAAGTAGGAACATCGGCAGGTTCAGGGAGATCCATTTGGAATGCATCAGGAGAGTAAACAGCGTCATAGGCTTGGTCGCAGGACGATATGCGTAGGTTCGATGAGTTGGAAGCGATGAATGGAAGCGAGTATGACTCCTTTGAAGCAAGATCCACAGTTTCGAATGAGTCCTGGTATAGTGAGGTCGTATCGTCAGTGGGCTCGATACGATTTCCCCAAAGCCTTGCGAGTGACATCGAAGCAGAGTTGACGATCCTCGAGTCGATCGGGTTGACGGCAAGGTTGAGAGGACCAGGACGAAGTACAAATTCGGACGAGGATACGGACTCTTGTAGTATAGCCCAGGGTCCAGTGAACGAGGTCGAAGCAGACTTTAGACTAAAGTCAGTAGGTTCGGCGGGGGTGTTCAATGCCCCGGGACGAAGAGAGAATGCAGAAGAGGACGTTGAGGTTTGGGGCGTGGTCCAACAGGTAAGGACTGGTTGCAGGTTGCATTCGAATTCGTTTTCGACGTAGGCGCTGTGAGCGGCGTATGGTAGACTAGTAGTTTGTCGAATATCGGTGGCGGATGACGGGAGCGAGCATCCTATCAGGGGTTGAGACGGACAAGGATAAATTTGCGATGCAATAGGAGATGAAGATGCCAATGCAGGTATGGCGACAGGAAAATCAGTAAGCTTGGGCGAAACGTGACCGAAGTACGGAATAAGATCCTCTGTTGGGCTGACATGTGCACCAACGTTGAGGTCTACTCCTTGACGGGAGGTTGGAGAAACTACGATCTCAGAGACACTTGGAGTCCAAGGCGTCTCGAGGTTGTTGTTCTCGTATGCGATCCAATCACTAAGAAGTTGTTCAGGATAACGTCGTTATGGGTTTGGGAATGTTGACTTACAACTTCCGGAAAAACGAATGCCCCTTGAGCTCAGCTGCTGATGGTCGAGTCTGGGGGTCCTTGGCAAGGACCTGTCAAAAATGTAATCAGATCACGCTTCGTCAAGGGATAAACGAGATATGATATGTTACCTCTCCAATAAACAACACGGTATCTTCATCAATTGCATAAATATCCTTTTCACATTCCTCAATGTTGAACGCCCCTTCTACGATACGACGGACGAAATCTGCGTCGTCTTTGGCTCCCGCCCATGGGGACTAAACAGAAATAAGTCAGCCATTGGGTATCAGGCAAACGGAAACTTTGGAACGTACTCGACCGACAATCATCTTGAAAACCATAACACCTAACGACCAAATGTCGACCACATACGAATACAATTTCCTTCTGAAGACCTCGGGAGCCATATATTCTGGCGTCCCACATCCTTTATTCGTTACTTCAAATATATCATCGTCCATATCGTCCGTTGCGCCGAGCTCGGGAATGACAGATCGTTCGAACTCGCTAGCATGTCGCTCGAAGCAGCGTGAGAGACCAAAGTCGGCGATCTTCAAATGGCCGTCGGGACCAATCAATACGTTTGCAAACTTGAGGTCCCGGTGAATGATACCATGCGCGTGAATTGATTCAAGGCCAGAGATCTGAACAATAAAACAAGGCTAAGTTCGCGATGACACATAAGAAGTAAGTTACAAGGCGGCTTACAAGTTCAGCAGTGTAAAACCGCGCATCATCTAAGGAGAATCGACCGCCTACTTGAGCAAGCCGGGATTGCAGTGTACCTCCAGTGTACAAGGGCTATGAGAAAGAGAGTTGTCAGTTAAAACTGTATATGCAAACTGAACTCTCAACATACCATAGCAATATAAAAGTTGTTGGTATCGTGCCAGCTTCCAAGAATATCCACAACGCCATCAACATGGGCCAGACGCTGCATGGCCAGCCATTCTGCCACCACAGTATCGCAGTTCTTGATACTTGCACTTCCCATCTTGACCAGTCCTCCGCCTAGTCCAAGTGGTTCGAAGACATCTTCAGGTTGAGTGACTTGCTGCTTTCCCTCCCCAACTCGCTTCTTGATCACTTTCAATGCTACTCCTCCTCCGTTTCCCTTGTAACGAGCGGCGCAAACTGTGCCAAATGCGCCAGCTCCCAGCACTCCGGCGATATCGAAGTCGTTTATGCTTAGCTGTTTGGGTTCGGGGATTAGAGAGGGGGTAAGAGGGAGAAGGAATTGTAGTTGCTTGATATCAACAACAGAGATGTCTTGTTCTGTACGATGAGCAGTGAGGCGGCAGAGTAAGGGAGTGACGTTGGGGAGAACGGATTTAAGGCAGGGGGTATCAGGTACAACAAGGGTTGATTCATCGTTGGTAATAGCGAGGGGAGCGCATTATGGAGTAGTTTCGAAAGCAATGAGATTGTTGCAAAGCGTTTCAGAAAGGCATACTTGTGTTTCTTTTGGAGCCTCGATGGCGATCGATGTCTGTGAGTTAGTAATGCGAAGAGGGACTACGACGTCGAAGGTCTCGATCGACGATAAGTCCATGCATTCCGTGGTGAGGAGTGACTTCAGTTCAGACATACGGATTCCGCCCGCCGCCTAAAGTTAACATGACCCCATAACTCAGCACTAGAAAAGACATGATAACACAGCACTATACTTACCAGGGCCTTGAGGTGTCCAACGGACAGTGGTCTTTCGATTTCGAAGATGCAGTTCCTGGAGACTTCCTCCATGAACAGTTGAGGAAATAATGTCTCGGCATCTTCGCCTCGCGAAGTGTTGGCCTACATAGAACATATTAGACTCTGAGAGCACAAGTTGGACAAGAGGCTGACTTACCAGAACAACTAACGACGAGGGCCGTGGAGGCGCACCCACTCGTTGGGAGATAGATAGGTTATGTTCGGGCTGAGCGATGTGTCAGTAGATGTATCAGCTATTGGAGAAGAACGAACTTACTAGTGAGGGATTGGGGGTTGTTTGAGGGTTACGAGTGGGCTGAGTACGATGTTAGAAGTAGCCATCGATGGCAAAAGGTAGTGCATACCTTTCTTGATGCGCTCCTCTTGTTGAGAAAGACCTTGAGTTTAACGAAAAGCATAGTGAAGACTTGCGAGGAAAACGAGATAACAAAAGTGAAAACTTGAGCGAGGATAGCGATGGATGATAGCAGTAAGAGACTAAGGAGGATAGGACTCTCAGCTGCGTCCTATATGCAAGAAGAGGCTGACATTGCCAGCCACCCCCCTCCTGTCAGCCTCTTTCTCGGAGAGCATACTGTCGGCTTCTCGTCCATGTCTCCGGCATAACCCTTGTCGGATATCGACTCTACGCCTTTTTGCTCTGGGGCTGCATTGAAAGTTGAGTGAACTAGGAACGAATTGTTCCCTCGGATGACATCACCTGGCGAACTACGAAACTGTAATAATCCAAGTTTAGTCGTCACAAATGGTTCTGCAGCCGAACACATGCAAAGGAAGTTTAGGACACAGTCATCAATCTAGGATAGTCGTATTGATATTAGAAGGTATTGAGGAGACGTTCGATCCATTTTACTTGATGTCGATAACAGAGAGGTAACCGTACTGATCGATTCTCAAGTATCACTAAATGTATCCTGGACTTGTGCTCAGTAGAAGTAGATAAACAGCTGAGAAGAAACGCTTCACTTGGAAGTGCAATATTTACATTCACTTGGAGGTTTGAAAAGACAAAATAATTCGCCCTTGGGTCTTTATGCATCTTGATTCCTGGTACTGCGTTTGAATTTGTCGCTACAGCCGCCCACACGTCGAGAAAGTGTTCAATATAGGACAGAATCGTTGCGACATTTAGCACAATTAAGTCTCAGTTGTCAATAAAGAACGAGCTCGAGATATCATGATGGTCTGAAGGGTACTGTAACCCGGCGTAGTCCCGATTTGGTGTTGCACATCGTGCTGGTAACAAATAGTAGTATCAAACAAAACGGTGGAGGTATGTGGCGTCAAGCCATTGGGTCTCGACTCCTACTGAGCTGAGAGTCATATATTTTGGTCAAGTTGTAAACTTCAAGCTCAAGCCTCAAGCTTCTTCAAAGTCAAAGTAAGGTGTATTGATGCTGCAGAACCCACTTCCAAGAGAATGAGGTTCGATCTCCGCTCGGCACTTTCCGAATGTCCCTTCTGAGCAAGTTTTGGAAATCAACCTGCTTGAACCTTGCGGTGGGGTAAAGTTGAACGGTCTTATCTTGGTCTTGTCGATGTCTGCATGGAGCCCTCGCAATCCGGTGAAGCTATCATCATACTCATCCTAGAAGACCAGGCCGAGGTATGGCCTTCTATATACACTAGTCAAGGATCCCTCACCTGTGCACCATCCAAGTCACATACTGAACGCATAGATTGAGCCGTCTTCAGGCGGCAGGGCTTCCAACATAGTCCAAATTGGCTACCTGCATTCCATCAGTATAGCTTGATGACGCATCTCGAATTTCCAGCCGATTGTGGACTCGCCAATGGATTATGAACATCATCCCTGACATGATGTTCACGACGTCGGGTGAAATTCTAGTCCCCATTCCGCCATATCTTTGGACATCAGAATCCTCGTTTTAGTCATTTTCTGGGAACCGCTGTCAAGTAAGGTTCAAAGTCTACCACCATCGCGCTCGAGCGTAAACATTCAGAACGTTCAGACGCAAGTATGCCTCCCCTCTTTCTCTCTCAACCACTATCCCTCTCTCCACAATGATATTTTTCGGTAATCCCTTGCTTTCTATCCTGGCCGTATCACATGTCGCATCTCTGGGATACGCTACAAGCACCCAAGACTATTCGTCGTAAGCTATCTGGTAATACCATATGAAAGCCTCTCTAACCCGTACCCAGTACTGTGATAGGTCATTGAAACAACCTTAGCAATCTTTCTCTTCTACTCATTGTTGTACCTTCCAGATTGCTCAGAAGCCGAGAAGTTTCCCTATGCTATACCTGGTGCTCAATGCATTGAAAGGCGCGGCTTGTTTGAGGAATTATGGAAAGGAACATTTGGTGAAGGAATTCGCGCATTTGCAGACTCGGTTGTAGCAGGAGTAAACAACCAAATTCAGCAAGCGTCTGGCCCAATCGCCGATATTATCCAGACCGTGGACATTATTGTTTCCGCTGCTAGTCGCGTCCAAGCCGAAATCGAGCTTCACCACAAAGAGGGCGTTCCCGATGGAACCTTCTCCAAGGATCTTGAGACCGTATTCACAGCAATCGCAGGTGTACTGCAGGAACTCTTTCCTCCCCCCGATCAAGCAACCCAACACAATGAACGTAAAGGTGATGTTCGCGTATTCCTCGATAAGGTCGGGGACATTGTAGTCGACTTTGGTGTCAAGCATGGCGCAAACGAACCCGCCTTGCGCGGAACTATATCAGATATTAAACCACATATCCTCACAGCTGTTGTCCTCATTGGTTTGTAGTTGTTCAATGTTGAACGGTCTATTAGCTAACTCAAATGGCAGGCGATCTATCCGAACAACACCCCTTCCTACGAAACATGCTAATCTCGGCCCTCTTGTCACGCGTCTTCCAAGCGCTTTTACCCGCTGTTCGTTTTTCGGTATTGCGTGGCTTGGGTTTTGGCTCAGCTGGCCCGGTGAAAGGTATTATCTTGTACCTATCGATCTTTTATTATATTGTTGTTTGATCATTCATGCTTAGGTTCTATCGCTGCCTGGGCTCAAAACTTCTTTTTTGGAGCTGCCGTACCGGAGGGCTCATGGTTTTCGCTCTTGCAGCGCGCCGGTATGTCTCTTCTTCGCCGAGATATGGAAGACTATGGCGATGTAGAGAACAAAATCTTGTCTGAGCTCTTCAGCATCTGAAATCTGTCGTTTCACACAAAAGCTTTTCGCAATTGCCTGTTCTGATTCGTTGCCTTCGTTAAAACTTGTCACACTTGCCACTGTACAGTTATTGGATTCTGGTTGTCCTTTTATTGTAAACGTAGAAGCTTTTTTGACGACCAACGTTCAATGTAATTACATGAACGATTTGCACTCGATCGGAAGCTGATATCTACGTATCCTTTTATCCGGCTATTTAACCAACCTTAATCGCCGGTTCTCAGATGATGTCCCATAAAGGCAATGCTAACGAAGGTGTTGCAAAACAGGTGCAAACATATGATAGGCGATGTTGCCACCAGGCTCGGAAGAGTTCAGCGGCGTTGTTGACCAAGGACACCCAATATACCTACCTCCGTTACTACCGGTTTGAGCTGTGCTACCTCCGAATCTGCGATATGCATCTCATTCACAATCACTTTGAATTTGTAGTGGTCCGTCTTAGACTCTTGGTGCTGTCAGAATACTCTTGAGTCTTGACCAGTGATTTGTGGCTCCGAGACGAGTCGTCGAGTTTCTGATGTTTGCTTCGATAACTCTGCTGTTCCATGCATCTTACATAACGTATGAACCCCGTATCAAGCAAAGATCTATCGTTTCGGAAACGCACAACTCGGACGCATGTCCTCTTGAGAAGCCAAAATTCCGATGCACGATGCTGGACCACTACGGCTAATACGGGCAACAGAAGCTGTTCAACCTCAACCATCATGGAACGTATATTACTCCTTGAGATGGGCGGTTTCCGAACACCTTCGTATTCCCGTCCACACCCGTTTTCTATGCAAATGACGAGAGCCTATCACAGCAGCAAGGCACGCTTAGGAAAACAACGACGGGCTTATAAACACCTGGTCCTGAAACTTGCTGCTCCATTGTGTTCTGTCCCTTTTCTTCCCTTTTTTCAGTCTGTCTTTGACTCGGAGATGTATTCTCGGAGTGTTATTTCTTTATTTCTCGGACTTGGAGTGTCTGCCATCGGTGTCAATGGACTTCGGGTGCCTTTGAAGAGGGGCAGTAGCGGAGGAGGCTCTATTGAGCTCAGCAGTGTCGAAGATGAAGGTTTGTACGGCGAGATTCTCATTGCCGCCACCCCTGTCATTGTACGTGTCATATTCTTTTGTCGTAGTACTCATTTCTAAGCTCTTTGATCTGTAGGTCGAACTGGACACCATATCATCTGACTTTTATGTGGACACTGATCTTCTGACATCGAGTGACATGCGGGACACTCCCTTCGGTCCTTTCCACTACTTGTAAGCCTAAATGTCGCTTCTTTCTCGGACAACCCTCTGAAGCAATCACCTCCAGGGATCGGAATTTCGACAGTAAAAACGGGACCATGAAGGTCGGGGACATAACATTGGGAAAACTCGTAGTGCTAGAGCAGGCATTCAGTAGGTCCTTTCCCACATGACGTGACGCCATTTCTAACCACAATATTCAGTCGGTGCACCAGGTTATGGACATGGAGAAGTTGAGGGGAAGATCGGTTTAGGACCGTAAGTCATGTGCATTCCGGCTTGCAGCCTTCACTCATCAGATACCCCTTGTTACAGACCTGATGAATCTTACCTGAATTTCACGGTTGCTGAGACCAAGCTCCATACGATTGGGCGGCCTGGATCCAGCCCACAATACAATGGGAACAGTCTTATTAAGAACGTACGCCTGCATCTTTTCCTATCCGTTGAACTGAGCTTAATCATTGTGCTTAGATGCTGACTATACGTGACGACATACTCCCTGTTGCCACTTTCTCTATTACGCATAACGGGAACAACAATGACAACAAGTCTGATGCCGGGACGTTCACAGTTGGTATGCATGTGATGGTGACGTCCAGCCGTTTTTCGATGCTAATGTGTGTCTGGATAGGTGAAATTATCGATGAGTACGAGTCAGTCCAAGCTGAACCGAAATTACCTGTTGTTTCCGACGATGGTTGGTACACCTTCATTCAGGGCTTCGCCGTAAATGGAAAGTCCATTGCTTCTCCCACATCACCGTTAGTCCCATGTTAGATGTCTGATCATTCCGAGTGACTTACTGGTCCGCCTTTTAGTTCTCAGGCTCAAATCAGTGTCCCTAAGGGCAAGAATCTAGTTCTTCTGGATGTGAAGGAGCCTGGGAGTGAGTATTATCGTATAGATTTATATAAACTGGAATACGTGTGCTAATATCTTTTATAGTGCTTGCCCCTCGTGAAGTCGTCGATGCAATCTACGACGTTCCCGGAGCTGTATTCGTGGAAGATGCGGGAACCTACGACGTACCATGTGATACGAAAGTCAATGTTAGCATTGTTTTCAGGTACGTATCGCCGGTATTTGGAAAACATATATATGTCAATCTTACAATTTTGATAGTCGTTCAGTGACATACACTATGCATCCCATTGATATCACAGTCCCTATTGTTGACACCAAGACCGGAGTTACGACCTGTAGAGGCACATTTAGATACAACCGTATTGCTTATAATGAACCTGGTAAGTACTTTGTCCATCTAAATGATTCGGACATACTGAACCCTTCTATGTAGATGCTCGTATTGGTATCCCCTTCCTTCGCAACCACTATAGTGTATTAAACTATGGTAGATGGGTGAAAGACGGCGAGAAAGACCCATACATGCAATTTCTCAGTGTAAGCCTAGCATTCAAGTTGTTGATCACCAGCTCACCTCTTTTTTTAGATGAACACCCCAGAGAAAGCGTGGTTGGAATTTGACAGCCTGAATCAAATCCGTCTTGGTAATGTCATTGATGGCGAAGTAGAACCATCCGTCCCAGCTTCGGCCCTTCGATCATCTACACGTTCCTCGTCTGTTGCATCACGAACATCCAAAACCTCATCGCCTACATCAACCACTCTCTCACGGACAACCTCGACAAGGACAAGAGCATCCCCAATTCCAACACTGTCGCTCACAGCAATGCCATCCTCAATCCCCTCGATGTCATTCCCATCCTCACTGTCCATACCATCAAACTTCCCGTCATCGCTATCCATCCCTTCATTCTCATTACCATCAATGGCCTTCCCCTCCCAGTTCGATTTCCCATCCGCATCTGACTTCCCTCTTTTCGCCGGTGCCCTAGGCACGAGCGATGATGACGGGACTCCTGATTTGGCATATCTCACTCGCATGAACTACATTGCCATTGGTCTACTTGGTCTTGTTGTCTTGTTGCTCATTGTTACAATTGCTATTACTCTGAGGAAAAATCAACGCTACGCCGGTGGCAAGCGTGGCAGATACGAAGCGGTTGGGTTCCCCACTACCACTACCAAGTATGATCCTTAGTAGCCTCGCATTGGATGATATTTTTATATTTATACGGACAGTCACTCCTTTAGTAGTACGGTATCTATATCACTACCCACTTGTCAATATAACCACAGCCCGCCGATGCATCGATCATATCGAAATCGGTCTGGTTCAAACTGTAATGGGGTGCTACAATCACCGAGCTTGTCTCGACGGGAGATTTTATGACGAGTATCTATGATATTAGGTGTGTGTGGTTCTGTGTGGGGCGAATGAAAACAATCCAGCTGTCGTCTGGAAGATCTCGGTTTGAAGGCGTAGGAATTCCTTATGTCAAATTCAAACGGCAATCGATACTCGGATGTATCTTCGCTCTTTCATGTTCACTCATACTATCATTCCAGGGGAGTTTGAATGCCCTCGACTTATGCACTTCGGGTTCTCCGAGAAATTCATCGTTTCGGATGGTTTTTTCACCAGTATATATAGTTTCGATTTGGCTATAATACACGCAAGTTTCAGAAAAAAGGGAGCATGTCTGAATACCTCGGCATGGTTTTGATGTCAAGAGCTCAAAACTTGGAGAGTTTGAACGCGAAGTCACAGATCAGTCACGAGCGCGTCACTACGGCATACTACGGCACATAGATTTTGACAGGTGATGGAAGAGGGCGGAGTTTCTTTTGCTAAGATTAGCGGTGGCTGATGTCACGCTTGGAGAGTGTGCAAGACAAGAGTCGCATTTCTATACATGTTCTACTCCTTTATCAATGGATATAACTGTATATTTGGACCTTGAGACTCATTACTCGACTTATCTGAGAGTATGAAGAAGATCCGCTCGAGACATCACTAGCGATTCATACAGATCTCTCAAAGACGGTGTTGCAGTTTCAACCTTTCTGCCTCTGGCAAACTCAGTTCTACGTCTTTCTTGTTCAAACTTTGTAGAACACATACAGTATCGTATATTTATAACATACTGTTGGAATCCACGCGCGCCCGATTAGATAAGATCGGTAAAATGGTCTTTCATGTTTTTACTGTTTTCCCCTCTGCCTTCGTTCCTGGTAGTGTACAATATATAAGGCCGTAGTTTACATCGATGTACACTACGCGTTTGACTCGCTACCACCTCGTTTTACCCCCGCCGCTGTCCCTCGACTGTAGCAGACAAACGCGACCCGAAGCGCCCGCCGTCGATCTTTACACATACTACAATTATATATTTTATTGACAACCGGAAGGGTGCATACCCATAGAGTTTAAAAAGTGAGCGTCATTCAAACTCCCCAGGAATGATAGTAATTACTACCAGATGATCGACTGTTGGTCCAACAGCTTCGCTTCCCACTGCCACCACGAAGCCATAACTTCAGTTTTTGGGCTTAACCCCACTTTCGTCGACTTGCTTCGGTCGTGAATACAAATTCGGTGCATTGCATATATGCACCACCACATGCGCGGAGCTGACAGACTTTCGCTCGCCATGGACCGCGCTGGGTTCAATCACCAACGTCAGCTCCTCATAAGCCTTCGATTGGGCTGTAATCTTCTACCCGCTGCTATTCTCTCAATAACATCGCAGATCTAAACTAACATACGAAATATGCAATAGGAGTTTGAACAGACGGTGGCATCGAACTGTTTTGGGGGAAGTTCGAATCTCGAAGAATCTTATAGGAAGGGGTATTTGCCCGGTATGATTAGTGAGTGACCTTGCAGCTCGGAGTGCCGAAAACCTCATCTCTTGTTGTCCCCTACCATGATTGAAACCATTCTGTGTTTGGTTCCGAAGAGGGCCAATGTCAGCTTCGATTCACGCTTCATGAACCATGCCCAGTTCCGGGATTGGCGGTTCTTCTATCTGTATTCCTACAGGCTCGAGTCGCTGGTTCAATTTGCTACTATATTCAATATTTGTACAATGCATCACTATGACATCCGCACGCCACTCTGGACTGTCCGCATCGAACAAATGTTTCCGTTGTTTGATAACCAGTATTTTATCTTCCACGACGACACCGCTATGTGCATTATCCTGTCATGCAACCTCTCAAGATATACGATTGACAATGGATGATTCCGGACATGTCAGTGCCTTGTTTCTTCTATATTTCCACCTACTAGTTCACTAGAGCATTGCTCGGATATGGGGCTGTCCTTGTTGACCGGCTGACGTTGTCTGGGAAAGTACAGCTTCGTAACCGCTTTCCAACATTGCTTCTACCCAATGAAATCGTTCATGCGATAAGACATGTCAATGGCATACTTGGGTCGTGGCGCGACTTTGCCGCTCAAATACAGTTCTATCGAACTAAGTAGTGCTACATACCTGGTCTCCTGTGTTTATTACGACACAGGTATACCCTTCTATTAATATCTTCATCGCCTCTAAGGTATGTCTATGCCATCGTTCCCTCAAGATTCGTCATGCTCACTACTGAAAACATAGTCATGTTCATATGGTTGATAGAAGTGTGCATTTTTAGAACAAACAGTTGATCCAAGTTCAGCGGAGCGCACGTATGGGTAAGAATATATATACTCGCTCTGACTTCATCGCCGCCTTCACTTGTGAACCCTTACACCCCAGGATCACATTCAACCCCCATATTCGAACGTAGATTGCTGTCTCCACGATGGTACTCACATTCCTACAGAATGAGATGTCGGCGGGATCTGTGAGTACAGAGGGTATATTCACGCTAAAAAAATGTTAAAAACAATCCACAGGGAGACCGAGAGAAACAGAGAATCGAACAATATCTTACGGATCTGGATCGACCTTGGTGGTTCAAAACGGCGAGGGAGATAAGAGAAAGCGACGAGGCAAAAGTAAGGGATTACAAGGAAGATATCGATACACTCCTTGTCTTCGTAAGTTGATGCACCCCGTCAGCTTCCTACCTCACTTAAGTTACTCATTTTCTAGGGCGCTTTGTTTTCTGCGGTGATTACTGCACTCGTAATCGAGTCATACAAGAACCTCAGTCAAGACCCATCGGAACTCACGGCGCAGATCCTGCTTCATGTCTCACAGCAGCTTAGCAGCTATCACGTCAATGGTCAATTCTCAAACAGTACTATCTCGTCGTTTAGCCTTCCCACCTTTATCCCGTCGAAATCCATGATCATTGTCAACATGATGTGGTTCGGAAGTTTAACAATCAGCTTGATGGCTACATCATACGGGATGCTCGTGAAACAATGGCTTAGGGAATACTTGGCAAATCGCGACGCCTCTCCTCTCGCTCGCCTTCGCATACGATGTTTTCGCTATCCCGCTCTTGCGAAATGGAAGGTATTCGAAATTGTCGCAATTCTCCCCCTCCTTTTGCAACTGGCACTGGGTCTATTTTTCGTTGGATTATGCTATTTTGCATCCTCGATTCATCCGGCGATACAATGGACCGTGATTCCCCTCGTTGTCATTTGGGCATCACTTTTCATATCAGCTACATTCGCCCCCATTGTCTCAGCGAGCTGTCCGTACAAGACAACATTTCTTAAGGATGTCCTTGCTCAATTACGACGAACGAAACTAATGATGTTCCAAAAGGTATATCTATACATTTTACAGTACCCGGAGCATTGCTTAACATTATTTGACATTCTTAGGTTGCGCACACCTCTGCCAATATCCCTACCGTCGTAGAGTCGGTAGAGGAAGACGCTATTGCCAAAAACGATATTACCGATTTCGATGTTTTGGCGCAGGTCGATGCGACGCAAGCTGACGACGGTTTAATCTCTCCGGCACTGGTTGACCTTGGCCGCCAGCATCCAGGCCCGGGCCTCATTTCATTCATCTTTACTATTCTTGGACACCGTGACCCCACAATCACCCCTGCAAACATCGATAACTTACTGAACATTCAACGTCTTTCCAAGCCACTGCTCCAGGCGGTTTACACCGCTATTACTGAAGCATTGCGGGTTGAATACAGAAAGGCAATCGTGTCTAGCGGAGGTCAGCTGGTAAAATGGGATGGTTGGGTGCAAGATTCTTTCCGCCTACTACTCTTGATGTCGCACCCTACTCCGCAATCCAACGAGACACTTGGGAATTGTCTCACAATTTCCGACCCTGATGCCCTGGACGGCTTAATGGACCCCGTGATGGACAGCAATGGTTGGTCTGAAGAGCACAAAACAATGTTCGTGAAGGCAGTCGTCCAACTCATTAATCCTTCATCTATGGATCCTGCTGATTTACGTCCTTTGAAACTGAGTAACCTCTCAGCTCAGTCAACGAAGTATGCCCTGACTCTCTTTGAGTCTTCAATTTTCCCGGAGGGGATAAACACGCCTTCTACTCAAGCATGGGACCAGGAGGTCAGATTTGGATTCCGAGGCGTCTTTGGCGAAATTCAACATCATGCTCCACGCGATCTCTGCGAACGGATTCGTACCTCGTTCGACATTGACGAGGTTGTTGGGCACCTGCTATCCACCACATCGGACTCAGAAACTCGTATGCACGGACCGTATGATTTGTGTGTCATAGCATATTCCTTCCGCATCATTCAGATTTATCACAAAATACCAAAAACCTTTGATCTCTCGTTTCTATCGAAGCGGTGTTGGTCCATATTATGTCGACTGTTCATGAATGTGCTCAAGGTCGAATTAATGAAGAAAACAGAGGGTTTACAAGATGGTTCTACATGGGATGGTTCTGTTTTCGATGCTATTTATGCAATGCTTTCCACCGTACAATACCCGCCTGGGATGGATTGCATCGAGCTTATAGCATCGTTTTTTCGACTCGACCCGGAAACACTGTCAAACAATCTGATGGAACATTTCTCGAAATCTGGGTCTCCCCCGTCTATCGCTGTTTCAACCATCCTCCGTCTTCTCGTGAAGTTGGATATCGCACAAGAGGACCCGTGGTCGACCAAACTCAAGATTTCTACCACGTTTTCTCAACCCGATATGTTTGCCAACATTGCGGCAAAATGCCTTGCTGCACTTCAGGAATCGAATCCGCCCGACGACCCAGAGATGCTGAGATCAGCGTCGTGGGCAATTCACATCCTTCTCAGCTGTGTTGAAGTCTCTGGTACATTTTCTGACTCAACAATATCTGCCATTGACAATCTCACTCAGTCGCATGCATACTTCATCGTCCGTGCATTTCCACAAAAATGGAAGGACCAACAACCTCAGGTTGGACGACTTTGGAACACCATTCGTCTGCTGAGCCCTTCTCGACAACTATTGTTTATAATGCAGCTTTGGCCAAAGCTAGATTATTACAATGGTGCGATTCCCTCGGAATTGTTGCGGAGATATGCAACGGATCAAAATCAGACTACGACTGAAGTGTTCTTGCATACCCTTCCCCAATTCAGTACAAACAAAAAGATCATAACCAATTTTGTAGCTCGTCATATCGACTACTCCCGAACGCTCGATGACGCAGCCCGCAGGGAATGCGTCAATGAACTACAACCGTTCCTCGAGAGCAATGCAACTTGGAGTAGTGTGCTTCAAACTACTGCTTCATTAATTTGGATTAGAGACCCTGGATGGCCGGAGTGGATGAAAGAGTTCATTCTCAAAGAATTCACAGAGCTCCGGGACGCGTCAGAGCTCTCTGATACTCTAAAGAGATGTCTGTGCAATAATCCCACAGAACTCGTCGCGCTTCTTGCTTCACATGACATCGAGTGTCTGGATCGTCTCCCAAACGATGCCCTCACATACAGAGAAGTCATTGGCCAGCCACTCAAGTCCATGTTCCCCACATTAACAAAACATCCAGAGCCACTCTCGCTCGAGAAGGCAGAGGGTTGTCTCATGCGATTGTTTGTGAATGCAAAAGTTAACAATCTAGCATGGACGTTCAGCACTTATCCATGCTTTTTAAATGGTGATCCATCACCACGATATGCGTGTGTCTCCATCATCTTGCGAATCCTACAATATCACCTCAGTAGCAAGAACATCCAAATACCTCAGAGAGACATTCGCTCTCCACTTGATTTGTCCCAACTGGAGAAGGAGGTGTGGGATGATGTCTCTGCGGCAGCAGCAGAGGTGCTCAACCGAGACGACTTCTATCATGATGGCATGGAAGGCCGAAAAACATATAATATCGCTCGCACGGATGCGATTATGGTTCTCCTTGCCGATTCACCTCATTCGCTCTCCAACGACCTTTCATATCAAGTACTCCACCAAGAATCTTTCTTCCGCTGGGAAGACAATCCATCGATTCAAATGGACACTCGTCAGGAGTTAGAGAAACGCCGGCAGTCGAGGATAGAAGAGGGTAGGAGGCTGGGATACCCCGACCCAGAGTCGAGTGCAGGAACAAAAGATGGTGACGAAGATGATATCTCGCAGGACACAAACGAGTTATCAGAGGTTGACTCAGAAGAACACCATGACAGTAGTGTTGAGAGCGATGGGGACGCACAAGAAGACCAGGCGATAAGTGGTTCAGGCAGCCCCCATGAAGATATGAATAATGCTGGTCTTGAAGAGGATGGGGTCGAAGTTAAATTTGATGATTCAGAGGGCGAGAGGGCAAATGCAAGTGTGAAGAAACACGAGACCCCCGATGACGGGTCAGAGAGCCAAGAGCGAGAACGAGATGATCGCGAAGGAGGAGCTACATCATGAGGACCCTACCTCGTTCGACTGTATTCACTATATGTTTCCCTCCGTGGTATTAGTATGAGCGAGTCCGAATCGTGCAGGCCGGTTTATGTATTACATACGTCTTTGAATAAATGCATGGGTAGGTCCAAACCGTGTATTGAGACGATGATGTACTCGGAGAGTCTATAGAATCATTGTGTAGTTGTGTGGCTTCGACGTTTCATATGTCATTCTTTTTTATGATGATGCGTAGGATAAAGGAAGGAAAGCGTACTCGGGGTCTGTGTGTAAGGAATGATTTATACTCGACGTTCCCGATATCTCACCCAATCTGCAAAAGTAGAACCGCTGCTCGAACGGCTCATCCTAATAATGCAACTGAATAGCTGAATTACTTCTGTAAGTTTAACCGTTATATATAAAACGGTAACGTTCATACAGACGCACCTATGAGCAGGGAATTTGGCGTCTCTCCGTCGATTCCAGAAAGCGGTGGGGTAAAACACTAGTGAGGATTAGGAAGGGTGGATTCGCCGACTGAACGAACAGTTCTTCGATGGCGTCATGTCAACGTATACCCTACCTTTCGGAGACTATAATCATGGTCAATGCGACTGGATCTGCGAGTACGGCGGTCAGCCTGGTGGTTTCATCATTCAAGGTCATTGCGAAGCGATGTCTAAGCTACGAGAGCAAGATGACGCGAACCATCTGGGGAACGAGCAGTTTGTGATGTCACTACAACGGTCGTCACCGCTGTTGCTGTATTTGATACCTAAATGCATATGAAATCCTCGCTTGGCATCTAGAGGGGGGATGGATGTGTTAATTCAATATAAACTTCAAATATTCGCATCAAACGCGGAGTCAATAGTACCTCGACAAGCATATAATTAAATCGCTCGACATAGACAACGAGATGAACATGCCCGTCGCAGCGTGAGACCATCGAGCTTCAGCACTACCAATTGCTTTGAAAGGATCGATAGACCCCTGCGATACACATGCATTTCTGACTCGACCAGAAAGGCATACCAAGATCTAGGAATGTCATTTGGACACCACTCGATCTATCCAGGCCAGATAGGGTGGTGAGTAATAAACGCAGGGCTTCTGAACCAAGAGATATTCAGGGCAGAGGAGATAGATTGAGGAGGACGAGGATCCTACAATATTGCTTGTCCGCTCCCTACCATTCTGAGATACCAAACCATTCCCTCTTTTGCCCGGAAGATAGTCCATGGATCGAGTCAGATGTTCGTCGGGGGCTAGAACGCTGTTGGTTGTAGATAGCAGGGACAGGGGTTTACTCTGAAATCAGTTCGATATTTCAAAAGATCCATAGCATGCAAGAATATGGCATCCATAGCATGAGAGGAGGTGAAAGCATGATCTAGATACAGAGTCGGAGAGGCTCAAGACGAGTAAGGCAGGCAGGTTAGACTAGCTATCAACGATAGAATCAAGAGCAAGGGTGGTGAATGACTGGGTTGTGAAAACAAACCAAAAGTTGAATACGAGACGGCGAAAGCCCATACTCAAGGCTAGCGCTCAATCAAGTGCTCCCATCTTTGTCAATCTTCTCTGTTTATACCGGTATCTGTGATTCTGATTGATATTATCTAGGTCGAGAGGCTTGCAAGAAACAAGTTGCGTGTAAATCACTTGTGTAGCTTACCTATCCTCAGGCTCGACTTGACTGGACTCCGATGGAGGTACTCGACTTCCTAACGCTTCCCCTGGCGTTGGAGGCTGTTATTACGTATCGAAGTAATAGTGATCATGACAATGGTCCGTTTATAGCCATTTGGTTCCTCGAAATGGTCACCTCATGCTTCTCTCACCCGGAATGTCATGATGTCGCACCCTGTCGCACCCTGGGATCGTGTTCTAGCGCTGCTAGCAGCACGGTACGCCCAACAGTATCCCTTCCTATTTTCCTTCTCTCCCTTGCACCACTCCCACCGTTTCCGTACGCATTATGAGGGCTCCTATCCTATCTTTCCTTGCTTTGCTCACCCTGATATATTGTGTTTTCATCAACGTCTCTACTACAACTGCTCGAGCATATCCGAAGTGAGTTGAATTTCATTGTTGTGCAACACCACATTTTCTGATTCCGAGTCGTCTCCAGTGCTGTTTCAGGTAACGAGCATACTGAATCTCACCATGTATCACACAATAACAGATCCCCTATAGTTGACGGGGCTCACCAGAACAATGTCCAGGAACTGCTGCGTACCCTCTCCATCTTCGGAGACGCCAAACAGAAGTTCCTTGATATCGTCCACGGCGGTATGGAGCAAACTCATTTTGACTTCTGGAAGCAGGCAAACTCTCTCGGTCAAAAACTGCAGAAATATTCAGAATCACTCATCGATGACGCAAAGTCTCAAGTCCAAGAGGCGGCGGAGCGTATTGAAGAAGTTCGACAAATCGTACACGACCTAGTAACCTCCGTTAACCACCTCCATGCTGATCTGGCCTCTCATCTCACTGATGATGTCACCACTGAATCGCTCTCCCAAGACCTTGAGGATGCCTTGCTACCAATTGTGGAGAAGCTTCACGAGATGTTTCCAGCCCCCGACCACGCCCCGCACCACGATGAACGCGAACGTGCTGTTCGTGAACTTCTAGATAAGATTGAAGAGAAAATAGTCGCTGTCGGAACGAAACATGGTCTAGACGAAGCAGTTTTGCGCAGACACATTGAAACCATCAATCCTCTCGTTTTGAAACTTGTCGTTCTCATTGGTTTGTAGCTTTTCTCTATGAAACGCAACTTGAATTAACTGACACTCTTGATGATGCAGGTGATCTATCTGAACAACATCCCATCCTTCGGGATATGCTCATATTCACAGTTGTTGGCCTGATCATTCCCGAGTCATGGATCCTCCGACCCATCCTTCGTATCTTCGGCTTCGGTCCAGCCGGCCCCGCTAAAGGTAGGAAACCAGCTTCGAGTCTCTGTACCTATCTAATCATGATGGCTACACTGGCAGGTTCCGCAGCCTCTTGGTCCCAGAGATACTTTTATGGTGCTGCCGTGAAGAAGGGCACCTGGTTCTCGAATATGCAAAGAGCTGGTATGACTGTCGTTCCTCCCGGTACAGGGAAAAAGGTCGTTGGAGGAATCGGTGCAGGCGTCGGTTTGGGCTTGTCCTTCATGCGCTGCTGAGGCTGAAAGCTCAATGAGGCTTCTGGAATCATAGGGTTGACTCAGTGTCGCAGTAATACGCTTCGTGCACTGGATATATAGCCTTACACAAGATTGTCCGATTGGTGTAAGCTTACAAAGTTCGGTATATTTTATTTGAGCGTATTCAGGTTGCATGGTAATGATAATTTGAAGCAAGTTCTTGCTTTGAGTCTGCACCACGGTCACGGTAATGATAGCGGCAAGGTGGCCGTGACAGTGCGCTTATGATACACGGTGTAACAAATGTCTTATGATCTAGTCACATTGTGCTAGAGTCACCTCGACCTAATGATTGGTTTCTATTTCGGACGCGGTACATCCAGAGTGTTCTCCCCAGATTGTCCCCAAGTATATGTAACATTGATTTGATATCATTGTTTACAGTTCTAGGAAACCTCTCACCCCAACCTCATAGTATTCGATGCCTCCTAAACGAGCCAAACGTGCAGCTGCAGTCAAGGCAACTCAAGCCATAGAAGCAGATATCGCTGGAAACTCTGAAGACGAGCTGGAAGACAACCCAATCAGTATGCCTTCTGCCATCCAGCTTTCTCGTGCGCACTAATGTTATCCATTATAGATAATAAACTTATTCTCAAGAAACCAATAATCAGTTCCCTCTCTCGGATTCGTTATGCGGAAGATACGCCAGCTAAGACTAAACGCGTTAATAAAGGAAAACGGAGTGCCGGGAAATTGAAACAGCTCAAGGACATGCCCCTTGACATCTTCTTTGAAGTGAGTAGCTCAAGACTTTCCTGTACTTATCGTGCTTCTGCGCTTCATTGGACGTGCTTCAATTGACGTCACTTTTAGATCGTGTCGTGGTTACATCCGCTTGACCTCCTCCAACTATCCCGCGTGTCGAAGTATTTGCGTGAGATGTTCATGTCAAAGTCATCCAAGGTTCTCTGGGTTCGTGCACGAAACAAGCTCAAGATGCCCGACTGTCCAGAATCAATTAATGAAGCTCAATATGCTTCATTGGTGTTCGAGAATACCTGTCAAGTAAGTCTTTCACATTTCGAAATGCGAAACATTTCTCCAACATCAGTCTAGGCATGTGGCGTAGGTCGTGCCTCCAAGGTCGACTTTGGCTATCTCGTTCGTCTCTGTGGTGCATGCCATAAGGAGAAGTAAGTCGACTAGAGTATTTGTGGGACTATTTTGAATGACGATTCCCGTTTAGTATCCTCAATGGAAAACGGCTTTTCAGACTTTTTCCCAAGGACCTGGATCGAACCATCTTTCTGCTGATGCCTCCTGCATGTGGAGAGGAGTCCCGTATGTATATTTTCGTAGCTCCTAGATTGTTCGATACATTCATTATTAATTATGGCTTACATATAGGATCTAATCCTCCGTCTCTAACTGAAAACACCTCCTGTGATCGCTACTACAAACCTCACTTCGAAGCTATAGCAGAACGCCTTTTAGCATTAAAGCCTGACCCGGTTGCCTACGACTCGTTTATCCACGAAATGATAGAAAAGGCGGTGAAGATGAATAATGTACGCTTGTTTTATATATCCCTGTGATAATGCTTTGACGCTACTTCTAGTTCAATTACACCATGTATGGATGGATGGAGAAGCAATCGCGCGAAAAGGCTCAGGCTGAAATAGATTGTAAGGCAGAACGAGAAGCTAAGTATGGATACATTGTCGATTTGTTGATAGGCAGTAATACTGAAATAACATAGTATCAAAGCGAAATTGATCGAAATGGGCTACAATGAGGAAGATTTCCCTCAGGGTTATGTTTATGACTGGCATAATTGTCTGTTTCAACCACGCCCCCTAACACCAAGGAGTAAGTTCCAATGTCATGTCGTGGAGTCGTGTATTGATTGCAATAGTCTGGAATCAGATCAAAGGGAAAATGGTAGCATGCCTCGAACGCGAAAAGCAAAAAAGACGAGATGAACTCATCAGGCAACGCAAGAACAACCTCTCTACCAAGTTGAAGCCTCACTACAACACGTTCGTAGCTCAACTCAAAGAAAATGAGGATGAGTTGCACCTTTGGTTCCCAATACTCCAACATGCTCTCAAGATCCCTGCGGTGGATACGATACTATCTCAGGATGATTACGCGATCGAGTTAACCCCAGAACGTGTTCAAGAAGTTCTGGATATTGTCAAGGCTGATGTCATTCTTACTCGAGACCGTACTGAAGCAAAGCTTCTATCTCAGCTTCGAGATGTATATGCTTGCGACGCTGATGGTTCCGAAGTCGAACACCCGGAAACTCTGGATCGCAAATATCTTTATTTTGCTACATCATTCTTCCAATGCCCCTGTGGTTGTTGCAGCTCCGGTTCCTCCATCCACACCTTTACCGAGATCCTTGGCCATGTCTGGCATCACAGCAAATCTGAAATTAAGGTCAATGTATCTGCTTCTCGAACTGCCCGAAAGGTCATTCGAATATTGGATTTTCCGGAAGAGCATCTTGCTAAGGACGTTCCTCACCGATACATCTGCGACTGCCTTCATCCGAAATTGGAAATGCCACTGAAGTTTGAGGAATTGGTCAGCCACATAACAGACGATCGTGTGTGGCATACCGAAATGACAGATAATCTGTAAGATAATTCACCTCCATTGACATTCTTCGAGGCGGCCGATTGATTGATTTTGTTTCTGTTCCAGTAACGCTCAACGTGATCCTTCCCTCGTTTTACACGACGATCACGATTTGGATTCACCTACCTTTATCCACGTTCACACTCCCGATACGGATATCCCGCAATTCGACTTCAACGACTGTCAGTGGAAACCCGAAGGCATACGTCGTGCGCGGGATGGATACGGATGCGCTGAATGTGTCCAGTTGAGCTCGGCCGCTACGAAGCATGTGCGGCGCCCATTGTACACTTTCAGGTACGATAGGTCTCACCCCAATGGACCTCACAAAGCATTCATCCATCATGTCAAGACAAAGTGAGTGTCCAGACCCAAAACATCGGTATAGTATCAATATGACTGACCGAGTTTGTAGACATCAACGTGATCCATGCGAAGAGGATGTGGTTTATGTCTCTTATAGGTTGTGATTTCCCTTCAATATGTCGTATGAATATTAGTCTTAATTAATTGTTGCTTTTCAATCATAATTATGGGTGTAGATCGTTTTAGAGAAGTTCCACCTCTCGAAGATCACCTTGTCTTGCAGTAAATTTAGAAACGGTAATTGCAGTGTTACTTTTGTTTCGTCGATCATTGGATTCCAATCACGCATTTGGTACGTTACTCAATCATACATTATAATTGACGTCCTGATCACAGTGGAAACCGTCCAATCAAATTGTTGATTGCTAATGCTACCGAACATGTAAGTTTGTCCACGAGACATCATTGAAATAGGAAATCAAATCACGTTTGTAAACTCGCAGATGACTCTTCTGAGTGAACTCGATGTTGGCATCGGTACACACCCATCAGGGATATTACAGAGATTCAGCGGAGGCGACGGTTTGGTTCAGAGGAAAAATCCAAGTGCAATCGCCATCCATCCTGATGCCAATCCCGTTACAGCAGTAAAACATGATGCAACGAAACTAGCCCCAGTAGCCGCGAGACCTAAAACACTAGCAACATATCCAACCACTCCGCCTATAGCTCCGAAGACAACATATACGAATGCAGGGAGAGCACCTCCCATCGCAGCAGATTGAATAGCGGCAAATACGCTCCCTGCGGCCACATTACCAATCATTGCTTGTATTGCCGCCGCCCATGAGCCTGCACCACGAACAGTAAGAATTAGATCACAATGGGACAAAAAGTAAACACCCACCAGCTATTGGACCTACGCTTGCGAACCCGATCCACCCGAAGACAGGTAGTGCAAGAATGGGTGCCAAGCATGTAGCTATTGCAACTCCTGCTATAACAGCAGCTAAAAAATGGAATATTGTTAAGTGGCCACAGTATTTATAATAACGTCCGAATGTGGAGAACTCACGCTTTGAGATCAAAGCTATAAAGGCAGGGAACATCGCGAAAGTGGCGGTAATGATAGTTGGGTAGGATGGCTCAGTGCCCGAAGCTCAGTTTTTACAGTCTCGTATATACTACGTTGATATATATGTTGGGGCAAATATGTGCACCTGGCGTGGTATCATGCCGATACGTGCTGATATGGTGCTTACCGTCGCCTCATTGATTTCATACATCAGTCATGTCAAGTTAGGTTCACCTCATTTTTGTCATCAGGCAAAATGATTGGCTAGTCGATAAAGGTCTATCGCTGCGCAGGGTTCGATATACGCTGGGGTAACTTAGGGTTCATCCAGAAAACGTAAACCAAGCACCTAAACAGCCCTCTTTTCGAATTCCATTGGGACGATATTGGAAACTGTGCTGCAAGATGGTTCAGCATGTAACTCGGATGGTGGGGGAATCTTGGCAATTGCATATCCACGCCTGTTCTGGATTTACGAGCGAGATAACTCACCGGGGTGTAGGATTTCCAGCCATACATTAGTGACTAACGAGACTGTCGAACGTTCGTCGAACGTTGAGCGCTCGAGCCCCCGTGAAGTATTAGTAATAGTTCCGGCGCCGTGGGAAACTCCGAAAATGGAGCGGAGATCGAAGCTCATTCACTTGCCCTCAGCTCAGGGCCTCGCATTCATACTACTTATTCTTCCTTTAGCAGACTCTAGCAAGCTGAGACTTGCTTATTAACTCATATTTGGAGCTCACAACTTGGATAATAGCACACTGTATCAGCTCATTTGGAAGACAATATGATCAATCATTGCCAGTGATTGTCGCCCCGCTGCCAGTCTACAGTACACTGTACTTTATTTCCACAAGCATGAGGTAATCTCGTGTTTGCACGACACTCATGAGGGAGGTTCATGTAACTCACTGGCATACTAACTACTGACAGATAAAACATGTATACATCGTGTGTAACTTACTTAATTGCTCTCCTGCCGAAAGCACTTAAGTATCCATTCCCCCACAGCGCATTTCGACCTCTTTCTGGGTGTTGTACTCAAGTGACAATTTGTATCCAATTATGGGTGAAATATTGGGAACACTATCTAGTTGCATCCAAATGCAGAATCCCGACATTAGCGGTATTGGAGTTAGGATCAGTTTTTATCTACAGGTCGTCTTCCTAGGTAAAGTTCTATATCATTATCATTGTCTTCAAGTGAAACTAAGGAACTGATCATCTTTCTCAGCCCTTCTCGTATTTTTCTCACAGGAAGACACAATCAGCGTACTCTGGACCTTCATCATGATGAACTTTGGACTCACATTAGCAGCAGTTGTACAAGCATTCAACCGTCAACTTTCTCTATTCCAAGCCCTTCAAATAACTAATCTTTTATGGTAATACATATTATCATTCATCCTATGTTGGAACTATCTGCTAATTTAAAGACAAAGGCTTGGAAACATAACCTTCGTCGCTACAATCCAACACTATCTATTTTGCAATACCACCGACGATAAGAACACCCACTCATGGACGTCGCTGGTCTTTAGGCGCACAACGCTAATACATTTCCTCGTTGCCTTGGCCCAGTTACTATTCTCTGCAGCCTTTGCATTCTATGTCTGGTAGGAATGTTCAGGCTCACACACCAGAAGTACTCTGATCTTTCTTCTAGGTTTAGTGTCACGACTTTTGGGAATCGAGTGGCATGTGTGGAAAGCATCGTTTATGTCATTTTTTTCAAATCTGTGCCCGCAACCAATAGAGCCATGAGGAAGACAGCGCTCGTTATGGTAGTCGTCACTACCACGGGCCTGGTATGCTGCTTGAGTCCATGGATACCACGTCGTATGAGGCTCGCCACTGGTACTCTTCGACGTGCCACCGACATGGTCGCCGATACCGTTAGGAAGCGTAGAAAAAAATTGATAAAAAAACTTGTAGATATGACCGTCGCGATCGGATTACTTGCTCCTCCATGGCTATGGTGGCTAGTATTCCCGTCTATTTTCTGCGCGGTTTGCTTTTACGTCTGCCTCTTCTTGCTTAGCAGGTGGCTGGCCAGGGACAATAACCTATCGTGGGTGATTCTGGGGTCAGTTGTGATGTGTCTATGCATCTACTTCATTGCATCCACCGAGCTTCTGTTCAGAAGGAACATGGTAGATAATATCAACCAAGATTGGGGATTTGGACAGGTATGAAAATAATCTTAGATATGTTTCTTCTAAAGACTTTCTTACCTCATGGTTCTAACAGATCGTCGCCCTTGTCGCCGTTGTCCCTTCTTTCATATCCATTCTTCAAACTTTCTTAAAAAGAAAGTGACGGACGCACCATTGTACTACTCGTTTCGATCTGATGTATGTCCACATTCCAAATGGAAACTATCACGCCGGCGAGAAACCCGGTGTGCACAGAGTCAGTAACTTCCGCTGGTATAGGAAAGCTCTCATGGGAAAGCTGTCGCTGATGCAGATTCTCAGCTGTTCTTCTTGGAGATTTATGCAGTCTTATGTGCATATTTATATACCCATATCTACTAGTAAGTCCTGACTCTCAGTACGAGTCAGTGACTTGACTCGGACTTGACGCCACAAGCCGCGGGCAGCGTTTTGCTGAGTACTGTTTGTCATTGCACCAGGTCGACGTGCAAACCCAATTAGCCTGGTTTCCCGTTTGGACTATTATAATGTTTCGAGTTCGTTCTTTGACAGTACCTAGAACTTAACGAGCATAAGATTAAACCGTTACCCTGTGATTCCTGTGTTGTCAACGCATAACGTGTTTCATGTCGCCTGCTGCTCAATGGGGAGTCGCTTAGCATACACAAAAATAGCTTTACGACCCCGAACTTAGGTTGTCGTAAGTGATACTGATGTGAGGGTGGCGAAGATTCGAATTGCCTCGGGAGGTCAATCTAAGGTTAGCATTGCTGCCGTGCTTTGGGAAACTTACACCAGCTGACACCTTCACCTTGCATCAAGACATCGTGCACCCGACATTTCCTCAAGAAGAATTATGAATATTCTGCGTTGGAGTTACTTGTAGATGCGAGAAATTTACAAACTAAAAAAATACTCCCCCAGGTGTGTATATCGTGACCGAAGATGTTTAAGTATAAGTACCGTTAAGAGATGATAGCTTACGAAGCAAAGCACAGTACCCCGCAACGGTCAGACTGCACCCACAGAAAGTAGTAATAATTTCCAAGCACAAGGACTGTCGTCAGTTACGTGTCGCATTGATATAAGAGATGTGTTTTCGACAGTGAATACATCCTGAGTAAGCGAAGTGGAGCATCTTTGGACCCTCGCATATCCTTGTCCGAGCAAAGCTCCATATTACTATCAAATACTTAGTTTCCAAGCCGGATCTCTCGCAGATAATCCGTCTCACAATAGAGCTGACACATGACACGTCTACACATCCCTCAGCCATCATCATACATTGAAGCCCACGGAAATGTCGATCAACGCCCTTTCAGTCGCTACAGTGGCGAGGCATGGAAAAGGAGAAAAGACAAAATACCGTAATGAATGTTCATATATGCAGAATTTGAACCGGGTGTCGCCTTTATCATGATATTGTTGTTTGATATTTGAACGGAAGTAAAAACAAAAAAGGGACTCGTATTTGTGTCTCTCGATTGTCTCCCGAAGTTCATTTGTGTTCCGACCATCTATTACAGAGTGAGTGGTAAGAAGAAATTCGTCAATGCTATTGTCGTAAAGCCAACGCCGCGATGAGCGTGTCATAATCCAATTTCGCAGCTACACCAAACAAACCCATCAATAACCATGTTCAAACAAAATAAGCATTTAAAAAACACAACTTACCCTTCAACACCAACTTCATAAACGTCCTCGAAAACTCCGGCTGCTCATTCTCCAACCGACTCAAATTCTGGCTAGTCAATTTCCACACAGTAGCCTGACGCTCAACCACACAACGTGCATTCCGTTCTTGTCCTGACAGCGTCGACAGCTCCCCAGCCAACGTTCCAGGAACCATCGTCTCGTGCGTCGGAGATAGGTATTCGGCAAAGCGATATGTGGCTCGTAGAATGCCTGACTCGACGATGTAGAGACCGTCTGGTGGTTCGCCTTGTTCCCAAAGGATATGCCCTTCTGGAAGGTGCATTCGATCGAGATAAGGGACGAGTGGGAGGAATGTATCTCTGTTGACGGGTGCGTAGGATGAGAATGCCATGACGAGAGTGTTACATGGTTCTGGGTTGTCTGAGAAGGAAAGATCGGGCGATTGATCTGTATTGAAGGTCAATCTCACGAAATATAACACGGATTCGGGAGGAAAACATACCACGAGCGATCGTGCGGAGACCAGCATCGACAATATGAGATCTTCGTGGTGTAGATGACAAAGACCCTTCAAACGCTACAGCTTCGCTTTGTCTACCAGGAAGTGCAACGGCATTCGTTTCAACTTTTTGAGACATAAACCATGCTCTGAGGTAGGAATTCTCAGTCCCTAGTAATAACCGTCAGCCCTGTGTACAAAAAGAACGGAACGGCATAATAAACTCACATTCAAGCGCGTCAGAGTAAGTCGAAAAGACTTCAACGCCGTCCATAACCAAAAGCCCCACACTAGCAAGCGCATGTTCAATAGGCGAATCAAGCTCGAGACCAGAGATCACAAGAATAATTTGTTTGCCGTTAAGTAACCGCTGTACCCGCACGAATGCCTCAGCAGCAGACATATCGACACCCGGTACCAACGCGATATCGAGTATTAAGAACCGCATGGGTTCTCTCTGCCAGCGAGGTCCATCGACAAGCCCACGAATTGTTTCTTCGACTTGAGTGATCGTCCCGAAGAACAGGAAACCTTGTAACCGTAGGATGGTAGTCTGTTTAGAGACTTCTCGGAGGTATGCTCGGTGTGCGCCTGGTCTGCGGATGGTGGACATGGCGGTCTCCCCAGTATACAGGGCCCTGATACTCCGTCGTTGACTACTTTGTATCACAAAGAAGAAACCTATGTTTTCTATGAGTCAGAAGAGGGATAGGACATGTGGAATCAGGATACTCACAACTCATGATGATACCGAATAAAACACCAATCACAAAGTCCCATACAGTCATGCAGACCATAATGGATGCGATAGTGATATACTCCAACCTGCGAAGCACAATTAATGAAAGTCCTAATATGTAACAAGAACATGACACACCGATTGACTCGGTGTCGTGTATCCCAAAGTGCTTCCTTGACAAGATCGATACCCAATACAAAGATGAGAGCACCGACAACCATGACAGCTATTTCAAAATAAAACTAAATACGATGGAAAATCCAATATATATGCGAAGACACTTACGAATAAACTCGATCGGCCCTGTTCCGATAAAGAGTAGGGCAGCGGTTGCTCCAGCAAGGATAAACCCGGATATCCGGGTAGTGCCTCCGACACGATAGAACCTAGGTTCAACCAAAGTAAGCAAGGTAATGTCGTCACCCAAACTAAGCACTTCGACTTACAATAAAGTGTTAACATATACAAGATAATTAGGTCTATACAATCGTCAATACACGACAGTGGATGAGTTTTAAAATAACGTACACAGTGCCAAAAATGCCAGCTAATAGATTGGAATAGCCGTGACCGACAAGTTCCTTGTCAGTGTCGATATCGTGGTTTAATGATACAGCTGTCGAAAGGGTTTAGTTAAAGCTATATTCTGGAAGGAAGCCGCGTACCGAGAGCAGGAACGTTCAAGGGAGGATGCAGGATATTGAAGAAGAGTCTACAATCTATTAGTTTCCTAATCCAAATCACATTTTAGGGTAAATTACTCACAGAGCGAGTTGTGTTGGTAGTGTAGCCCATAGTGCAGACCAACTCGTCGCCCTAAAGTCTATAGAGAGCATTACATGAGATACGACTAAAAACGATGAAGGAAAAATGAACGAACCGTAATATGAATAGAACTTGTACCAAGGATCGTCGGATGTGTCTATAATGAACAACCATCCCTTGTCCCGTAGGGAAGAAAGGTTGAGGCTTGCAGCTACTACAACAATGTAGAAAATAATAGGAATAATAATAAAATCTGTCATCAAAAGCGAGGCATGTCAGTCCGGGTCATACTTGGTCCGATGGAAAATAGACAGAAAAACGTACATAGAGGAAATATGAGTTGATGATGGTACTTGTGCGTGATGATTCGGAGAATTACAGCAAGTGCAAATGGTGGTAGCCAGAGTGCGAGATTGTATGCGTCGAGGAATAGGAACTTGAATGTGGTCAGAGAGAGATCAAAGTCGTCATCTGACATGCGTGTGCAAACAGTAAATCTAGACGTCCAAGAGTATAGCGTGAGTAAAGTGGTGATTGGGGGTCAAGAAAAGCCCGTACCCAGTGATGATTAGGAAGACACCGACACCACCGATGCATCTAGACCCCATCTCAGCTAAAACGAAACACATATAGAATATTCATCGGGACGTACCCAACCAAAATATGCCGAGGGAAGAAGCCGATGAGAGAGCCCAGCCTCAGGGCTCCAAGTAGAAAGAATGTCAAGCCAGTTAGGATAGACGAAAACGAGAATGCCACGATCGTTGTTGCTAATATCGCGTGAGGGTTGTCCTCTCCGATTTCAGCGGCTATTGTGTTCGCCAGAATATGAAAGAATGGCTATGATTAGCGCAAAACGTCAAGACCTTGTGCCTTTTCAAACGTAACAAATTGGAAATTGACTTACCACAACCTCGATCATCATGCTCCCATTGGCACCAGCAAACCCACTCCCCCCGAACGAATAAGTTAGCTGGGCAATTACGGCTCTAAAGCCACATTTTCTTCAGTAAACAACACTTGAAGTCATCACCGCGTTATTTATGACTCACGAAACAAAGAACATGGAGACCCCTACGCCTCCCATATTCGCGAACACTCCGCCAGTGGGAAAGATGATCATACCATCTGAACTCGTGCTTATTAGGGTGACGGAATGCGTGAGGAAACGATGACGTACATGATATTCCATCGAGGATATTCAGGAGGGTTCCCAATACAACGGCAGGTATAGACTTTACCAGGCTAGCCAAGACGTATTCACTGGTAGCTTTGTAGTCCTTCGAGAGCAGGCGAGTCTTCAATTTATTGAGCGCTGTCACATGGGTAGGCTTCGAGGGGCCAATTGGGCCGCTCGATACATGGTTGTTACCACCATAAGCCGGGCGAACAGCTTCGATGTCAGAAAGCAGGGGCTGCCTCTCGGATGAAATATGTGAAGTTTCCTCATCTGGTCGCGGAAGAGTGGACGCGGGAATATGTGTTGAAGGTAAAGGAGGGGGCTGTGGAAATTGACTAATGAAGTCGCGTCCTGTGACTGTGGGGGTAGAGGTTTGAGAGTCATCTGGTACGGTCCCCGAACTGCCGACATGATCTTCTGGTGTTCGAGAGAGCATCAGGGACAGTCCTGAGGGAACTGATGGACGTAAGCGTGGTGTACTTGGCCCGGTCTGCGTCGAGAGGGTTGAAGTCGAAGCCGTCAAGTCGACTACATCGCTAGGATTCGTGAGGACAGAGGTCATAGACATTGAGCTAGGTATGTGTTGGTGGTCGATCTCGTCAGACTCCATAGCATGCGAGACGGAGGGGAAGATGAAAGCATCTTCAGAGGGAGCGGGGGCAGCGAGAAACGCAGGTGTCTGCATTGGCAGACTGGAGAGCTGCATCGTATAATCTCGTATATCTTCCTGAGTATGGAGGGGGGCATTCCGCGGTCTTGAACCTCGTGAGCTTGGAGACGACATGTAGCTTTTTGGCTGTAACAAGCTGTACTAGGATTTTAGTGTGAAGGAAACGAACGTTTGAACAGAACGTGCCCACCCTGCGCGGCTTAAAGGAGACCCTGCCTGTGCTGGAATCCAAAATTGCCCAAAGTCACGAGGAGAAGCAGTTGACGAAGCAGCGCCATTGCTGCTTGAATTCGCGTTTTCTGGTCTGTGAGGGTCGCCAAGTGGGGCAAATCCACTGCCCGAAGAAGCAGGGGAGTGGTTGTGCGACTTCAAAGTCGACATATTGCGAGTGCTGTCGCAACGATGAGTCGAGGTTGAAATCCCGGTCGAGGTTAGGCTTTAAGGGCTGGTGGTATAAGGTTTGGGCCGTGATGGCAGCGACATTCGCAAATTGTTCTTTGGACGAAGCGGGTCCATTGGTATATTGGAGCAGACAAGATAAGATAAGCCCAGGCCCTCAATTTCTCTCTTGCCCCTGGCTCCTCGATCGTCAATTTTTCGATCACTCTGGTCTAGGTTTCGAGCGTCCGCAAAATACTCGCGGAACTATTGGTGGGTCGTGAAAAAGAGAGAACAGCGAGGGAGAGAAACGCAGAGTCAGGGGAAGCACAGGACAGGTGTATAAGTATCACTGTCGTGCGATCACTTATCTAGGCTTCATTCACTCAGAGATAACACACGCGTCCACACCGATAAGCCGTATCTCTCCAACATAGACTGCTATTCCAGTAACCCGACAAGGGGATATCAATTGCGAAACAACGAAGAAACAGGTGTAATGGTAAAAACAAACTAGGGTAACTTCGTTGCCGGGTGTATCGTTAAGGATGACAAGCGTAAACATTGCGTAGAAGAAATAACAGAAACGACCAATAAAAGGGGAATACGTAGTAGTGCTTTTGGGCGTGTGAGTAGAAGGGGTAAACAACAAATGGTATGAGAAGCATCTAGTCTTCCTCGACAACTTCCTCCTCATATTCACCCTCCTCCTCAACACTGTAAAGATAAATATGGTCAGTATGACATCAACATTTGTTACAATATTAACGCACGTAGCATCCTGGTATTGTTGGTATTCGGCAACAAGATCTTGCATGTTGGACTCGGCCTCAGTGAACTCCATCTCATCCATACCCTCCTGGGTGTACCAATGCAAGAAGGCCTTTCGCCTGAACATGGCAGTGAATTGGTCGCTGACACGCTTGAAGAGCTCCTGGATAGCAGTCGAGTTACCCAAGAAGGTGACAGCCATCTTGGATCCACGAGGAGGAATGTCACACTGAGCGGTCTGGACGTTGTTGGGGATCCACTCGACGAAGTAAGCAGAGTTCTTGCTCTGGACGTTCTGCATCTGCTCCTCAACCTCCTTCATGGAGACCTTACCACGGAAGATGGTGGCAACCTAGAAAAGCAGTATTTAGACACAGAGCTGGCTTCTATTACCACAACGAGTACTTACGGTGAGGTAACGACCGTGTCTGGGGTCAGAAGCAGCCATCATGTTCTTGGCATCGAACATCTGTTGAGTGAGCTCAGGGACAGTGACAGCACGGTATTGCTGGCTGCCACGAGCAGTGAGAGGAGCGAAACCGGTCATGAAGAAGTGAAGACGAGGGAAGGGCACTACAAAATCATGTTAGATATGAAACACTAAGACAGCTCTGAGATACCAACCCATGTTGACAGCCAGCTTCCTCAAGTCAGAGTTGAGCTGACCAGGGAAACGAAGACAAGTGGTGATACCGGACATGACAACCGACACCAGGTGGTTGAGGTCACCATAGGTAGGTGTGGAAAGCTTCAATGTCCTGAAGCAGATATCGTAGAGAGCCTCGTTATCGATACAGAAGTCTCATCGGAGTTCTCGACAAGTTGGTGAACAGACAAAGTAGCGTTGTAAGGCTAAGATCATACGCCATCAATATCGAATTGTGTAATTCGGAAGCGAAAACGAACCTCAACGACAGTATCGGACACTTTAGGACTGGGGACGACGGAGTAGGTAGCCATCATACGATCGGGGTACTCCTCACGAATCTTCGAGATCAAAAGGGTACCCATACCAGCACCGGTACCTCCACCAAGGGAGTGGGTGATTTGGAATCCTAACATTCAAGTTGTGTTAACATTTCATATCAACAATATTGCGTGACGTGACCTGTCACATGGGTCACAGAAAAGATCTCTCACCTTGCAAGCAATCGGTTCCTTCGGCCTCCTTGCGAACAACATCAAGAACGGAGTCAACGAGCTCAGCTCCTTCGGTGTAATCTAGAGAAGCTCATATTAGCATCATAGCATGAGATACACGTCGCAGCGGCGTGAAGCCATGCGCATACAACGTGTTTTTGATCAAGCAAAACAAAGCGACTCACGTCCTTTCGCCCAGTTGTTACCCGCACCGTTCTGGCCGAAGACGAAGTTGTCGGGGCGGAAAAGAGATCCGAGAGGGCCAGAGCGGACAGAGTCCATAGTTCCGGGCTCGAGATCGATCAGGACTGCACGAGGAACGTACTTGTTCGCGCCAACTTCATTGTAGTAGACGTTGATACGCTCCAATTGAAGGTCGTTGGTACCCTTGTACATTCCATCACGATCAATGCCATGCTCGTCTGAGACAACCTCCCAGAATTTGGCACCTATCGACGCGTCAACTAAAAGGCTGATGGTGCTTGATATCGCAATGGCTCACCAATTTGGTTACCGCACTAAGAGGTGCACGCTATCAGCTCATTTCTCCCTGCACATTCAGCTGGAGGAACTCACCTGGCCAGTTTGGAGGTGGACGATTTCACGCATTCTAAGATAGGAATCCGTATCAGCATCCGCGTCACCAAGAGTTTGAAAATGTAAACGGAAAGGATCGCCGATTACTGGTATGGCGACATCTTACGATTGTGCGACACGCCATCCAGCAACGAACGAGATGAAAGACACGTACATGGAAAGTTTGCAAAGGTACTGAGCGAGGAGTTGGTCGTTAGTGGGAGGATAAACCTGGGGAGGAACGAGGTCAAAAGGGAACCTTATGTTGCGGTCTAGGGCGTGTGCACTTCAGGCTCCGCTTAAAAGCCACGTTGCTGCTCCCCCATCCTTTGATCAATCTTCACCTCCGTTTCACACTCCGATGCTTCATGCACGAGTCCATTACCGACGGCAAAAGCGTTCTAGCTTGTGTTCCGTTCCTTCAACTCGAAGCCATCCTCCGAGAGTCCTATGGATAGATAAGAAGAAACAAAATAATACTACAACGCTATACTGCTCGAGTCCGATGTTTCTTATTACCTTAAAAACGCGACAATGGTTCATAACACTTAGCCGAGAATGTATCCGAGTCCCAAGCAAGTTGGAGAGGTAATCAAATGTAAGAGAATGTGCAAGTACAGTGATCAGACTTTACGTACTGGCGGATAAGGTATAGCTTGGAAGAAGCGGTTGCTAATCGGAGTGTAAGTCTAGTAAGAATACACACATATACTGTGCATCGTTACGACGTTGAGTTTCAATACATGCGACGTGAGAGTAGACCCGTTGTTTACAGTTTAATTTCCAGCCATAGTCATGATGTGATCCATATCAACTCCAGACTCGGAACTTTGGGGATGAGGAATATTTTGTATGCAGCCCCCAACGGATTATGTTACGACGAAACAACGTACTCTGCAATGTTCTAAAGTCCAAGAAATGTCAACAAACACACATAAGATGTTACTAGTACTACAGCGAGAATCAAGTGTCCATATCACGTCCACAAGACAGGGTATACACGTTTTTACGCATGAGGTGACTGATTTATGTCAACACGACGCGCTGCTTCGTCAAACGAGCGATTTAGAGGCAGTGACTCCTCGTTTGCCGTCTGCGGCGGGCTGGGTGACCCCTTATCATCCTCCACGTCTTCAGCAGCCAAGGACAACCTAGAAGCCGAGGCCATTACTGAACCCCTCATCGAGAAGCGATCTCCATCGACCGCCAGTGACTGGCGAAGACTCGCAGGACGGAATCCCGGTTCCCAGTCGGTCTCGTCTTCGTCTGCAACGATTGCTCCCGAACGTTTGTCAAGACTGAATCGGAACCCTTGAAGTTTCTTCTCCATCATGTCCCGATCGTCATAGGGATACAGCAATTGCCCGAAGCCGGAGTGGGAAGTCAGGGCTATCGATGTGGCAATGGAGCCTGGTTCCGTGGTAAGATAGAGACCTGACCTGCGTCGGATGCGAAGATGGAAGAAATGAAGAACAAGTCCGGTGAGACCGACGATGATGAATGCAGCAGAGAGTAGAGAGCAGGCTAATGGGCTAGAGAGATGGGTCAGCATGACTGGCATGAAACACGCCGGAGATATCATACTCACTCGATTACAATCCTATCGACCAGAGCAGTTTTCCGAGCAAAGCTTGGGAAATCGGCCGGAACGAAGTAAACAGACTTCGCGCTTACAGACAAATGTTGAGTCTATAAGGATCAATCTGTGAGCCAAGTATAGCGAACTTCCATTGTAGAGAAAGCTTACATAGATCTGATTGGTCAAGTGGAGGAAAGCCGTTTCATCATTGAACTCTGCCTCAAGACCACCTGGCTGTTGACTCGCCAGACGGAAAACGGCCCCGGGAATGCCAGAACGAATCGCGGTGGCGCGAGCTTGCACGAACGGCTTGCCGCTAGCAATTCCATCGAGCAGGACTCTGTAGGAATATCAATACACAGCAAAATCGAGTGTTGGCTATTCGGTTACGTACGCATTGAAAGCACGGCCATTCAGATCCCCTCCAGTGACGTTATTCGCAGGAGTATACTGATCGAGCAGCGTCACAGACGACAGCGAGAAGTTGGTCAAGTCCAGCGTAACTTCCGCATTGAACACTTCCAATGTAGGTCGACAGATCACAGCGCGGGCTTGAGATTGATTCGACCCTGTGGTATGGAAATACCAGAACATCACGGGACGAAATTCCAGTGTAGTGTTACTGTCATCCCACACGTACTGGAATTGGCGGGGGAGCTCCCATATTGCTGGTCTGAATCAGTGAGACTGAAAGTCGCTGTGGCTTGGCAGCCTTCCGGTGTAGATCCAATTATAGTTCCATTGTCCCCCTGGGACGCAAAGTTGACGTCGTTCGCAGTGACGCAGCCAGACTGCGTGCGAACACCGGTGGTATTCCACTTCACCGATGCATTGAGTCCGGGGTTCGATGGTTGCTGTAGTTCGTGAGATACGGGTCAGATAGTTGTAGGTGAAAGAGAACATGATGTCACTTGCTTCGATGGTAGCAGCTGCCCAATTTGCCATGACGAAAGGAGGATCCGGAAGACCTTGAAAGGCGGCAGCTTCTGTGAACTATTTTACATTATCAGATTGAACCTTGTTGGATGGGCTGGAAGAGACCTACACCCGCTGCAGCAAGGAAGGCATTGAGGTCATTGAATGTCGGGGATAGACCGATTTGAGCCGTATTTCGAACTGTGAAATCTGGAAGGAACGGTTCGATTTACATTGAGTCGATTAACGCGATTTGCCAAACGAACTTACCATTTGTAGTTGCGATAGGCTTGAGTGAGATCAAGGCACCAGCGAGAGGTTGAAAGAGTTTGGCAACCAACCCTGTGAAGATGGAAACGAAGACGAGCCAATGCCTCCGACGGAGGGAAGCCCACCATCCCATAAATTTGCTGCAATAAGACTTAAGAAAATCGACATAAACGACCTGCATGCGACTTACTTCGTCGTGACGTAGTCTAACAATAAACTGTCTTCAGCTCGAGCATTGCCTTGAGAGAGTAGGACGTATGGCTAGAAGAATTTAAGCAGCGGAACTGGAAGAAATATTAGTCAAGTGCCTCACATGAAACCATCTTACTGCCCAATCTGTGAGTTTCCATGTAATAGCCATTGGCGCAGCTATGAGTATTGTAGGGAAAAACGACTAGAAATCATTATGGTCAGGTCCCTCTGCATTCGAGATTCATTAGCAGGTCCTTACCGTGAGAAATGAAGGCGATAACCAGCTGAGCACTTTGGACGGCGGAGGCGCACGAAATCCTGTCAAAACATTAGCATGTAATGCACTATCTTGTAATCAGCACGAAAATGGCATACCATCCCACTTCATAGAAAAGTGTAGGGCAACCTGCAGTGCGATGCCAAGCAGAACCATCAGCGACGCAACCGAGAATACGACATGCGGTCTCAGCGCGATATGTTCCTAAGAAGGTGTTTACGTTTCTACGATATATTCTCTAGCAAGTATGCGCTTACCACTCGTTCTGGTCGTTCATGCTTCTGAACTGTCGGTATCTGACCGGTATGCTCGGGAAAACGTTTTGAAGCCTGGCTCACTGGCCTTGAGCGTGAAGGCATGAGTTAGATGCAGCTCTAGCGCTGTGAATACAATAGAATTTGACGTGGTGATAAGATGCTGGGAATAGAAGAGGATGTGAAATATAGCCTTGAGCAGCAGTTCTTAGCCCGACTACAAGACGGTCAAAGGTAGAAAACAAGAGGTAAGAAATCCATCGACCATGTATACGTATATGGCAGCTTCGTGTACAGCCTACTCGCAATATGCCATGATGTTCTTGACAGCATCATTCGGAGGTCTCGGGACCTGCCAGTGTTGTGCGTTGTGCGCTGTTGTTCAATGATCAGAAACATTGACATGGCCGTTCAGGGAGTCGGCTATGCTGCATTTAAACGCCGCTTAAGATTCGTCTGAGACATGTTGTCTTCAAATATTTCGGTCGATCCCAACATTCATCATGTCAATTTTCCTTTCGGAACGCTACCTGTATGCAGATCTCTACTACAGCCATCTTTACAGGTATACAGCCACATCAGTCGCCTTTTCAGCTCGGATCTTTAGCACGCCTTCGCCAGCATGTAGCCATATGGGCGTTGTACGGCTTATCTGGAGTTCCCGAGTTTTATGATCAATAGGAGGTGAGCGTTACTTGAGGCGTGTTGTCTAATCAATTCATAGTGCAGGCGTTGGACCCTTACCAACATGGTCGGAGAAATGTGAAGATACCGAGTTTAGACTACGCTGTGGCTGTGGGCAGCACGAGTTAGGCTTCAGCAATTTGAAGGGCATGGGTTAGTCCGAATCTCGATACGGATGCTGTTAATTTTGCATCTCTAGGAATATCTAAACCGGTACGCTCCTTTCAAGTTCCTAGCTGAATCCTCGTGCTTACGGAAAAGTACCGTAGAACAGGCCGATTCCTTGACTGTACCATTTCGTGCTGTTCTCCGTTTATGCCTCCGACGGCGGTTTCCTAACTGCTTGCAATGCATTTGTTATATCGTACGCAAGTGAAGAAATGGGGCTCTGGTTGCAGTGCTTCTCACATGCATCTCCGTTTCCCTCGGCAGCACATATCAAATATCTTGCCTCGCGTTTATACCACGAGTCGACGAAGTTCGTGTTGAAGTGAATTGAATCTTAGAATAAACTACACAGACTTTTCTACCGGTCTGTGAATCTCAGATCACCTCCTGTGCCATGAGTCGCACTTAAACATGTGCCGTTTAGTGCCCGGGCTAGACGGACATATCTTGTTTTTTTGCGTTATGCGATCTCGAAACACGAATAATCTGGGGACGAACAGTAAAAGGTGAGTTCATAGGCACACTATGTCAATCTTATCACACTGACTTCAATTAAAGCATAGGTTTTGTTTCATTTGCGCTCAGTGCGTCATCCAAGGCACTTTTCATTTTTCGTGGAAAATATCAAGCTTGAACTTTAACCTTGACACATAACATTTCATTTTACTCACAATCGTTATCTTTACCTCCCAGATGACTTTCCCAAAGAAAAGACGGGAGGAGAGAAGGTGTGTTGAAACACTTGAATACTTGGAGAACCTTTTGCAGGCGTTTCTGCCCTTGCGCGGGCCGCCATCCATGCTCATGCTCACGAGAGAACAAGGTGAAGAGAGCCAGTTTCGCCAAGGCAATAGAGGGGGCCACGAGCCCAGATTTTCTCCGCCGATTCTTTTCAACTCTTCTTTCTGACATTTCTACTCATAACACTCGCCCCTGCCCGTTGAATATAGGTCTCCTGGTCCTGTGTTCTTTTACACAATTGCACTCTGTGTTTTTTTGTCTTCAATCAGAAAACAACATCGGCCTTCAGGACATCTTTTCTCGGGCTCCGACATCGTCTAGCACATCCAGGGCTGGTGTAGATGGAACTCTTCCATTTCAGTTTCAATTTCCAACATTATATGGGTATTTCCCAATGGGCAATCCGTCCCGCGGGCTTAAGGTGCGTCATACGTTGTCATACGCACCCGACATACTTCCTTTCAGGCCAAGCATCTATAAGCACCAAACTCGTCCCAAATAACAGCGCTCCACCGATTCCAAGGAACGCTCCGTGGTCCGTGGGTGACTCATAGCAGCTCATGCCAGCCGCCGAGATCCCCCTTCAACCCAACCTCGTCTGTCAGTCCTTGTCATCGCAGTACAACGACCTCGACTGGCTCCATGGGGTAATAAGTAAGAGGTAATATGATATACGGTAAATTCGGTAACACCCCTAAATATCTCTCTCTTCTCATTCAGTTCCCAAGCTGATTGTCATTCTACAAATACACGGGTACATCTACACACACCTATTTTCGCTTAGCTCGAAACGAAGGATGAAATACCGTTTGAACAGGTCCCATCTGCTCAGACGAGCGTCCGGTCTCTCACATTCCTCCCGATCCAATATCTCCCGCAGAGACTCGGAAGAGGGTGAGAGAACAGGGAATTCTCCGCAACGCGTGAGTAAACTCTCCAACCTATTTGCCCTTCCCTCGAAGAAATCTGATACGATCACGAGACCACCGAAACAGGGCCCTCGATGTTCATTAATGACCGTGTTTGTGTGGAACATAAGGCTCGTAAGGCCTTGAGGCGGGTCGAGCTGCCCTTTCACGGATCCGCCGATTTGGTCATGCCCTTTGATCTGGTTCTGGTACGCCGATACCTCGAATGACGGCGTGCTGCCGGTACGGTCTCCTAAGCTGTATGGAAATTCGGTGACTTGCTAAAATGATGTAGTGTTCTCGTGGGTACATGACGGTGCTTTCACGAGCGTTCGGGGTATTTCAAAGAGGATCCCAGGCCTCTAGGCTTTACCTTGCCGGACGCCGATACCTCTCAAAGACAGCTGTCGGTAAGCTAAATGAGCTCAATCGACGTTACACGCGCTGGTAGCTGTTCTAGACAGCTAAGAGACTCGGACTCGGAGGCTAGGCTGTTAATAATGATGGATTAGTTGGATACTATTATGTACAACATTATATGATACTGGACACTCATGTGTATTCCGCAATCCACAAAGCTCTCGACCCTCCAGTCCAGAGTTGAGCTTAATCCCTCGGCAATTCCAATCCATCTCATCGAGACTTTTCATCGCTCTCCACGTTTGAGAAGTCTCTCTGAAATTGGTGTTCCGGTGTTCCATGTTTAGCCAGGTACTGGTACGAGGTAACCCAAAAAGTTGAAAAAAACAACGTTTGTGGAAACCGAATCAAATCTTCGCCGTCCCGCACTACGGTCCTCTCTGTACGTATGACACTCACCAAAAAAGTCCTCACCCCCAAAACCACAAAGCACATCGGCGGAAATCCTGAAAGCAGTATCATTGCATCGTGACCCGTATTGTCTCAATCAGTAGCATGCCTCGAGGCATGATGCACTTGTCTTCCCCTACTTCTTCTCTCGTCTTCTTGCATTCCCCCCTCAGAATCGCTCACACACCATCTCTCACGCGAAATGACCAACGGGGGGAGCGGTGAAGATGCGGATTAAAGTCAAGGGGGGTGGTTGCAAGTCAGCCGGCGGGGGAGTGTCGTTGTAATTAGTCGCGTAATATGGTAATATGCCGCCGTACTGGATTATCAATCCTCCACATGTCCCACTTCCTTGGAATCTCAGGCTGGTCAAGTTGGTCGATCTTAGTGACCCGAAGCACAGAAGGTTCTGTTTCGAAGCCTTTCGTTGAATGTTGCTTAGGATTGCTCTGATTGCTCACAGTAATCACAACTAATCTCTCACTAATCTGTACTAATCACCCCCTGTTAGCTCATCGGAAGACGGTATGGAACTCGTTCATATGACTGGTTTAATTTACCGAGCGACGCATTTCGTAACTATTCATAACCAGCCTTGGTCCTCGAGTGTTCCGAGTCTCAGTCAGAGTCACCGAATGACCAAAAACGACGGAATGTAATTATAGAACATATTGTATAACCATATAACCGTAATGGTAGGTAGTTTATAAGTGTATATACAGAAGGAAGGCATCGGAGCTCTAGTAACAGTCAAATGTACATTATACTTTGATAACCTAATGCTAATGGCTAGGAGTGAGCGGCAGGGGGGAAGAGCAGTCAACACTAGTATGGGGGTCACAAAAGAAGGGGTCCCAACATTTTTACATTACAGTTGTAAACAGGGCTAAAGATAACAGGGATGAAGTAATCGAGCAAAAGTGAAAGAGGAAAACACCAGTCAGAAACCAGAAAAAAGGGAAAAAGAAACAACAACTATCGACGAACACCAACGACACAAGTTCTGTCGACCCTGGATATGTAACGGCGTCGAGTACTAGAGAGACAAAAAGGAAGTGATAAGGGCGTACAAACAATTACGACAACAATCAACATGAGGATAGAGACGAGAGACGAGGAGAATATTAGTGGAGGAGTCGTAGCGGAATACTTTTGGTTCGGAAGTCCCGGTGAATGTCGCATGGAAGAAGTGGTGTGGGAGAGATTGAGAAGAAGAAAGCTGATTATGATACAATGATATAAGTGGGGACGGAAGAATTACCAGCGACATGTGAGTGGGGGGGATCCGACCAAATGATCGATAATCGAGAAGAACGAGTGAGGTCCGGGAAAAGAAAGCAACAATAGAAGAACAAGCACCGGGGATCATGGGAACGACCCGGTCACCCTGGTACGAACGACTTCTAAAATATAACCCTTTACAGCGGACACACGCTTACGGCGATCACCGCTGCATGGGTTGCATGGTGTAGGACATCTGTTGTTGCTGTTGTTGGTAGTGCTGCTGAGGATGATAGGGAGTTGCCGTCGCAGTTGGTTGCTGCTGCTGAGGAGCAGTGTAATGAGCATACTGCTGCGTCGAGTACGTTGGTGGCATCATCGACTGAGACTGATACGTCGGGGGATTTGGCAACGTGTGTTGCTGAGGTACATATGGAGTGGCATGCTGTTGAACAGGAACAGCTTGTGCCTGTGATACGACCGGAGTGGCATGAGGAGACGCGTTGACAGACGGAGCAGTTGACGTTGTCGGAGTCGCGGTCCTCGAGTGAGCACGAGTGTGCTGCAAGCATTCATGTTGACCGCTAGCAAGCAGTGCAAGTCCGATCGCGCCATGATCTCCGGAATGTTGATAGTGATACCCTGTCAACATCAAACGTGGTAAGCACGAGATCCCTAATGGTACTATGATGTAGTAAGTTACTTACTCAGTCCGTTCATATTCTTGTAGCGACGCTGGCAATCACCGACGCCGCAGGCGTATGGACGTAATCGTCTCTCGGCTTCCTTTTCGACTTCCCTGAGCTCTGCGTCGCTGATTGGCTCATTATCGCCATCCGGTTTCTGGCTTCGCTTTGACGCCAAGAGGGCTTGAATCTGTTCCAGGTCTTTCGGCGGGGCAAAGTTGCAAGAGCCGTGAGTCATATGATATTTCAAACCATTGGCTTGTTTGTACGACTTGTTGCAATTCGGCTTGGGGCACTTGAAAGGCTTGGAGAGGAGCAGAGAGGTGGCGGGGCGGGAAAGCGTCGTGCTTGCTCGCGCCGCCTGAGCCGCAGAGGAGGTAGGCGATGAAGCACCGTTGGTAGCAGAACCGGTGGAGGCATAATTGCTTGGTCCTGCAGTTGGAGACGCCACGCGAGACGGTCCGGGAGTGCTGGAAGGAGTATTGCCTGCGCTGCTGTTAAGCAGAAGTGCGGGCGGAACACAGTTGTTGCTTCGACCACCGTATACACCGTTGGAGTAAGCCGATTGATCTTCTTGCTTGATGGGGAGCATCGAGGATGAAGGGACAGTTCCTGGAAGATGAGACGAGTAGTCGGAGTAGCCAGCGTACGCGTTAAAAGCGTCCTCCGCGCGAGCAGCACTGACAGCAACAGATGAACGGATAGGTGGGAAACCCATCGACAAGGCGTGCCCTGAACGTGAGGGTAGAACGGTCGTAGTGTCGAACGCGGAAATCGGAGTAGGTCTAGACGCTTGGTGAGCCGCTTGCTGAGAGTGTACGTTGGGATATGAGGAAAGGGGGGTGGAAACAGGCGTGTCTGGAGGAGACGAAGATCCAGATGAGGGCGCGCTCGCGTCTCCGGTGTCGATTTCCATATCGTCAGGGTCAAACGATCCTTGATTATACGTCTGGACCGCGTTGACCGTGGGATTTTGGGACTCCGAGAAGTACGATGATTGAGGAACTGCAACGCCTGCCGGTTGGGTCCTGTAAGCGGCTTGCTGCTGAGGGTTAAACGGGTCTACGACAACAACATGACATTCTTCGAAATGATCGACAAGAGCGTGCATGTCTGTGAGATTGACTCCACAACACTGATAATCGCGGCACTGGAGGCAGGGGACGGATGAGTTGTGTTCGGAGGCGGAAGTGGCGTTGACTCGGAGAGGACTCACAAGCTCATCCTGACGCTCAAAAACGTTCAAAGTGTTAATTAACGATCCCCGATCACTTTCTATGGACGAGGACACTTTTCCAAGTCTAAAGTCGTTTGGACTGTCAAGGGAAGATCAGTAAGAGCGAATTGGGGCGAAATGAAAGATAGGGGTACGTACTCTAATGGTCCGAGAATCTGTCCTGGAGATACACCAGGGTAGAAGCGACTTCCGAAAGACCCTGCTCGGAAAGAAGCTGGGGAGCCCAGGAAGCGGCGGGTGTAGGACGCAGGATTAAAGGAGCCATTCTGGCCCGTGAAGGAACCGGAACTCATAAGCTGGTCATAGTCGTTAGTGTTCGTGGGGAGGGCGATGGGCTGAGCAGCAGCCATTGCTTGGTAATTTGGGAATTGATCCAGGATGGTGGAGTAGGAAAAGTGTGAAGCACAAGGGCTGAAGTACTTTTTGCGAGGTGTGTGGTTTTGAGGGGAAAGTCTAAGAGACTAGTGCCTGCTAGAAGAGGGAAGAAGAGGCGGCACAGGGATGTTGGAAGTTGAAGACAGAAAGAGGATGGGGTGGATGAGGAACTGCAGTGGGAGCGGACGCCGGATATAATATACCACAACGCACATGCTAGGGCGCCAAACACACCACAACACCCTCGCGAACCGGTGTGCCAGGGTGCGAGCTGGTGCGACTCGGCCCACTCGCTCCTCCCGCCCTTTCGCCGTTCGCCGTCATCCGTCTCATCTCCAGTCGTCTGTCCAGGTCTGCCCTCCCAGTGCCTCACATGCCTCCCTCGCGTGTGCCCTGCTTCTCCCCCATCTCTTGATCTGCCAACTAGACACTATCAATTACACTCTTCCTCTTATTCGTCTTTGCGCTGCAGACATGCACATCATGCTCGTCCTTCCACCGCATACCCTCCCACACATCCCTCTTCGGCTGTACCCTGACGTGCGGAGCGGATGTGTTGCGGATATTGCTTGCTAATTCCCTCTCCGGCGTACTCTCTCTCCTGCACCGTATGACAGCAATCGCACATCCACATCCACCCACGCTGACTCTGCTCGCTGACCAGGCGTGTCGGTGCTATGCTCACCACACATGCCTCTGGCTTCGGCCGAGCGACGTCATGTTCGTGGGCAGCTCTGAAACGTTATTGTACCGCCAGGCATCCCCCCGCTCCTTGTATTCTTCTTGTTCTTGGAGGCATGCCGTCTTCCTGTCAGGCTGTTTCCGTAACGCACGTACTGACAGCAAATGCCATTGTGGGTTTGTTCTTCTCTTGGCTCGCACCGATCACCCGAATCAAGGGTAAGAGGCCCTGTCTCTCGGTTTCGCGAGACTTGTATCACCTTCCACAGAACTCATTACTTACTAGTCGCCTGCACTGTAATCTCATGTCGTCACCAATTAACCAGATCAGATCAGAACTTAAACACGAGTTTCTAACCAGCCGGTCTCCCAGGACCGAGTGAACTCTATTCTCGTCGCACAATTGACTTGCTCTCTCACAGGCAGTGAGTACTCTGACCAGCTGCGGCTACCTGGTTCCTCTTCAGCAGCCGCATCGATCATCCCTCCATCCGCACCCTCGTCCCACTCTCCAAGAGCGGGGAGTCGCTCCCTGTCGGTCGATCTTGCTCGCTAGCCAATCAGCATGCTCGATCGCCACTCGAGTGCCTGATCCGGGCGTTTCCGGCCGGACCCTTTCGTTTATGCGAGACGCTGAGGACCGAGGCGGCTCGAGGCAGCACCGCCAAAGCACAGCTGCAGAGTGGAGTAGGATCATACACCAGCAATCCCAGCCCTATGCATTACAAACAACACTCTTTCCAGCACCTTCCCTGTCGCTCTGCCTCCTCATCCGTTCCGCGGTCGAGTTCGTCGGTCCATCGTTCCCAGCGAGCGAGGCACTGCTGCTTGCTTCATAACAGAGTTCGCGGCCTCATGTAGTCGTTGTGGAGTGACCCTTGATAGACTATCGAACCTGTGCAGCGCACCCCGACGTCGGTGCAGCTCTTGTACAACCTTACCTTGTATTCGCCGTACATCCCCTCTCCTACGCCGTCCATCAGGTTACAGATCTACGTGGCCGCTATGTCATCGAACTCTATCAGTCCGACTGTCTTCCGTCAGCTATAGCGGGAGATGGCGTCCGAATTCCAAGGGCATGGCGGCGGGGTAGAAATATCTCAATACGTCCTATCGCTCTCCACATTCCCCGAAGCTACTCATTCTTTCGGCAGTCACTGTCACGTCTATACACTCTCGCTAACTGCGCACAGTGTTCATTTCCCGGACATTGCAAAGTCTGTGATACTCTTGAGTCTTCAACTCCGTCGTTGACCTTGATCCGGTGATGCTTATGCTGGTCATCCTTAATGTCGATACTCTATGTATAGGCATTCGCCCCTGCCCACCACCTACCCGGTGTCATCCAGTCCCATACTAGACACCTCGAGTTCCGTCCTCGAGGCTGAATGAACCCCCTATTGGTCGTCCCACTCCTCTCAACAGTTCTCAGCGCCCCCGGGGAAACCCTCTCCCTTCTCCTCATCTCTCGGTGCACTCCTGACCCCGACGGCTTCGCAGACCTGATTCTGATGGCGATATGGCGTTTTTGAATAGAACTTGACCGTTAATTCGTCAGCTAAAAACTTGACTTGACGTGGCGCCGAGGTCTTCGAGTCAATATCGTCTTGGAAGTCGTTGAGGATGATGAATAATCTGACAGACATGTCGTTCTACTCGGTGGGCTTACGCATACCCTGACCGCAAGAATAGCGTATGTCTTGCTCACACTGACGTGGTCTTTCTTGAGTTGCCCAAGCTGCCATACGCAACTGCAGTACGCACTACTTCTTCCTCTGAGTCAGAACTGCGCAGTTCGCTTGCATCCTCAGTCGATCTTATCATGAAGTTTTCAATTCAATACCACAACACCCATTTCTTAGAACCAAGCTGGAGGTTCATAGCCTCTGGTCGCCTCCGTTTCCTAGTATCAGTACCAAGAAGCACACTAGACGCTGATCGTTTCGTATATTGATCAGTGTACTCTATTAAGATTCTTTCTGCAAGTTTGTCGCCCCAACAGATCGATAATAGTGTATTCGGGTGTATTCGAAAGACGCTAGGGTTTGGCAGATCCTACCTTGTTCGGATCTGTTGTCACCATTTCCAATGGCCGCCTCCTGCCGCCTCCTATTCTTGTGTTCTTGCCCAAGGTGCATGGCAACCGAGCGTATTCTAGCTTGCTGTGTCCGTGGCGTACTAACACCACATGCATGTGGGCCTGTCCCACCAACTTCTGAAACGTGATTCTGACTTTCTCAATCATGAGGGAAAAGGCTAACTTCACTTTCTTTCTGTTTCCTTTCTTAGCTTGGGGCATGTAGTATGCCGAACGGGGATCGACGAAAAGTTAACTCCAGATTGACCTTTGCGCTCTCACACTCAACCTTCTGCTTTGGTCAATGTATACGATGATCCCCAACCTCGTGTGTCACTTTGTTGCATTTTGTGTGCGCCTCGTGGCCCCGCTGTTGCCGTTAACAGTTCTACACACCCCTTGTTGTTCATATCATTTAACCCCTTCCGTACCCTTCTGTACCTCAATGCACATGCCACAGTGCGGGATGATGTCTGATCATGTCCAAACTGAACTTCCACGACCCATCGCGACCTCGTTTTGAATGATGGTCTTGCCCAACTCGGTCTCTTGGGTCTCCTCGGTACTCTCAATCCCCTTCTGTCTTTTCCTTTCTGAATTCCATGGTCGTCTGGCCCGTCCGTTCTTCCAAGCGCCGTGGTAATAGACTTCTCATCTTAGCCATCATTCGCAGTTCGAACCTTCTTACCTTTCCCCTCACTCTGTTACCCCCCGTCTTCTTGGTGGCCTAGCACCCCAACTAATTGACAGAAGCCTGACACGAGCCGCCCGTTGGCGCTTTTCCGTTGTGTTATGTGGGTAGCTTGCGATTGGTTTAGGTATGATGCAGGTGGTGTTGGATCTGATTGGACAAGGAGACATGGACTAATGGCCCGACTATTCCGAGCGTGTAAGTGCCAGCTTCAAGTTGACAGAGAAGAACATGTAGTACATAACGATTGTGATCTGGTATGATGATGGGGCTATTTGGATGTTATGAACACCGCGACCCCTTTTGGGCCGCGTTGCGGTGCGTCTCTGAGATTGACTATGCAACATGATGAGATCCGTGATTCACTATTATATCCGATGCAGGTTGTCGCTCGAGCCAAGTCTGGTGCTTGGGGATATAGGTCATGATCCCTTTCCGTCGGAGTATATGAGAATCAAAAGACTATCAACGAAATAAGGATCGCTATAACGATGCGCATGACCACCGTCATGGGCCTTCGTAGATGCATCGGTGCCCGGAGCGATTCGATCCTCCAGTCAACCTTTCGGGTTTGTGGATTATATAGAGCGCTAGATTTGCTCGTTGGTGGGATAAGGTGGGATGTGTTCTCTGTCGTTCCCTTCTCAGCCTCCGAGGTAACCTGAGCTACAATAATTTAAATATATACAACATGACCTAGGGAGAACCAGCATGACGGCTCAGGTGATCCATCTATACAACCATTCGGGATCAAGCAACCATTCTGTCTCATCAATCACCTTGCATCGAGGCTAACCTCGCTGCTCGATCCACACACTGAGGGGAAGATAAAGAGCGTAAGTGTTCCATTTGCCTCTTCTTATCTCGCGTGATAAACTTATAGACTTTCTTACTAGTACATTCCTGTCTATATTGAACACATTATACTTGCCTTCCTGGGAAGACTCACTACGACCATATCGAGAATACACAACCACCCTCTACCCATGGACCCCTTGCCCAGAATAACTTAACCGACACCACGCGCGTGAGACTAGCCAAGGCATCAGCCAGTCATCCAACGAGATCGCATTCTTCCCAGCGACCTTACCCCAGAAGGGCCCGGTTGAACCTCTTCTCCCGCCGCTCGTGAGTTACTCTGAGGGGACGCACCTCCGCCTGAACCGTTTTATCTGATCATATAGATCACACACCCATCAGACTTTCATTGACCGACCAGGACCGACCGCCCTAACCATCCTCGATCAGCTTCGCAAATCGCAACCGTTCCGTTGTGTTCTCTCAGATCGTTCCCTGATGCAAACCTCCTGTCTTTTTGAATTTGGAATAACGAAATAATCTGGGATTTCGGGCCCGACATGCGGGAGGTTGCGGATTGCCATTCTCGTCATTCGGTTCAAGCTCAGTTCGGACTCGTCCCCAGTTCATTTACAATTCATGTGGCCCAACTTCCCGCCGTGCGGTCTAGACGTTGTTGTCCCCCCCGCCGTCTGACTGTTTTAGGCCCCCTTTGGTCCTCCTGGGGCGTAAGGTACAATGTCTCGAATACCGATCGTTAGTTTCGGATAGTACAGTTTTGCCCTCTCCTCGACGCTTGCGGCATCGCCATTTATGGTATCTCCTCAATGGCCATGCCGCGGCATCCGAGTTGCGCCGCTCACACTCGAGCGAACGTCGGGGTGAGGGAGTTCCAGTCTAGGAAGGTCTAGTATGGACTTTGAATTCCTGAGACACCTATTGGACCCCTTCTACACCTACAAAGGTTATCCGCAGTAGGCTCCTCTTCAAGGATGTTGCGATAGCTCGTGGGTTTGGGTGCAAGGTGTTCGACAGGCTTACAGCCATAATGAACCTTTACAGCGGAACCACTCAATGCCGCTCAGTTGTTTACTTGTGAATATCGTGGTACATGGAACCCACCAGTACGAATTAGTACTAACCTCTACTGATCGAGCGTAGTCCATATGTAGTGAACCCGCCGGGATCGGTCGTTGTACCTCTCCGACCTCAATCCGAATATGAAGCTTCCAGCTCCGCGTTAAAGGTGAGATCTGAGACACATAATTCGCTGTGTATACATGTGTGAGACCTATGTAACTTCCTTGAGTCTTGATATATAGGAACCAATTTGGTCGAGCATGGAGACCGATGATCAAATGCTGGTTACTGGTAATAAATGCTTCTAGTCTGGGTCCGGGCGGTTCATCAACAACAGTTGCGGGCTCGACTACTTTCGTTCGTGACGGTTGTTATACACATGTGGACTTGTGATATGGCTGCGGGTTCGACATCGCATACCGTAGGGAACATAGGGGCCGGTTTCGCTTCCTAGAACTATACGGATATCAGGACCTGGAAATATTGCTCCTGACCATAACGTCGGACCCCTCATTACTGTACTTCCGGATGCTGCTCTGACCGCATATCCGATGCGGGCACGACTATCCGCCTCCTAACAATTTCGATTCATTGAGAGAGAACTCAGGACAACACGTTGGGAAATGTACCCCTCTTCACTTTCACAGAACGTTTTGCATATCTCATTCCCGTGGGATGTAGAAGGCCGAGGTACAGGGGCTACAATATGTATTTGATGCTCTGACGCTACGTACATTATCCTGTCATCCGAGCCCAACGTCATAATAACGTTAACTCGACATCGTATCATTCACTCATAATGACTGTTACGTTGTGTACTAACCCTGGAGGTCGGCATTCTATAGAATGACCGCTAGCCGTAGTGCACAAGACCGCATCCCATCAGTTGGCATCAGTTGGCTCTCAGTGGCAGTCTCTCACAGACAAATTCCATTTCGATGAATAGTGATCGCTTAGAACGGGTCAATATAAATGTAATTAAATTGGAGATTGACTGACGTAGGTGTGTATTACGGACTCGGGTGGAGTCGATCCGCAGGCTCACCGTCTCGTTGTAATGAAGAGAGTACAAGGCCTAGAGCATGTCGTCAACGATCAGTATACTCTTCGAATGATGGTCTGGAGTGGTGTGAATTGAACCTGAAGCTTCGAGAACTTGACGTTGTGATCAGACTCCGTTATGAGCATATCGGCTGATCTGGAAAGGACCCAGTGAAGCTCCAACTTAAGTGGTTGCGGTAACTATCACTGCGCTAGGAAGTCCGTCAAGATAGCCCTGCGGAACAATATATTCGAGATGAAGAGTACATTGATTTACCCTACGTTCGTCAACATTGTGTGAACTGAACTAAGCTATCCACAGGCGATGTAACGGCGGAGGAAGGTCCCAAGCAGATCCGGTATATCGCAGCTAACCGTGTACTCAAGTCTCCTATGTTTCGGAGAAAGCAGTTCTGACGGTCGTACTGTCCATAGATCCAACGAGCTAAGACAAAGCACTCAAAACATAACTCTTAAGTATAACTGCACAAGCAATCTCTCTAGTTTTGGATATAATCAATTCGTTAAAATGGTATAGATAGTCAACGTCATAGTAAGCGCAAGCGGAATCCACTGCAATAAATAGAGAGGTATCTAGTAATCTTCAGGTGTCTGAAGTGTCAGTGGTTTATAGCTCTTCCCTTGCGAGCGACGATTCTTGGAAGATACTATGCCTATCGTTCCAATGAGCAACAAAATGACCAAACCTAGCAGGCCGAACATGATATAGTTCAAACGGACGAGAGTGCTAACATCGGGGTTTTCGTCAGTATCTCCTAAAGCACCAGACAATTTAACAGAATCTGATGGAGATGCAGATCGAGAAGGAGACGACGAGGCAGAGGTGGACGACGTCGTGTTCTTTTTAGAAGAAACGTAGGCGTCAAGACGAGCTTGGTTCATTTTGTCGAACCGCGACCACGCTGCTTCTGGGTCTGTGACCTGGAGGGACAGTAAAGATCAGGTTTTGCGACGGCGGCGTATCAAAGTAGACCTACACTGAGAAGCTGGATGTACGGCTCGCCGTCGCCAGCATTTGTCCAATTACCGAATTCAAATAGACTGTAGGTGTTGCGCAGGAAGACGTCACCGAGAGATACGTCTACATCATGGAGGTTTTGTTAAAACAAATGCCTTAATCTGAATGAATGTAAGTAAGAACTTACCGGAACTGGTGGAGTTACGAGTGTAACCAAAGGTACCTCTGCACATAGGGGATTCGTCACTACGAATCCCGTAGGGCAGGGTAAGGTCCAGCGGATTGATAGGGTATTCTGAATCACTGTGGTATAATACTGTTGTCAATATCGCTACAACTGTGCAAAATATAATAATACTCACCCGAAGACTATACTTACGTTGACCTTGGTATCGCAAGGTAGGATGTACGTTTGATACTTTTGACTGAAGAAAGCGCCTGGAACCTTGTACATATGGTCTACAATGAATGGAGGAGCTCGAGCTAACCATGTACGTAAATGAGTTACACCAAGTTATATGAATAAATAAGTAACACTCACCCAAACTATTTCCCGTATCGAGCAACACTAAAGTTTTATTCTCAGGGACTTCGATTGACGATTGCTGGCTAATGATAGTATACGTATCAGTAAATGGTAAGGATGTCATGTAATAGAATTATCTCACTTTAACGTATCAGCGCCATAATACTGTCCGTTTATCAGGAAGCTGTCCATGAATGTATACCAGCGTGAACTTGAGACGACAGGAAGTTTTGGTTCATCTAGGATGCTATTGAAATCATCAAGAACTTCGCCTATGCCAGCATGTATCAGGACGGATTCTGGAAAGGTTCTTCTGGCTTACTTATCGTAAACAGACCACCATCTGTAGCGCCGACCGTATTACGCGAGAGATAGAAAGTTATACAATTTGGTTTGTCTTGGTATGCTGTAAAGATCTAAGTGCCAATGTTAGCGTACTGTGAAGGTCATACTTCGAAGTCGTACACTTTCGAGAAAGCTTGATCCATCATAGTCCGAAGAGGAGAGTTTCCTATCCACATTAGAAAGTGTCGGGCTAAATGGTACGAAATAAGTGATTCATATTATTTTGGTGGACTGTTTAACTCTCACGGTCCCACTCCCAGGATGCCTTTCACAGATCCTGAAGAAGCGTTGGCTCCTGGCGCGTCAACTAAAGGGAATCATTAGAACGAGTAGTTGATTATAAGGAACGAATACTGACTGAAGGCCTGACTGAAGACTGTCCAATCTCCCCAAGTTACATCGGCCAGTTTGATGTTTCCACTGGCCCCTGTCTCGTCCCTACGGTATTCGCCGTCAGCAGCAGGGGTAAAAGGAACCGTACATGGACTTACACGTATCTAATAGACCCGGCAATACCAGTGTCTGTTATGTTATCCAATTTGGAGCCCTTCGTATCCACCCATAGATCGGATGATCCGGTATCAATCACAACCTATGCATATTAACGTTGAGAGATTTAAACATCACAAGAAGAAATGAGATCACGACACGTACATTGAAAGGTTTCCCAGATACATGAATTAAACCTGTATATCGTACATTGTTCAGATTTTTGAACCCGTATGGGTCCTCATCCAAATCATGAGTCACCACTTGGACAGCATCCGAAGTGGAGACTCGTTTCGTCAAAGGAACTCGCAAAGCATCAGCTCCGAGAAGAATTACTCCAACTAATAAAAGAAGGGACATCAGATGTGGAGGACCCATGACGAAGAGAAGAAATAATGAAAAAGAAAGGGCAAGAAGAAAGGGTATGAGAGAGGTCCTACCATGAAAGGAGATTGGGGCTTTATATCCTCACTCTGCAACGGCAATGGAGACAAATCCTGTACATGTATAAATGAGCGTTATGCGGCTTTCACGGGGCGCTTGATATATGAATACCTGCTGTACTGGTAACTTCAGCACGCGAACCCGCATAGATCCGTACGTGACCGAAACATTTCTACAGTAAATCAGACAAGAGCAGTGAATAGATGATATGGTTATCTGATGTAATTCCACTCGAGTTGGGATTGTTCTACTGTTCAATGATAGACCCTGTTTACGGAGATTTCAAGAATTGTGGTGTTATTGGGGGACAAGCTAGGGAGTGAATGTGAGACCTACAACGTGTTTATGTTCTAGCTGCCCTTTCACTCCAGATACGATTGAAACCCCTGGGCGAGACCGGTGAGGAAACGTGTTGTAAAATGGTTTACCGAAGGGCCTGAGGCACCTTCGGAATATCACTGCCCATCAATATTTGTCGCTATTTGGCAACACAATCAAGTATAGTGCCGTATTTGGACTGCCTCAAAACACCAATTTGTCAAAGTAGTAATCCGAAGTTTGAGTAGACTCACCATCGGCTGCTTCCTCATATTTGGGAAACGACCAAGTTTTGCAAGTGTGTTACTTGAGATTATTGATTCTTAAAGTAATAATCTATAGCTCGTGAGATTTCGTTGGGCGCGCGTTCTCCTGAGTCTTTGAGGACTCGGAATTGCTGCCAGTGGAGAGTTAAAAGACCCTTGTTACATTAGATAGATGATACAATGGATGAAGGTCGGGTAAGTTCATCGAAGAAAACAGACAGAGTGAGTGGAGTAGACGACCTGGACAGGTTGACGCGACATTGATAACAAAGATTTCCCACAGTCGCCAATTTCGAGTGTGAGTTTGTCGTGGCTACGTAACACAGCATTCACACCTCCGATCTATGCTTTCAAGTTGTATCAACGTTCTATGTTCTTCTCCTTTCAATAACAAAGCTCATTTTCGACTCATTCCGGAGTGTGACGAGCTAGGAGATCAGCAACTTCCTCAGGCTAGATGATGATAGCGCCACACGTAACGAACATGGCAATGTGCTTCTTAACACCTCTGTGTCCGACTCCATATCGGACTAGAATCCTCAATTTGTTGAAATCTGTCGGCCAGATGTTGTAATGCTCGAGGCGTGCCTACATCGGAGCTGGAGTGAAGAGAGGCTACCCAAACGCATCATGGTCATGGGGCTCCGTCACACAGCAGAATCAAGAAATTGGATAGGTAGTCACAACCATCTTGAAGTATACAATTGCCAACTATTAACGCCACTGCGTAAACTGTCACGATGCATATGCATTCAGAGATACCTTGTCTACAAAAGGTTCCCTCGCATAACTCTTATACTATTTCTCACAAATTTCAAGCCTATTTTTATGAAGCCTCAAGACACGTTTCGAACGTAATGTCTGAGGGGTAGTTGTATATATAACTCCGTTACCTCGAACCCAAACGCATATTCATCTCAACCCCATTATTTCGCTCGATCAAACGTACACATACCTCGGAGGGCAACTTACCATGTCTTTGGACCCTACAACCCATATCATCTTCTTCGCGATTGAGGCCTGGGGTGAGTACACCATCCATGTTTTAATTGTAATACGCCTAATAGTTGATTCTTGTAGGGCATACTAGAGCTCTTTGCACCATGGCTCTCCGTCTCTTCGAAGAGCGTCCCCTATACATCACTTTCTTTACAGCTTCAACTTTCGTCAAAAGAGTTGAGAATGAGATTTCCCGTAGTTTCGGACCCGACACAGAACACTTGCGGGATTTGGTCAGGTATTTGTCGTGTCACCCGTTTGAAAGTATCATGAATTGAGACACGCCGAAGGGTCGTAGGACTGAAGTCTCTGCCAAAGGACTTAGCTATCGACAAAGGGTTCTCTGCATCCATGGAAATGTTTGCGGATGTTTACCAGAAGATTGTTGACGGACAACCTGTCACCTGTTCAGTTACTGGGAAAGAGATCGATCCAAGAATGCATCCGGATGCCCTCATTATGGACGTAGGTTGTGTATATTCTCACCAAACGTAACATATACTGAGTTGTCTCTTCAGTTTCTCTGTACGCCCGCATTGAAAGCCGCGCGAAAGATCAGTAAGAAGCCAGTGAAGATATATGCATGGATTTCGTCACAGACGACCTTCACAATATATCAGAATGCCCCCGAACGTTGGGGTGGGATAGGGGATCTTCTTCCCAAAGTCATGGAAGAAGTGAATAGCAATGGTAGACCACTCAGAGAGGTAGCCAATGAGGTACGATCGCAGATGCCATTGCCAATGAAAATGATCCCCGATCCGTTTGCCTGCTAGATGTTGATACTCCCGACGGGTTCAGTTGTCCGCCTACCTGGTATTCCACTAATGTATGATTACGAACTCAAGCCTCAGGCGGTATGTTTGTATTTTATCTGTGTACAGGCCAGTCCATTTATGTGAATATATTCTAGGTACCCGCGATCTGGATGGACATACGTGGCCTCGCTACAGTAATGGCAATCTCGTACGTCCGGTATTTCATTATAGCGGCTTACTACTCATGTTGTACCTTGGAAGATATCTGGATCGATGCGATGGTCTCATTCTATCGACCGCTGAGCCTTACGAATCCGAAGCGATCGCTCATATTACTGGATGGTATAGAGAAACATCGCGCGAGGTTTATACCTTTGGACATCTCTTGCCAATCAACGAAAATGCAGCTGCCGGAGAGCAGAAACAGTCCGACCAGGCAGATGAAATATCGGGCTTCTTGCAGAAGACTATCGAGACAGATGGGCCTGGCTCATTACTTAATGTGAGATGCAACTTCTTTGCATGGGAAACATAATAATGACGTTGAGATAGATATCCTTTGGCTCCTTTTCCTGGCCCACGAATCCAGAGAAGGTTTGGGCATTCTTGGACGTCGTCATGGAGAAAAACATACCATTCGTGAGTCATTTGACGTCGATGATCTCGTTCACGACACATTAATTGAACGGAATTACCCAGATTTTCAGCCATGGTTCACCTTTCAGTGCCATACCCGACGAGGTTATCAAGAAGGTCAATACCTATGGTAGAGGCCTTCTATCTAAGTGGAGTCCACAGCAAACAATCCTAGCGCACCCCGTATGTAAAATCATATAGAAGTATATTTCCCTTCACTAATAGTTGTATCCAGGCGACGGGGTGGTTCGTCACCCACTGTGGCCAGAATAGTGTCATGGAAGCGATAACCCTTGGGGTGCCTATGTATGTGCTCATTTTCTAACAGAATCTATTTCTTACGTTCGTGTTTAGGATTTGTTGGCCCTTCGATGCCGACCAACCTACCGGCTCTGCCCGTCTTTCATTTGTCCTCGACGTTGCATATGAACTTTTCGAAGTGCGTACAGAACCATATGGTCTGAAACCAATCCACCGACTAGGGAAGGCACCGCTTGGAACGATCGAAGCCGTTTGTGACGAAGCTCGTACCGTCCTCGACAGTGCGTTTGGCGAGGATGGAGCTCGTAAACGTGCCAATATGAAGAACTTGCAGGCAGCAGTTTTGAACACTTGGAGCGAAAATGGTCCAGCGCGACGTGATTTACGTCGGTTCGTTGCGACTCTGCCGAAATAGAGAGAGAATCATCTAGTTTCTGAGACTATTCTATATGTACTCCATCTAGGCCTTTTGTCATAAAAATATAGCCTCGGGATTGTATGTATAAGCTATATATGTTTACATGCTAAGCAACTTAGATCCGCGGAACATAGGATCGTATTAAGCCACGTACTATTGGCGATTGTGGAATTGCGGTGTAACGGTCACAAGCATCTCCAAAAGGCCAATCCGAGCCCTCCAATGCCTCCGAGAATTGTCCTCGCAGTCTTGTAAGGAATTCCAGTCATGCCAGCTTTTTGCAGCTTCGAAAACAAGGCGCCCTTATTCACGGCAGCCCCATAAAAGTACTTCTGGGACCAAGACGCTGCGGTACCTGTGGTTGTCATGATTAGACATGCGCGGAGACTTAGAGCTGATGTCCTACCTTTAATAGGGCCTGCTGGACCGAAACCGAATACACGAAGGATCGGTCGGAGGAACCATGAGTCAGGAAGGATGAGCAGGACAACTGTGACTATAAGTATATTCCGAAGGATGGGATGTTGCGAAGATAGATCACCTGCGCCATCAAGAATGTTAGTCGATTTAGGGAGTGTCCATACAGATAGAGCCACGAACCAATGAGAACAACAAGTTTCAAGATAAGAGGAAGGATGTTTTTGGTGTGTTTACGTAGAACCGCTTCGTCAAGACCATGTTTGGTTCCGACGGCGATTATCTTCTCTTCGATCTTATCTAGAAGTTCGCGAACTGCACGTTCGCGTTCGTCATGGTCCGGGGCCTGTTCGGGAGCTGGAAACATCTCGTAAAACTTCTCTAGAATGGGTAGTAAGGCATCTTCGAGGTCTTGAGAGAGTGATTCAGTGGTGACACCATTCGTGAGCATATCAGTTTGGAGGTGATTGGCAGAAGCTATGAGCTCGTGTGCGATTTGTTTAACTTCTTCAATACGCCCCGACGCTTCCTGGACTTGCGACTTTGCATCCTCAAGGAGTGATTCCGAATATTTCTGCACTTTTTGTCCAAGCAACTCTGTCTGCTCCCAGAAATTAAAACCGGGATTCTCCATTCCGCCATGGACAATATCAAGGAACTTCTGCTTGGCGTCTCCAAAGGTAGGGAGAGTACGCAGCAGTTCCTGGATATTATTCTGGTCGGCCCTGTCAACTATAAAGGGTATGTCATTATATCATGACGGTGTGAAGTGGCTTTTGGCATGTTTACCACTGGTAGCAGCCGCACTGGGGACAATTTAGAAAAATAGGGTGGCGCACAAAATGATATCAAACTCACTTCGGATTTTTTTCGGCACAGGTGGTGGGGACATTGATGAGGATGCAAGAGAGCAGAGTGAGGATAGCAAGGAAAGGTATGGCAACAGGAGCCCTCATGACGGAAATGGTGGGGGTGGTACAAGGGAAAGAAGGGTAAGGAAGGAGAACATACCCTCCTCAACGTGTCGCTGTTACCTGGGGGCATGATGTTACATAATATGAGGCGACTAAGTCGGCTCCGAGGATGTCGAGGTTGTTGAGAAGTTATATACGACGCGACAGGGTTCTATTGCCTTGGTCCCGGTCAACGGTCAAGGTCAATGAATAGATCGACGCGATCAGTGACTCGGAAGGAGTAAGGATTTGGCAGAGCCGCTTGCATGATACACTCTGCTCGGACTTCAGCAAGTAGCAACACTGATGAACTTATAGCGCATCCAGAAGAGCTGGGGGTACCCCCTTCCAGACTTCACATAGTCTCGGAACCAGCCGGCTACGCACTTCCAAAACGGGATAGAAAAGGCAAAGAACACGAGCAGAGAAAGTTACATACTCAGCGACTCAAATCCTCTGAACATAAGATCACGTTTATACTATGGTTGGCAATTGTGGTGTAACGGTCACAAGCATCACGACGTAAAAAGACCAATCTGATGCTTCCTACAATTTTGCTGACACTAACTTCATACCAGCTCTTTGCAAGTAGGCGAACCAGGATCCCTTCTTCACAGAAGCACCATAGAAGTATCTCTGGGCCCAAGCAGCTGCGGAACCTATGTTCGTCATGATCAGACAGGCACTGAGACTCGGAGCTGATATCCTACCTTTAACGGGGCCTCCTGGACCGAAACCGAAGATACGAAGGATCGTTCGGAGGACCCAGGACTCAGGAATAATCATGCCAATGACTGTGACTATGAGTATGTTCCGAAGGATGGGATGTTGCTCAGATAGATCCCCTGTGTTGTCAAGAATGTTAGTCGGTTTGGGGAGTGTTCAGACAGATAAAGCTACAAACCAATGAGAACAACAAGTTTCAAGATAAGAGCAAGTATGGGTTCAAGGTATTTGCGTAGAACAGCTTCGTCAAGGCCATGTTTGGTTCCAAAAATAACAATGATCTCTTCGATCCTCTTTAGAAGTTCACGAACAGCACGTTTGCGTTCGTTGTGGTCCAGCCTCAGGGCCACACCAGGAGCTGCAGCGATTTCGTGAACCTTCTCCAAAATTGGTAGCAAGGCATCCTCAAAGGCTTGAGAGAGTGATTTAGTGGTGACACCATTTGTGAGACGAGACACCATATACGTCTGGAGGTGATTGGCAGAAGTTATGAGTTCGTGTACAATTTGTCTAACTTCTTCAATATGCCCCGACGCTTCCTGGACTTGGCGCTTTGCATCGTCGAGAAGTGATTCCGAATATATCTGCAGTTGTCGTCCAAGAGAGTTTGCCTGCTTCCAGAAATCAAAGCGGGTTTTCTCCATGTCACCGTGGACGATATCAAGGAACTTCTGCTTGGCGTCTCCACAGGTAGAGAGGGTACGCAGGAGTTCCTGGACATTGTTCTGGTCAGCCCTGTCGACTATAAAGGATATGTCACTATATGGTGCGAAGTGACTTTCGACATATTTACCACCGGCGGCAGCAGCACTGGAAACAATTTAGAAAAATGTGATGTCACATAAGAATGATATTAAACCAACTTTGGATTTTTCTTGCGTACTGAGGGTGGAGACATTAATGACCCTGAGGATGCAAGAGACATCAAGGAAAGGTGGGAAAGGTGGGGGTACAAGGGAAACAACGTGTCGCTATTACTGTACCTGGGACTCCCAGGGTAGGAGGCATGATGTTACATAACATGAGGCGACCAAGTCGGCTCCCAGGATGTCGAGGTTGTCGAGAAGTAACATTCAACGTGACAAGTGTCTATTGCCTTGACCTAATCTTTGTCAATGGTCACCGGTCACCGGTCACCGGCAAGCTTGAGGCCGGTGAACTCCCAAACCTATCCCGGCGTTTTGTATCTGGAGCTCTTTCATGATCTTAACCTTATTCTAACTCAACCTACTGAAACTTCAACAATTAGATCCGGGTCGCCGACTCAAACGTTAATCAGACCATAACGTCTTTGTTTTTTACTCCATATCGAACTAAGGGTGTCATCACTTGTCATGGTCAGATAGTCCGTCGTTACCTTCTAGCCAACATTGTGACCTCTGCCGGGTTACGTATACATCTTTCTCTATGTCAGGATCGATGTCCACTGGCAGTACACATTTTCGCAAGTGCATCATAGCAGTGGAACCGGAGCGTTGTATGCGCAGATGTGTCCGGGTATGCTTTGCTTGTACAAGGCGATATCCTCCCTGACTGCACGATGACTTAAAGATGCCGAAGCACTATCACCGCGGTATGTACAGACTTGGGGTCACTTAGCAAGTATCTAGCGTCTACAACTTGAACTAGCTCTGATTGCGTAATCTCTGTGTCTTTTCTCATAGAGTCGTTGTTTGTCTCACAGCACCAGGTAAAAATATCATATGCAGGGGTAGCTGGAAATGCATATAAGACCTCACAGTCTCATGTCGAAGGCATAAGTAACCACATACTCCGCTTCCAAAATGCCTTCAGAACCAACAGCACACATCGTCTTCTTGGCAGTCGAGGCCTGGGGTGAGTAAGGCTTCCCCGAGATGCTTATCGTGATCCGCTAACAATTGAGCCCCCATAGGACATACTCGAGCTCTTTGCACTTTTGCATGTCGCCTAATTGAGGAACGTCCCTTATACATCACCTTTTTCGCAGGTCCAAGCTTCGTCAAACGTGTTGAGGATGAGCTTTCTCGTAATTTCGGACCCGAAACAGAACACTTACGGGAATTGATCAGGTATCTGTGGTTCTCAATTTTTAATTGAGCATTGTATTAAAATACACTAAAGAGTTGTAGGATTGAACTCTCCAGACGATATCGTTGGTGTGAAGCAGCTCCGTGCGTATATGGACGTATTTTCGGATGCTTACCAATTGATTGTCGATGAGCAACCTGTTACCTGCTCAATTACTGGGAAGGAGATAAAGCCCGTAATGCCTGCGGAAGTCGTAATTATGGACGTGAGTCACTTATTTTTATTATCGGACAGGGCTGAGAGCTCTTTATCTTCTTAGTTCATCTGCGCTCCTGCATTGGAAGCTGTACGAAATATCAGCCAGAAGCATGTCAAGATATACGCATGGGCGCCGACACAGGCATCTTTCATAATATACCCGAACGCCCCCAAGCACTTAGGCGGAAGAGGTGACCTTCGTCCCGAAATAATGGCAGAATTGGCTAGGAGTGGTAGACCACTCGAGGAAGTAGCTCAGGAGGTAAGACAATAATAGACTCCTCTCAATGCAAGCATTCATGATTCGTTTACTGCTAGCTGTTGATACTCCCAACCGACTCAGTTGTAAACACTCCTGGTATACCACCGATGTATGAATATGAGTTCAAGCCGCAGGCGGTATTTATACTTCTTATTATATCCGTATAACGTTCATCCCAATCAATCCGTCTAGTTAGCTTTCGATGGATTTCAAGGCTTCGTCATGGTGATGATGCAGTCGTAGGTACTTTTTTGTTCAGTCGATCCCACACTGATTTTAATTGCCTTTGTAGATTCTTGGATCAATGCGATGGACTCATACTAGCCACCGCTGAGCCTTACGAGGCGGAAGCAATCGCTCACATAACTGAATGGTATAGAGAAACGTCGCGCGAGGTCTATACTGTGGGACATCTCTTGCCTTCGAGCAAAAATGCGGCTACAGGCGAGAAAAAACAGTCAGAGAAGGCGGAAGAAATATCCCAATTCTTGCAGACATCCCTCGAAACGGATGGACCTGACTCATTGCTTTATGTGAGATACGTCCCCTACTCGACATGTCTGCACAATCCCTGATAGCGTCATTATAGATATCTTTCGGTTCCCTTTACTGGCCTGCCAAAACAGAGGATATATGGGCGTTCTTGGATATTGTAATGGAAAAGAACCTACCATTCGTGAGCGTCCCGATGTTAGTAATACTCTCTCGCTCATCAACATGATCCAGATCTTCAGCCATGGTTCACCTTTCGGCGTTATACCTTCGGAGGTGGTTGAGAAGGTAAACACTTACGGCAAAGGTTTATTTTCAAAATGGAGCCCACAGCAAACCATTTTGTCACATCCTGTACGTAAAGTTTAGAGAATTATGCTTCCTAGTATTCAAGGCATGCACAGGCAACTGGATGGTTCGTGACCCATTGTGGTCAGAATAGCGTCATGGAAGCAATAGTTCATGGGGTACCCATGTATGTTCATCTGCCGTGATCCTTTCTTCTTATCTCATACCATCGGATTAGGGTTTGCTGGCCATGCGATGGCGACCAGCCTACCAATGCTGCTCGGCTTTCATTCGTTCTTGATGTAGCCTACGAACTGTTCGAAGTACGAACAGAGCCATACGGATTAAAGCCGATCCTCCGGAATGGGAAGACACCTATTGGAACTGTTGAAGCGATTCGCGAGGAAGCCTGTTCTGTCCTCGGTAATGCATTCGGGGAGGATGGCGTTCGTAAGAGAGCCAATATTAAGAAACTTCAGGAAGCGGTTCTTAATACTTGGAGCGAAAATGGACCAGCGCGACGTGATTTGCGTCGTTTTGTTGCGACCCTACCGAAATAGAATAGGACCCACTTCAAGGAAATGACGTATGTATCGGAAATTTTGCGTAGACGGCTTGTATTATGTGTCCTAGTATCATAGATAGCGATCCAACATACTTGGTACCGCTCCATGGCACGTCGGCCAACACTTACAAGTGTGTCAGAGCGTTTCTAGATTTATAACGCGTTCTAAATGCCGATGGAAACGTCTACTGCAGGGTGAGCGATTGTCTTCATCCGGGTACTGAAGCACTGAAGAGTTTTGGTATTGGCCGATCGGAGGAGGTTCACACAGCCGATAGCTTCAGTCTAGTCATGACGCATGACGCATGACTCTCTGGTACCACTGGCACCCGGACCCTTGCCGAACGGAAGGGACGGTTTTTTCCCCAACTTCCTTCTCTAAAGGAGAATTCTCAACCCTATCACGGCGTTATCATGGCGTATTGTATCTGATATCTTAATCTTATTAACCTACTGAAACTTCAACACTTAGATCTAGCTCGCCGACCGAAACATTAATCAGGCCATAACGTCTTTGTTTCTCACTCCATATCGGACTAAGGGTGCCATCTCTTGTTATAGTCAGATGCGAGTCTGTTGTTACCTTCTAGGCGACATTGCGACCTTTGCTGGGTTTCTCTATGTTCGCATAGATGTCCAAGTACGCCTTTTCGCAATGCATCATGGTAATGGAATTAGAATGTTGCAAATCTGTCCGGGTGTACAAGGCGTCATCCTCTCTAAATGCATGAGGGCTTAAAGATGCGCCACATCGCTCAAGCACCATCACGGACGTTCACACTCGGAATCACATTGTAAGTAGTATCTCACGTCTACAACTAGCTCTGATTGCGTAACCTCCGCGATCTCTCTCATAGACTCGCTATTTTGATAAGAGGGCGTTCGAAACATTATATTTAAGGGTAGTTGAGAGGTTTCAACTTGAAGGCATAAATAGCCCCAAACCGCCATTTACATCAAACTTATACATATTATCCCGCTCACAAATATGTCCTCAGAACCCACAGCTCATATCGTCTTCTTTGCAATAGAGGCATGGGGTGAGTATGCTACTCCAGAAATCATCGTTGTGATCTGCTAAGCCATAGAAACCTTACAGGACATACTCGAGCTCTTTGTACCATGGCACTCCGGTTAATTGAGGAACGACTCTTATACATAACCTTTTTTACAGGCCCGAGCTTCGTCAAGCGTGTTGAGAATGAGATTTCTCGTAATTTTGGACCCGACACAGAACACTTACGGGAGTTGATCAGGTGTGCAGGAATTTCGATTACCAATGGATTATTATCATTGAATTGAAATACACTGAAGAGTTGTAGGATTGAACTCTCCAGGCAATTTCTTCAGTGTGAAGCAGCTCCAGGTCTACATGGATGTATTTGCGGAAGCTTACCAAAGGATTGTCGACTTGCAACCTGTCACTTGTTCAGTTACTGGGAAAGAGATAAAACCTGTAATGGCTGCAGAGGTTATAATTATGGATGTAAGTCATTTCTTTTCTCCATCGGATAAAGCTGAGAGAGGTGTCTTTTCAGTTCATCTGTGCTCCCGCTCTGGAGGCTGCACGCAAGATCAGTAAGAAGAACGTTAAGATTTATGCATGGATGTCAACACAGGCATCTTTCATGATATACCCAAACGCCCCCAAGCACTGGGGCGGAAGAGGTGACCTTCGTCCTAAAATTATGGAAGAAGTGGCTACGAGTGGAAGACCCCTCGAAGAGGTGGCTCACGAGGTAATATCGTATACACCACTCAAATGGAAGTAATAGTATAGTATTCATGATCTATTTGATTTTCAGGTCTTGATACTTCCAACCGATAAGGTGGTGCATACTCCTGGTATACCACCAATGTATGAACATGAGCTCAAGCCTCAGGCGGTACTTTTTCCCCTCATAATTCTGCCCGCATAATATTGGCCTTAACAAATGTATCTAGCTACCTTTGGAAGAAATTCAAGGTTTCATCATGCTGATGGTGCAGTCGTGGGTGTTTCCTTTTGTTTACACGAGTTCACACTGATACCCATTTCCTCTGGAGATTCCTGGATCAATGTGATGGTCTTATATTGGCCACTGCCGAGCCTTACGAAACTGAAGCAATCGCTCACATCACTGAATGGTACAGAGAAACGTCGCGCGAGGTCTATACTTTTGGACATCTCTTGCCGGTAAACGAAAATGCAACTGCGGGCGAGCAGAAACAGTCTGAGAAAGCGGAAGAGATATCCGAATTCTTGCAGAAGACTCTTGAAACAGATGGACCTGGCTCATTACTCTATGTGAGCTATGTTTTCCTTCAAGCTGCATACCAAGGAAACTAATAGTGCCGTTATAGATTCTTTCGGTTCTATTTACTGGTCTTCCATACCGGAGAATATATGGGCATTCTTGGATGTTGTAATGGAAAAGAACATTCCATTTGTGAGCTACTTGATGTCGATGGTATCCCTCTTTCTTGCTAATTGTGATGGTCTAGATTTTCAGCCACGGTTCACCTTTTGGCATTATACCTGAGGAGGTAGCTGAGAAAGTGAACGCTTATGGCAAAGGTCTCTTTTCAAAATGGAGCCCACAGCAAACAATTTTGTCTCATCCTGTACGTGAAGTAAAACAAGTACGACTATAGCACTAAAAATCGCGTGCAGGCAACTGGATGGTTTGTTACCCATTGTGGTCAAAATAGCGTTATGGAAGCGATGGCTCTTGGTGTACCAATGTACGTGTTCATCTACTACAATATCCTCCTTGCATCTTATACCGCGGGATTAGGATTTGTTGGCCTTACGATGTTGACCAGTCTACCAACGCTGCTCGTCTCTCATTTGTCCTTGATGTGGCCTATGAACTGTTCGAAGTCCGAACAGAGCCATACGGATTGAAACCTATTTTCCGAAATGGGAGGACACCTATTGGAACTGTCGAAGCCATTCGTGAGGAAGCCCGCTCTGTCCTCGACAATGTATTTGGGGAGGATGGTGTTCGTAAGCGAGCCAATATCAAGAAACTTCAGGACGCGGTTCTTAATACCTGGAGCGAAGATGGACCAGCGCGACGTGATTTGCGTCGCTTTGTTGCAACTCTTCCGAAGTAGAATAGAACCTACCTTAATGAAATGACTTCTTCACGAATATTTCGCGTAGACGGCTTGTATTATGTGTTTGTCACTCAACGTAGTATCATAGAGTGGCCCAACTCGTACGGCGACATCAACTTTGAAACAGGGATAAATAGCGATTAGAAGTACGCCTTCATAAATCATGTCGTCAATTGTAAGGATGTATTTAGAACAAGGTCGGAGTTATGACTGAAATGAAAAGGAGCTACTTCGAAGCATTGAGTGATATGACGTTAGGTACCAGTCAAGGTCCATGTGAGAATTGTATTTGATGCTGTTTGGCAATACCTTCAGTGATATTACCATATTTGGTCGAACTTGAACTTGACAACTCACTATCAACATCGACACTTGGTTCGGATGAGAATCACATTCCAACATAGCCGTATGTCCCACGATCCTTGTCTCAGAGAGTTGAAAGTCTCCACGGCTGTGAACTCCAATGAGATTAAGCTTACTGTCTGCTACTTGGCACTGGATATAAAGTTTATCTTACTTACGCCTAACCATACTGTCGTTCTGTAAATCCTGCTCAAAACAACGTTATCTTGCTCTAACCTTATAGAACACTCGAATAGGAGCCCTCTACACAACTGATACTCTGATGAAGTGTCCCCAACGCCTCTGCATCCGACCCCGTATCGGACCTGGCACCTGTCCGCTCGAATGTCGGCTTCAAGTGGTGCACGTTATCGAGGGTCAGTCTATCATAATCCCGGGCGACGCGCCCACTGAAGCTTCTACGTGGTTACTCACATAATCATAATCGTATTTAGAGCTCGTGCTTGAACGTGCGTCGTGCATGACATCGTCATCATGCAGTGTCAGTGTACAGCGGAATCGGGAATTTCATTGGCATATCAGTCTGTGTCGCTTTGCAAGCCATCATTCTCCAAACCCGCAGCACGAACATTGCTGGGGTTTTTGGTCACAATATTTACATACTCGTGAGCGTACTTTGTAAGTTTCTCGCGTCTACAGGTATCCCAGACGCCATTGCTTTCGTAATTCCTCTCACAGCCATATCGGGTTCACGACGTGTCGACGCAAGGTGTATTGTAAATTTACAATGATGTGGAACAAGTCATCAACGTCAAACCTGCATTGACTATATATAAGAACCCTTGTATCTTCTGACCCAAGGATCCTGCTCAATCCACTCTCGCTAACAATCACACCATCTCATTATGTCTTTGGAACCCACAGCTCACATTATCTTCTTTGCGGTAGAGGCTTGGGGTAAGTATGTTATATAAATATTCAACGTGCTCCGCCGACAAGTTGTGGATTACAGGACATACTAGACCCCTCTGCACCCTTGCACTACGCCTGATTCAGGAGCGACCTCTATACATAACTTTCTTTACAGCGCCGAGTTTCGTCAAACGTATCGAAAACGAGATTTCTCGTAACTTCGGACCTGAGACGGAGCACCTACGGGAACTGATCAGGTATGTACATTCCTCTCTTTTATAGGCAGTATTAACATGGGATACCTCCCACGAAGAGTCGTCGGATTGAATACCTCAGAGAATGGTTTCCTCAATACGAAGTACTTCTACAAGTATATGGACCTATTTGCAGAGTCTTACCAAATGGTTGTCGACGAGCAACCCATTACCTGTGCAGTCACGGGCAAGGAGATCAAACCCGTAATACCCCCAGAGGCTATGATTATGGATGTATGCTGCCTACTCTCGCCAGCATTAAGGGATGCTGACATGAGTTTCTCAGTTCTTCTGTACACCTGCGATGGAAGCTGCGCGAAGGATCAGTAGGAAGCCTGTGAAGATATATGCGTGGATGTCAGGACAAGCATCTTTCATAATACACCCGTATGCTCCTAAACATTGGGGTGGGAGAGATGATATTCGTCCCACGATCACAGAGGAAGTAGCAAAGAGCGGTAGGCCCCTCGAGGAAGTAGCTTATGAGGTATGACCTCAGATATAATCTTTATAAAGGCATGCAGCAGCTTATCTATTCACAGATATTGGTTCGCCCAACTTCCGGCTCAGTCGTTCGCACTCCGGGTATACCACCGATGTATGATCACGAATACAAGCCTCAAGCAGTACGTCTTTCTTGTGTTAGAAGAACTCGTTCTCACAAGTATTTATAGGTACCCACGGAAAGAATCCAAGGGTTTATCACGTTGATGATGCACTCGTATGTTTTCGTACCCAGTTTAATTGACTTATACTAAAGTATCCTTCAAAGATTTTTGGATCAATGTGACGGCCTTATACTATCCACCGCCGAACCTTACGAGTCTGAAGCAATTGCCCGTATCACCGAATGGTACGGAGAAACGTCGCGGGAGGTTTATACCTTCGGCCATCTCCTGCCTGTGAACGAAAATGCGGCTGTTGGTGAACAAAGGCAGTCTGAGAAAGCGGAGGAGATATCACAATTTTTGCAGAAGACTCTCGACACAGATGGACACGGGACGCTTCTTTATGTAAGATCTGATCGCTTTCTCTCCCCGTGTCGGAGAAGTCTCTGATATGTTTGTTATAGATCTCCTTTGGTTCTATTTTCTGGCCGATGGACCCAGAAAAGATCTGGGCTTTCTTGGATGTCGTAATGGAGAAGCAATTACCGTTCGTGAGTTGTATGCCAATCTCACTATTCGACTCATCTGATCATCATGCTATAGATTTTCAGCCACGCTTCACCCTTCGGACACACGCTGCCTGATGAAGTCGTTGCAAAGGTGAACGCTTATGGCAAAGGTCTCCTTTCGAAGTGGAGTCCACAGCAAACAATTCTGTCCCATCCTGTATGTGACGTCGACGAAATGCACCTATTTTCACTGCTGACAGCTACACACAGGCAACTGGATGGTTCGTGACCCACGCTGGCCAAAACAGTGTCATGGAAGCTATGACTCTTGGAGTACCTATGTATGTATTCAACTATCTGCCGAGCTTGATTGACCTTATCTGAAATTTCTGTGTGTGCTCAGGATATGCTGGCCTTTCTCCGCCGATCAACCCACCAACTCTGCTCGGCTTTCATTCGTTCTTGACGTTGCATATGAATTGTTCGAAGTGCGTGCAGGACCACACGGCTCGAAGCCAATTCACCGAATTGGGAAGGCGCCTCTTGGAACCATTGAAGCCGTCCGCGACGAAGCTCGTTCTGTTCTCAAAAGTGCATTCGGAGCGGATGGAGCGCGCAAGCGAAGCAACATGAAGAAATTGCAGCAGGCTGTTTTGAATACTTGGAGTGAAAATGGACCAGCACGACGTGATTTGCGTCGGTTCGTTGCGACTTTGCACAAGTAGAAGAGAAACATTTGCCATCTTAGAAATTTATAGCATAGATATCTTTAGACATAACCCCACTCATAGATAGCCTTAGCCTCCCCCAATGAACATTTCGCTGAACACATTTCTAATAAGGACAATATCTAACGACGAAACAATGAGCGAATAGTGATTACGAATGCAATATGTACAATCCAAATGGCATACTGTAGAATACCCTAGGCAATTAAGGAGAAACATGGATGTGACGAAAACAGTGGACTTTTGAGAATCTAAGGGTTGAAGTGCTATAGAATTTACGGGGAAAACGACCAGTAAATATGTGTAGAAGCACGGATGAAGAAAAGTACAACACATACCCGACCCGCTTTGTCTGACAGGCTACTGGTCTCTTGCGTGATGTCTATTCTCACCTGTACTGATATTAGAGGTGATGTTCGACATTTAGTGGTCATGAATGAGATACATACCCCCGTAGGAGGAATACTACGCTGAGAGAAGCCTGAGAGCTCATACGCATTCGAACCGACAGTGCTGATCTTGACAGCAGGTTCTGAATTATTCTTAGATCGGAACACTTGTCTTGCATTCAATCTACAGAGCGTCAAACCGAACTTCCTATAAACAATAAGTTGAATTGAGACTCACGTTCCCAACAATGAGTTCGAATACACTAAAATGCGATGATTGAATTAGTTTTGTTGTACAATGGTGCTTGTATACTCACATTTTCCAATGATAGCGATGAATCCGGCAAACGTCAGACTATCTTTCATTGTGACGAACTAAAAACAACTTCTCAGTTCCGAGACTCATATAGTACTGCCAGTATGACTCACGGTGAGGACAACAACCAGAGAGGCAGCCCTATGTAAAGGTTGAGCATGTCACCAAGGGCATACAAGGACGAACTAACGTACATCAAGATAAGACCACTGTGTACGGCGTACATCATCATCCACGTGATGATTCCCTTGGCTCTGGAAAACGCGAAATAGGATCAGTACTAGGATTTCTAAGGTATGTCCGAAGTAGATGTACCCGGTAATAGTACCCTTCTCGCGACGGAGGAAATAAACCATTGATATAGCAACGACGGCATCTACGGCTGCTGCAAGAGCAAGAGTAGTTTGCACTAGTACCTAATAGTTCAAATCAATGAGTCTTCGTAGAATAAGAAAAAGGATGGCACATCAGAGCTTGACGTACATTGAGGAATGGTTTCTGATGGAACGCGGTCCAGGTAGGGTAGAAAAATCTAATAAAACATGAACACGATTCGACTTTTAGCACAAAATATACGTACGTTTCGATGCTGACCGCTAAGGATGGTTTCAGTTGAGCGTATTGATCAGTCAGAAATAAGACATACTGAAGTGGACAGCAACACGAGCGAACAATAAAAACGACTAGAAGGAATCTCGCAGTTAGCGGAAGTGTCTGCAGTCACAAATGATTTGCTACTAACAGTTCCTAGAGTGAGAAGCCAGCTCTTGCTCACTGTCATAGGTCATTGGAGGAACAGCAACTTTAAAAAGGTAGCGATACGTACAGATCCATTGACGACGAACGTAGAAGCTGGGTATCAGTGAGTGAGTAGAATAAACATATGATTGTAGTTAAAGAATTCACCCTTCGACTAGACAGGCTATCACGTTCTGTAGAGAGGATCAGTTCGATTCCTGCAAATTCAGTAGACGGCATACCGATGACAGCAACGTTGTCTTAATCCATAAGTCTCTGTCAATAGCACATACTAAATGGATACGTGTTTTCGACGACGTACCCCGATACTCCTAGAGCATGGTGTTCATAACAGCGTCCGAGAATAGATAAATAACTTACCAGTCAATCACCCCAAGCGTAAGCGGGTTCTCTATAGCAGTGACAGAGTAAGTGTATAATTCGCGGAATAAGAATGCTGTATGAGCGGTCTCAAGGATGCTACGACATTGCTTAGTCTCCTTAAATCGACGTGAAGGATGACGAACTCACGAGACAACAGCAACAAGCCACTTCATCCAAGTTGGATCATTTTCACAGTTCAGCATGTAAACATAAGCCTGCGCCATGCTAACCCCGTATAGGCTACATGTCGAACAGAATGCATCAAACATACACGTCTGAATACGGAATGTTGTGACTTACACAAGTCCCATACCAACGCCAAAAATCAAACCTGTGAGGATCTCTGAAATCGTGGGCATCTGAGCTGCAACTGCTGCAGCAGCAGCGGTGGAATCCATCTTCGAGTACACGACCTAAAATTTACAGTATGGTATACAGTGAAGGATTCCACGGAAGAGGGAGGGTGCTGTAAAATTGGCGCAGCCCCGCTTATATGGACGGAGGCCTTTTACTTAGTCCGCCCATGCTCACTGAAGCTGCGTGGGAGCAATTGGTTCAAGCTGTGGAGAAACCGGGTGGTGTTATAACAGCTAAAACGAAGCATCCAGGGTACTTCGCGGGGCTAAATCGCGATATTCGCATCTAGAACGTAGCGAAACAACCAACTTTCCGCCCAATGCTTCTGAAGCCGTAGTCAAGGAATGCACGTCGTAACCGTGTGGATCACCACGTGGATGCGATATGTAAATCATGAAACAGTCTTCAAGTCTGCCCTCGCGTCTAAAAAAGTTAACGTAGACGATAATAAGGGTGAGTAATGGTTCCATACGGAGCAAAATATTCTCACTATCATCGTTCTGCTCCAGACTAGCCTTTAGAGATGATCGCAACCAAAATCTCCGTGGAGGAGACCTAGGGGTCAGAGTATACCCTGATAACGGACTTTAACCAATCCCGCGAGTACACTACTGACCTTCTCCGGCGGGCCAAAATGCTGGGAAGTCAGATTTGAGTTACAAACAACGTTTATCAGGAGCGGGATCGCGCCTGAGCAGAGTAGTGTCTCACCTTATTAGGTATCAGTTTTGTCTGTAAGGTAAGACGTATTGAACGTCTCGCAGAAGAAGAGAAGATCAGTTTCTCAGGGTACTCGTACTAGAAAAAGGAAGTGCTTTGGACACGAAGATGCCTTGACCCACAACTGCCAGCGACTCCCGGGTGATGTTTTGGAAAAATCGGAAGTGTGTGTGTTGTTATGGAGAAGCAAGAACCACAACAGTGAACCCTTTTGCGCAGAAATACTCTGCCGAATGCAAGTTACGATTATCTTTCTCGCTTGTCGATGTTGCCAGCTTGGACTCCATGTGAAAAGATGCGTGCCTTCGGTGTTCTAATCTCACCAATGATCGATCACAGAAACAACGATCGACCGGGGGCCTTGCCAAGCATGTCTGGTACTTAGCACTCACGCTGATACTTATTTGTTTCTCCTGAAGTTTTGAAGGTTGTACTACTACTACTAGGTTCTCACTATGCCCCCAAAATAGCACCTCAGCAATATTTCAAGTTATACTAGTGGAATAACGTGTAAGCAGGTTCAGAATGAATCTTGAAGCGTTAGGACATCTATATCGCAACAATCGACAGTACAAACAAAGCAGCCTAACCCCGAGTCTTAGTCGTAATGAAGTCAGTATTATGCATCGTCCTGAGTTGGATATGCGGGCCGACGGGTTGAGGTTCTCAACGGGTGTGTGTCCTCTGACATTTTGGTCAATGTTCTGGTTACATGGAATCTCCATGCATGGTCGCCGGTACATCTCGCATATTCAAGTTAATTTACAAGGTAGGCTACAACACTCGCCACTATCCTTCACCTCTATACTACTTCCCCATACAGCTTAGAACTTGTTATCGTTTACCTCGGAGCAATCAGCTGACGATGCGGCAAGTCGGGCCGAAAGTCCTACCATCAAGCACACCACCTTACAGGAATTGTGGCTGAGAATTAGCTCATTATAAGCGAACATACCAAATACATGAACTTCACACGTTGTGGTGGGTTGTATTCTTGCTAACTTGCGTCGTAGGGATCAACGAGAAGATGTCAAACAGGTTACCTAGAACTCTATTGCTATCAAGCTCACGGCGTTTCAGCAATACACATGCGCTATCGGGTCAGGCAGTACGTATCACGAGGCAGAACAGTACAGTAACTTCGCAAGGAAGTGGAAGTAAGGCTCGTTCACCATTCATACCCGCAATACTCCTGTTGGTTGGTGCTGGCGCTGGCTGGACATTGAGTCAAACATGGGAGTCGGGAAGCCCATCCGTTCCTAAGAACGCTCAAAGGTACCTCACAAGCCCCGGGTTGAATGACCAGTACGGCTCTGTCGAAGATTTCCAATTGGCTATCAAAGCTCTCCACTCAGCCTTGCCTGGGGACGTCGTGTCAACAGATCCCGATGTCCTCGAAGTACACGGGTTCTCAGAGAACGATTACCATCCAGGTACTCGAGTTTCCAAGGTTTCATTTGAATGGCGCTGACCAGGAACGCATCTTAGGGTCTTCCCCGTCAGTGGTCGTCTTCCCGGAATCAACCGAGGATGTAGTCAAAATCGTCAAAATCGCTAATACCTATCGAATGCCTGTTATTCCGTACTCCGGGGCAACAAGTCTCGAGGGACATTATAGAGCGGTAAGTACGTCTCGTTCCGTAGTCAAATGTTTGGCTGACAGGTCTAACGAAACAGCCTTCGATTGGGGCTATATGTGTCGACATGACCAATATGGATCAAGTTCTGGAAATCCACGGTAATATCTCATCTCGATTTATTGAATTGAAGCCATATGGACTTACAGTGAACTACAGAGGCTGATTCCGACCTGGTATGCCAGCCGGGTGCGAAATGGATGGACATTAACGCGATGCTCAAAAAGAAAGGTGTGCAGTTATCATATCATTGCATCTACCTTATTTTTAAAGCGAATGAGATCATAGGGATTCCACTCTTCTTCCCTGTACGAGATGTCTTCTATGATATGTTTATTTTCCCATGTATTGAACGACCAATAGATAGACCCGGCACCCGGCGCAACCATCGGGGGAATGGTAAGTACAGGATGTTCAGGCAGTAAGTTAGTCTCTCGATAACACCCCGAATTTGACAATATCACTATTGTTATAGCCAATGCCGTAAGGTACGGGACCGCAAAGGGTGAATGGTTCCTCAATGTGGTACGTTAAAGAAGTATTTCAATGCTCGCTGTAATGTTCTAACATATCGTAGACTGTGGTTTTACCATCGGGTGAAGTAATCAAAACCCGGCGACGTTCTCGCAAGTCTTCAGCAGGATTCGATACTACGAAGCTCTTTGTTGGTGCTGAGGGAACCCTTGGGATTATTACAGAAGGTAATGCCTAACTATCTGTTCTTCGAGCGAGGCATTTACTACCTTATGTAGTGACAATTCGACTGGCTCCACTACTTCCGACAAACGTCGCTGTCGTTCACTTCCCCGATGTCAGAAAGCAACCGAAGCCGTAATCGAGATCATGAACCAAGGTGTCGGCATTCGTACGTGTCAACCAACCTGAAGCTATCTAGGACCTGCTATACTCATCTTCATCACATCTCTCACAGAGTGTGTCGAATTGGTCGACGACGACTTCATGCGTTCTACGAACCTCTACGGGATGTCCGCTAGGAAATGGCCCTGAGGTAGACTCTCTCTTCTTCAAACTTCAAGGTTCCACTCCCCGCAGTCTCAAGAAACAGGCCAGTATCGTGAAAACTATAGCTGGGAAACACGGAGGATATGGATTCACGATTGCAAAAACTGATCAGGAAGCTCAAATGTTATGGAGTGACCGAAAGAACGCGCTTTACAGCGGGTTGGCGTTGTCGGAGGGAAGTAGAGGATGGAGTACGGATGTTTGGTAGGTGTTTCTATTTACGAAAGTGCGCCTGCACTGATACAATTGCGTTTGGAATGAAGTGTACCGGTGTCAAAGCTACCTGAATTGGTCTATGAAACAAAACAGGACATAGGTGCTTCTGGTATCATATCCACCATTGTCGGTCATGTTGGAGATGGTGAGTTCTTTTTTGATAAGTATTAGTCAGGATATTGAACAGTGAATAGGAAACTTCCATGCTCTCTTATTGTTCAAGACTGAGGAAGAGCTGAAAGTAATCCAGGAGCTTGTCCACAGAATGGTTGAGCGAGCAATTGCATTAGACGGCACCTGTACGTTTCATTTACCCTAGTCAGTATCGACATCAAATCAAATCTAAACGTTGTCTAGGTACCGGAGAACATGGTGTCGGAATGGGAAAACGAGATTATCTCATAGAGGAACTCGGTGCTGGCACGGTAGAACTGATGAAAACAGTAAAGAAGGCTATCGATCCTCACAATCTATTCAACCCGGGAAAGGTAGGTTGCGATGTTTCGAAGCGGAATGGAACATACTCAAAGAAAATTCTCTGATTTATTTAGTTGTACCCACCCGCTCAAGATGATTCGAAGAAGCACTGATTCAACCATGAGGTTATCTCGGTGTAAATAGAACGATCTAAATGTGCGTATATAGATGTTGTGATTTATGGTACAATGCCGATGTAGATTACTTTCGAACGCTCGATCCGGCCGAAATTGGCGTGAAAATCGCTCCCCCTGAAGTCCTCTGATGAAGGGAGCATGTCGAAGTCTGACCGGAGCTGGTTTGCGTGCAAGCTAAGTGTTATGCACTCTAAGATCATGGCGGTGTACTATCTGTGTCTGCGTTGAGAACGCCGTGTCACACCGCTAAGTTACATAACTCACATTTCAGCACTTGCGTTATGAGCATGAGACGATGGTAGATGATGCTGCATATCATCGAACGAAGACTTTCTTCCCTTTCAGAGGTCGTGCGGCACCAACACGGCCTGTCTCTTGTTGGTACATACGGTGCGCTTCGCGAAGGTGATCTGGTGAAAGAGGACCCGTTTCACCTCTACGAGCTTGCACTTCTCGTGCTGTAGGAGGGTTTAGAAATAATTTAAAGAACATGGCAAAGGCTGACCTTTCTCTACAATCTCTCCTACAAACACTTTACCGAAACCAGCGACTATTTGAGCTACAGGTTGTGACACCTGTTGCCCAAGGGTCTGCTGAATGACCTATTTCTAGAATAAACCTGACAATACGTAGATAGACTATAAGCTCACATACCTTGCGGACAGCTTGTTTTGGCAGTGCGTGTCGACGGTAGGCCTCGAATCGATCATACTGCGCAGAGCTGAAATTATCCATGAGTACTCTGGGGAGTCCATTTTCAGTAGGGGGCCACATTTAGATATACAAATTTGCATACTTGAGATTGTCTTTCGACTGACTCTGAAACGACAACTGTGCTGAGTAATCGTCATCTGCCATGGCAGGGAGCATCTCATCTTCTCCGTCTACGTCTTCCTCAGCTCCCGGAACTACTACCACAGGAGCTTCCACTTTGACTGCCTCTGTGCTCGATTCTGCAGGAGGTGGCATGACTCCGGGCAACGCGAGAACGCTGCCCAGTTCAGAAGATAGTTGGGCGTTCGCGTCGGGGCTGGTAACATCATTCATGCTTGGTTGAGTTGGCATAATGGGTGATGATTCGTTGGGATTAGGGGTAGTAGCAACAGAAAAAGTGATCGTGCTCGTGCTTGCACTCGGTCCTGCAGTAGCATTAGTCTGAACGTTCGACCATTGCAAAGTAGTTGGTGAGCTAGCAGATGAAGGGGATGGAGCAGCAGGGCGTGATGATTCACCACCTCCTGTAGGGATAGACCCTTTTGGTTTACGACCGCGTTTTGCTCCTGTGCCTCGACTAGGAGTGCCTGCTTGACGAGCAGGATTCGCTGGGATAAACGATCGTTCTGGGACAGGGTAAGTGGCAAATGGTGAACTCATGATGTATTTGTTCTGTTCTATGCGTTAAGAACACCAAGTATTAGGACACAGAATGTGGGATGTTGGTTTCGTAAATGGAAAGTGGTGGAGAGAAAGGGTGTACTGAAGTGGCGCTTGTCTCCTACACATTATTATCGACCACCAGAAAGACTATGACCTGCTTATAGTGACATTGTTATCATGCACAGCCACAATACACCTTACCGCTTAACCTCCACCTGATACTCAGAACGCGGTACAAGTCTCATACTCAAGGCTTTTTTCTTGGGAACGACCATCCTAGTTGCTCTCACAGGTGTCCTTGCCGAGCATTGAGGCTTAATTTCACTACAACATGGCACGGAGCAATTTCAGTCCATCGCCTTCTCCCGGATACTCTTCCCACTTGTCTGACCATTCAGACGACTCTTCGTCCGAAATAACCCCCCGACCGGACAGCCCAAACCAATTTGCAGGACCCTCAGTGTCTCGTCCAGGCTCGCCCACTCAAGTTGACGTGTCCATGCAAGAGGAGGTTTTCAGTGAAGACACTATGAGTTGTCAGTGGGAGGAGTGCGGAAAGGTGTTTAACCACCTTCCAACGTTAATCGAGCATATTCACAACGGTATGTGCTCCTGCCAAATCATCATGTCTTTGCGTCCTTATATTATCTAGACCACATTGGTGTCCATAAATCAAACTATACCTGTGAATGGAAAACATGTCCTCGTCGAGGGATTGCACAAACCTCACGATTCGCCCTAATATCCCATATTCGCTCGCATACCGGGGAGAAGCCATTTATCTGCCCGCGACCAGGTATGTTGTTCAATCATTGAACGGGTACTGTATACGCCACCGAAAGCTAATACCCTCTTCCAGAATGCGACAAGTCATTTACTCGTTCGGACGCTCTAGCTAAGCATATGAGAGTACAACACAACATCATACCGCCCCTTCCCGGCCGTGGGGGAAATAGAAAACGAAAACGCGAAGAACCTGAACCCGCCGAACCACAGCACAGTAGCGATGGATACAACACCTTCAGGATAGAGAACCATAGCTACGCGGAACTTTTCGAGGATGGCCGAATGTCACCATTTGAATCCAATGGCCTTGCCCACCATTACCCCAACGGAATTGCACAACGGCCCATAAGCCCTGAAATGAGTGACGATTCGGACGAAGAGGAGAACATCCCACAACACCTTTTGGCGCTGAGAGATCCTGAGACAGGGTTGATCATGGGGAGGACACCATCTATGGTGAAGTATATCCTGATGAAAGCGAAATATCAGTACGCATTGGAGGAGCATTCGAATCTCATATCTGAGCTTCGGGTTCTTCGTGGGGAAGAGAAGGCGTGGAGACAGCGAAAAGATGCACTGCTTGATGAAGTATTACGAGTATTGTTTGGGTGCGTCTATTACACTTGTCTCGCGCAAGCGATTCCTAATTGACATCCTTCGCAGGTCGGAAGCTGAGGAGCTTACCATGCCCATGGAATTGATTGCAGAAACTGCTCGACTTCATCGGCAGGACGTTCAACCCATCGAAGAGCCCCTCCAGATTTCTTAGTTCCTCCATGTCGTCAACTTCCCCCGCTCTCTTGTTTGCTCTCCAGTATTGTTGTATCTCCATGCATATCCTTTCGGATCTCTTGTATTAATTACTTGTTCTATATCGCACTGCGTTCTTACATTTGAATTCCAGCGTCTGCAACCATTCTGCCTAACAAGGTAATGGCCCTGACTTCTCTTGTTGTCAAACAATAGACTCATGGTTTCCCGTAGGCCCAGGCTGTGTGGCGTCAAAATGTACTAGCGGGCAATGCTGAAGTGTTGTGTACTCTGAAAGAACCAACTAACTTGACATTCTACTAACCACTTCACCCCACCATCCTGAATCCTGCGTTACAATGCCCGATCTAAAGACTGATCCTTTCACAGTACGGGACCTCCCAACTCCAAAATTGATCAAGAATAGTATCAACTATGTTAGATGGCAGTATTTCAAGAAATATCCCTTCCGCATATCAGCACACGCAAAGGTATGTCTGACATTCTGGCTACTTATCTCCTATACTGACGTTTATATCCATTAGTTTCATAAAATAGGCGAGATGAACAATCAGGCAGCATATCTCAATGCAGTTGTGAATATGGAGAAATTGAAGATGCCTGGAGCGGCGCGCGACGAGGTGAAACATACGTTAGAGATCAACTTGCTGAAGAGGTTGTTACCAGGCGTACGGTGTGGGAGGTATGCGAATCTACAGCAGGTCGCAGACGCAGAAAACGCAGAAAACGCAGAAAACGCAGAAGACGCAGAAGACGCAGAAAACGCAGAAAACGCAGAAAACGCAGAAGACGCAGAAGACGCAGAAGACGCAGAAGACGCAGAAGACGCAGAAGACGCAGAAGACGAAAACCAGAATACGGACACGGGTGTCGAACTTCAGGAAGGCGAGGGAGCGGATGGATTCGTTATACAACCTAGACAATGTCCGGGTGAAAAAGATTCACACAAGGAATACATCTTGAGAAGGGCTCGCGAGAATATGGGCCTTGTGAGTGAAGACAGTGAAGTCGCCGCTGAAGTTGCCACTGAGGTCAACTCAGTGGCAGATCCCGGTAAGTGCCACTACCTAGCCTCGTGGCGTCAATATGCTTAAAAGACAAATAACCCTCTTGTAGCCGACCTTCCTTCCCCTACCACCTTCCCTGACATCAATCCCGAATACAACATGGCAGATAACGGTACCATCATGTGTAAGCGTCTCCATTCGTGTCCTATACTCACATCAATACTTATTCCTTTCAGTGCCCGCCCCTACCGAGTCCTCTCAACCGCGTCGCACTATGCCACTCAAACGCGGTATGCATGACGCAGCACCACCTGAAGTAGAAAGAAAGAAACGACCTAAACCTGGTACGATCCCTTCGGTGTGGTTGTCGACGCGTACTGATTTAGGGCTGTAGCGAAACATCGATTTGGCATGGATGCTGTCCTGGCTGACTTGGCCCATGCTAAAAGGCGTCCCTCCCGTTCTGCTTCCCAAAGACCAAATACTAACGGGGCTGGACGGTCAATCCCCGAATCTAACCTCCTGGATGATTTGGACGCGAATGTCGAAAGAGTTGTGGAAACACGCGACATGCTCTCAAACCAATACGAAAAATTGTTGGATAAGACGGCCCACTATGCTGCTCGAAGCATGTTAGCAGAAAGCCAAACCCGAAAAGCAGTAGGAAACTTGGAGCAACTCCTTAGGACGATTCAAACCAAAACATCCCCCGTTATCACATACCACTTGTGCAACCGCATTAGGGAGACCATTGACGAGTATGAACTGGTTCTCTGGGGACTCTCGGACTTGTTGGACGAGATAGCCCCTGTGGGATCCTTTGTGAAGAGAAAGCTTCCTCTTGAAGAGGACGACGATGAGGACATACCTGACGACGACGACGACGAACGTCCTTCCAAACGCAGCCGTATGGATACCCAACCTCGACCCTCTCTGAGTCCTGCTCCTGTCATCAAAGAATCCGAGCTAATCAATAACGGCACTTCTTCCATCGCGCCACAACCTCCCAGTAACAACGGTCGGCGACGAAGGGACGTTTCATCGAAACAATCTTCAGTTTCACCTCCTTCCACAAAGAGAAAAGATAGTACCGTCGCTCGCACGCCTCGAAGCTCTTCCACAACCTATCGCAAGTCTCCCCATCCGTCAAAAGGAAAGAGACTCACTTCTCCTAAACCTGGCACCTCTCTCGCTTTCTTATCCCGTGTTCAGCTGCCCCAGGTCAGCTACAGCGACCCCCTCCTTTCTCATCACCCTCGTCACAACATTGTCGCAACAACACCTCTTCACACCCTCGAAGTTGGTCATAGTGATCCCGAGTATCTGTCTCAATTGCGAGAGGATAGCCCGTATAGAGAGGTGAGGCAAGATGATCGTAACCGATTCATTACGCCCCGGGACCGCATCTTCCCACTTGGACACCCTCCTCCTGCTTATGATTCGCCGTCTCCCCCTGCCTCGCCTACTGCTCGAAGTAATGCAGACCTGCCTTTCACTCCCGCACGCCGTAGAAGTGCTAGAGGTCATTTGTCGTTAGTAGGTCACAACGATCCATCTCCTACACCCGCACGGCTCAACTATGCGCGCCCTCCCGCACGAATGGATGTAAGGGATGACGACGACGAAGATTTTACACCTAGCCCCATCGAAGAGGAGGATCCCAACGAAGAAGCGGAGCCAGAGGTCGATGAACTTGAAGATGACGATGACCTCGCTATGCCTTCGCATGATGATATCAACGATTACGCTGCTGCTATCTACGGGTCGGACGACGATGACTATAATCATTATTCTCAAGCAATACATCCCCCACAATCCCAGCGTCCATCCTATTACTCGAACGATGCAGAAACAGCTGATGGTTATGACGGTGCATACGATTCCGAATTGATGGATTCTACTGCACCGACTCATCCCTCTACCAGTCACCCTATTCTCCGGCCCATAGGGAGACTAGAGGGGTGGGGAGGTCTAGGCAACGCCCCCTCAAGGCCTGACACTAGTCAGGGTATCTCTCAACCACATTTCGATGGTGAAAGCCTATCAGATTACTCGGATGATTCCCAAGGAGAGTACGACGAGGACGAATCGTATCGACGAGGGGGGGTCATTACGGATATCCGAGAGGCGTCGTTTTCTTGACTGTACCAATATTTTTTTTGCATTAATATATATATTGTTACGAATTCTGAACCTGAACAGCAAGTTGTATTCGACCTATCCTCCCGTTGCTAAGGCACTTGCAAGTTGGCCTCACAGGGTAAGATTGGGATCGAGTGAATCATTACATAAGTGTTCGTGATGCCCCTAGCACCGTCACAACAGTGCTCCTTCACATCTTTCCCTAACTTGCAGCCACTACGATATTCGAACTATGATCGAAAAAGGTATTTAATTCACTTTAGTATTGCTTAATTGCTGAACAGGACTCAATGATGTGTGGTTTAGATGACTCGCGGTCTTACTCCATCCTCCCTATCGAGGTCATCGAGCGCATCATTGACTTTTGTTCGATGCGCATTTATAGTACCAAAACTGCTGTAGAACTTTTAGAAGATCCCCGCAAGGTGTTAATGGCCTGTGCATTGTCCTGCAGGGCATTACTTCCACGTAGTCGCTATAACCTCTTTCGACATGTGGAGTTATCTGGAGATGCTCCTTCTAAAGCGTTAATCCACACGCTTCGCACGAACAAGAACTGTGCCTTGAATGTGCGAGTGTTGGAGATTACCGATTCCTAGTGTATCTAGTGCATTTGTCTCTCATTCGACAGCTCCCTAATCTGCCAGTGGTTGCATCTATATTCCAGTCACGCCCATAGATCCAACGTGTTTTTCATGACAATGAATCACTTCTCCTCTCTCCGCCTACTCACAATTGCGCTACCTTCGGATTGGCATGCCGCCCACCTCCTCCGTTTACTGACTTGCTTCCCTCAACTCGTCTATCTCAACTGTGGACCAGACTTCCGCCCTATAGTGCAACATCGCCGTATAATGTAGGCCTATACAAACCACGATGCGCCCTCGAGTGTTTGGTCATGAATGCTGTTCCTCCTTCGATACGACCACAGTCAGGTACCATTCAGGTTCAGCACCATTATCTTTATGCCTTTCTTCTGTCACACTGCCCCAACATATTCTCAAGTATACACACTTGCGTTATTTTGATGCCCGATGTCTGGTCCAAGAAGTCATCTCGTATAGTAGAACACTGGGTACCCCATCTGCTCTCCATGATAGGACCTTCAGTTCAAGAGCTAGATCTCGATTTCTGGTATGATGCACCGAAGATATCTAGTGCTAGCCGCACAAGACTACGTAAGTCTAACCTGTGTGTTTGAACAGTATATCATTCAATCTGAATGTCTGACGGTTTGACAGAACCTTTCTCCCTACGGAAAGCCATCTCACTCCGTCGTTTGTGTCTCCGGTTCAGAAGTTGGACCACGAGTGAAATTTTATTCACGAATGAACTACTATCATCCCTTCCGAAGCAATCGGCAATAGAATATATTGATATTTGTATCACCGATGGAGCTACCGTATCTAAACGTGACGAGCCAGCCTGCGTGGCAGGGTGTAACCAGACGGATACCATATTAAATACCCCCACCTTCCGTTCCCTGCAAGGTCAACATCGTCTGCCAATCCTCCGATGACACAATATGGGGGACGGTTCTGAAAACCGCCAAAGCACGAGGCATACTGCATATTCAGGGAGCTTTCGAGCCGCCGTCAGTCTGCTTCCTTTTATTCTCGGCTCCTTTCTGACAGACTCAACCGATTTATAGAGTAGCAAGGTGGACTCGTAAGAATGGATACCAATGATCTTCACCCGGAGATACCCCCGAAGCAGACGGCATGTGTTTCGGAACGGAAAACGAGACCCAGGGAACTCCACGCCACGCCCAACGCCTTTGAGGGGGAGCCTTATAACGGGTTGAATCGCAGATTGCCATTGTTAAAGTCTTACAGTGTCCCATCATGTCAACAAGGGCGATTTCTATCCCAGAATGGCAATAATAACGACATAGGAATCGTCTCAATGAACAATTCACCACGATCGAGTGGCCATACAAAACTAGAGAGTGCCCTATCAATAGGAGTTATACCGGCATTTGGGAGCGTACAAATGAGGTGTAGGCACAGTATCCGTCTGACTGCCTCTCCGCTGCGTTTGTACAATTATTTTCTTCAAATCTGGAATATTTTCCTGACCTTATTTATCAGTATATAACGCGTATTTCGTTCGAAGTGTACGTATTCTGTACTATCTTAATCTGTATCAGCCCCTTTACCCGAATCGATATAGCCCTTTCCCTTACCAGTGGTAGTTAGATAACAATCCTTTCCAGCTGTTATGTGGTATAGATGCGTTAATTATAAAACCTGCTTGGGATTACAAATGTACAATAAACAGATATAGTGTGTCGGAGGTCATATGTATATCACCTATGTGTTATTCGTTACAAAATTACCAACGGAAAACAATGAGACAGAACGCACACATATGATATGACCCCTGCCTACAATTACTCAACGCGCGTCCGACACATGCAACTCAGGGGGTCTATCAACTTCAAGGAGTCCTCCACAGTTTACCCCAATGACTTCCTGGGTCGCCCGACTTTCCGCTTAGCATATGTTTTGACTGACTTGCTTGGAGGACCGAATAACATAACCGTGCTCCGATTGGGGACATCTTCCGGGGGCTCGCTACTTGGGAACATCAACTCTTCCTCAGCAGGCTCGCTTGTGGGAGCTACCTCTCCATCGGAAGGTAACGAACTCGGAGGAATCTCAGGAGAGAGTGACACGATTGCAATTTCGGGGGACTGCTCGCGGTCAGAGACGGGTTCTTTGCCTTTTCGCGGAGCGTGAAGTGAAGAAGGTCGGTCCAACAGGACACAGTCGAACGTGAGATGGCTGGAGCCAGCCTGTTTGTCCTGTACTTTCATACTATCACGTCTTGTTACCATCTTTGGTGGCGAATCTTGAGTCGTGCGTATCCGTTTCGGAGAGGAATGGACTTTCTGCGTAGCCTTACGCTTTTGCTGTAATCTCAATGCATTTTTTACTGGATACGATACATCAGTAATATACAGACATAGAGGTATTCTAACGTACATCCAGTGTTCTCGACAACGTGCAAGTAATTTATCATCTCATCCTTCCGGAGACCGACGTAGTCAAATCCGAGTTCTCTGATTACTAGCCGAATCGTCTCCCCGCGGAGAGCATCCCACGGCATTTGAGATTTGAGACTCATCGTATATCTTTAGGTCGGTTTCAGATAAAACTTGAGATACGATCAAGAAGTTATGCAAGAACGTTGTTGTGTAGATGTAAGCAGAATCCCGCCAGTGGCAACAACACTCGAAACCAGTTTGCGCGTACACGTCACGATACACGTTACGTCACGCGTACTAGCGGCTCAAGGCCGAGACGAAGTTCGAACATCGATATTTAGGAAATAATTCAATTGTACAAGCTGACAGATTATCTTACTACTAACGAAAGACAGCGACGTGCAATCTGGGTCCCGGCGAACGAATTCATCCGGCAGACTGTAGACTTGCGACGTGATATTGTGTTGTCGACCATTGCTGAACATCAAGTTAGTGTCATATCAAAGAACATGAAGTAGAACAGACTTACTGAATCCATGACAATAATGACATTCTCGTCGTTTAACATGGTAGCTTCGTATTCTTTCATTGTACCCATAGGAAGAGGCTTATGTCGCAGCACAGGAAGGCTCGCGACCGATAGGTCTTTGCTAAACCATCCACCGTTCCTAGCTTCCTCCTTCCTTCGTAAGCTCCACGCACCTACATTTACGGGTAGCACAGGTGCTCTTTGAGATGCAAATTTGTTACAGTCCAGTACGTAGGGTCCGGAGGCAAATGATCGGTTCATTAGCCGTGTACCATACACGTTACACACCCATGTTTTATTGTAACCTTCCATATCAATGAGGATGGAACAAGCAGGAGGTCCCCAGTCATCCCAACCGATGCGCCTGCCTTCATCAGGTCGGATAGACTTCGAGCGTTCCGTGATGTGTTCCCCTGAAATCAGGAAAGTCCTATTGTGTCGATCGTCGTCGGAGAGGGAATTCGTTACGAAGGTCAGGGCGAGAATCCGTTTATCAGTATCAACGTGAAATGGGGTTGTTGAATTGATCCCAGGCGAAGGGAAGGGCGAAGGTTCCGATCTCAGCTCTATGTGTTCTAGAAGACTCTCTTCATCGTCATCAGTCAGTTCAGGTAGACTAAAACAGCAATCGTAGGAGGCTGAGTCTAGATTCTTGATTTCCGGAGATGGGGAGCTGAATGACACAATCCGAAGGCCAGTGGGTCGAAGTTCCAAGCCTTCCTCTATCTCAAGGACGATGATACGATCTAAAGTCAAGAATGAAAAGACGGAGAGAAAGAACCCTTTTAAAGCCTATTTAAGATGATTAGTAGGAGGATATAGCAGGGTAATATCACATACAAGGTGTATTTGACCAGTCTTCCAATTCCACACGACGAGATCACATGGAAATATGACCATAGGGGGGTCAAATCCTATACCAACGTAATCGCCAGCTATCTTGATTTTAGGATGTCCCATTTGTGCGTGTGTAACCCAGTTTAATAAGCCCGTATCACAGGCAAGTGGGTGGTTGTCTCCCGTTAGGGTGGAAACATGGAGAACATATTTACTAACGATCTGAGGTTTAGTAAGGGTCGGTATGATGCATAACGGAGGCGAGGACGTACGTTGGTTGGCTCTCGCCTATAACGAGTAGATCCTGGTCAGGATCCATACCGAAGTCTTCAATTACATATCCGATGTCTGAGATTTCCCAACGTTTCTCTTTAGTTTGTTGAATATAAGAGGGGAGCTGGGCAAACAAGATTGTCCGACCATCTCTTGCCTGAGCGAGGACATTACGGGCGAGTTCGCAGGCAGCGTTTCCCCCAAGGTTGAGCTCGTAGGGGTCTCTGAGACGTGGGGATTTCCAAGCATTCTCATATGCTACCAAACGCTTGTAGCGTTCTGAAGTGGGGAGAACACAAGTTGGGTTGTCCACCATGCCGTTGAGGGCCAGCCTGACTTGATATTGTAGTCGAGTATCATTATTAATGATACCATGGATTCTTCTACATATCTGTGTAGATTGACGCGTAAACATCCATGACAACTGTACAGATCTTTAGGCTTTTACTAGTAGTACCTACTCGTTTGCACCTCAAAATGTCGCCAAACGGAAGTTTTCGTAGAATATCGGTGAGTAGTTCGGTTGGCAATTTGAGCAGGTTCGACATTGTGATGGAAGGATAAAGACAGAGCAAACAGCCTGTGCCACTGAGTCGTAACTGTGAACGCGTGAACAATAACAAACAATAACTGACCGTATCAATTACGTTTATTTGACGCTATTTGGCAAGACCATCCAGACAATTGCCATATTCGAGTATGTCTCAGTCACTAGGAATTCTCCTAACGTTCTCAGGATACTGTATAAGATTAGATGGTTTTGACCCCATAACTGATCGATTGATTAACAATAGGCATTAGCAGCCTTGATCATGTAGTGATACAACGAGCATAAGTCATCTCCAAGTCGAGAAGTTTGAACTCATTACAAAACAATAAGGTGTATTGATGTAGAAGTATCACTCACATACAAAAGCGACCGTCACCACTGGAGGCCATCTTGGGAGTGAGGAATTGGAAAATGTTCTATTTTATGGGACATCAGCACTACTCAGACCCTAAAGTTGACACCGGGAATGTGAGGTTCGAAAATTTCTTCTCCAGCCATAGTTGGTGTTGGTCCCGGGTTCCATTCTTTCTGTTGCATTCTTTCCCGTCAAATCAGAGATAAAGATCTTCATTGGCATGTGAAACTTTCTAAGCCGAAAGGTAGGTTAAACCCCGAGGTTTTCCTTTCACCAAGAAGTCGTCGAATTTATCGACGTATCACACGAAATACAGTAGTAGCATGGGTGTCATCCTAGATATAGTAAAATTAAAATCACTATGGAAAGCAGAATTTATTGGGGGGTTATGGCTCACTATTCCGACAAGAACAATATTGTCGTCGCTTAACATAGCAGCTTGGTGTTTGTTCCTGGTATCTTCATCGAAAAGTGAGAGTTGTCGTACAGGCATGTGGGTGTGCAATTGCTCTTGATAGGCGTGATCGTGTTCTCCAGATTCCGCGTCCGAATGCAAATACCATTGATCCGAGTCGCCTCTATATCCACCTGATTGAGAGATATCGCGACCAGAAAACTGGTTACAATCAAATAAATGGAACCCCGCATCATCCAACCCAAGTGATGGGGTGACGAACCGTGTGCCATGAACATTGCACAACCATGTTTCGTCAAAATCATCCATATGTGTGAAGTGATGACATCCCTCAGGGCCCCATTTATCCCATGTTACTTCGTGTTGGTTAGATTCGGTCCTGGGAGAGCGCAGGTGTCTCATGAGGTGAGCGCCTGAGATCATAAGGCAGTTGAAATCGTCGAGGGCCGCGATGGTAAATAGGAACATTCTTTTGTCGGTATCAGTATAAAACGGCATTTTAGGGTCATAAACGGATGGCGGGTTGGGGGAGGGCTCTGATCTTATGTCCATATAACCTGGAATATATTCTGACTGCATCTTAGGTAGGATAAAGCGGCAGACATAGGCCACATCATCTATCTTCTTTATGTCAGGAGAAGGTGAACTGAGAGAGATGACCCGGAGTGCCACAGGTTGCTGGATTTCGTTCACCTCCAGAACAATGACAAGATCGACGGTAAGAAACGAGTAGACGTAGAGGAACCATCCATATATCGCCTGTACAGGTAGGTCAGATGGGGGAACGGTACACTGCAGAAGGGCAGCATCAAGTTGACTTACGAGATGAACATTTCCGGTTTTCCAGTTCCAAATGACAAGGTCATGAGGAGTAGTGGGTCTCAAGGGGTGAAAGGCAAGAGCGACGTAGTCGCCGGCTATGCGGATTTTGTCTGCCCACATCGAATCTGTGTCTCTCCATCTTAGACTTGGATTGGACGCGTGTGAATGAATTTTGCCATTTGTAAGAGAACGAAGGTGAACGGTGTAGTTACTAAAAACAGAATGGTTGTCAGCCGAGATATTCAAACCAACGACGCGAGTGACTCACTTGGTTTGTATCTCGAGTATAACGAGGAGATCTTGATCGGGATCCATAGTGAAATCGCGTATTTGAAATCCAACATCCGAAATTTCCCAACGTTTCTGTTCCGTTTGCCGAATAATGGAGGGGAGTTGCACAAAGACGAGATCTCGAGATCGTCTTGCCTGAGCCAGAACGTTGCGGCTGAATTCCCAGACGTCTTGTCCGTCAAACTGTACCTCGTAGTAGTCCTTCTTTGGAGCAGCTCTCCACATATCCTCATACATAGACATTCGTTTAAGACGTTCGATAGTCGGTAAGGTACAATTTGGATTTGCGTTATCCACCATGCCGTTAAAACCTAGCTTTATCTGGTATTGCAGCTGGGTATCATCTGAGACTATCTGGTTGATACGTTTGCATATCTACACATGCTGTATATCAGCTCTGAGTGTATAGGCTAGTTGGATAGTGCCTTACTCGCTTGCATTTTAGGATGTCGTCGAAAGGCATTATTAAAAGAATGTGTAAGAGTAGCTCTATTGGAAGATCAAGCAGGCTGCACATAGTGGGAAAGGTATTTAGATCAGAGATATGTGAAAAGCCCACTTGAAAAAGTAATGAGAGAGTGTACCGTGACGTCAACGAATCACGGTCCTGCCTCTACCTATTAGGCGCCGTAACATGCCCACATTGACGTAAAGTTGAAGATGCCCATGTCCTTGTCTCATTCATTGTCTATGGATGCATTATATACAAGCCTCTTCTATAGAAACATTGATACCAATACTACACAAAACTTAGATCCAATAAGAGAGAGAAACCCCGAAACAATCAAACGATGGGTACACGACGTTCGGATCTGGTGCAGCCACGGTCAACTTTCAATCAAGTCATTCCTTGATCATGGCCACGAGAGTTTCTTTGTCACCGCTCTCATCTACTAGAGCTCGGAAGTAGCTCTTTTCGTCCTTGATAAGTTTACTAGGCCTATCGAACTCGGCCTAATGTACGAAGACAAGTATCAGTATATCAATAAAGGACGAAGAAAACACAATTGGAATACTTACAATCCGACCAGCATCGAGTACCAACTATCCAAGGATTTAATAAATAAAATAGAAAGCAAACGAAAACCTGATGCTCACAATCTTGTCAGAATCCATGATCGTATGAAGACGATGTGCGATAGTGAGTAAGGTTACGTCTTTGCCTAACTCGCTCCTCAGAGACTCCTGAATTACTGCATCTGTTTCGTAATCAATCGCAGAAGTAGCTGTGATCAGGCAATTAAACATTAGACCATTTACGAATGAATGTTCACAGAAATAATGCGCACCCTCATCTAGAATCAATATCTTGCTCTGCCTCACAAGAGCCCTGGCGAGCGCAAGAATCTGACGTTGCCCGACCGACAAATTACCACCACCTCCAGAGATGGGAGTATCCAAAGTCAGTCGATTCTCCATGTTCTCGCTTTGAAGAGAGAATAAACCGGCAGAACGTAAAGCGGCATTGAGAATGGCATCGTCGTGTTCTGAGAGGGGATCCAGGTTGTGACGGAGGGTTCCACTGAGAAGCTCCGGCTATGGATTAGACTATGGTTAGAATAATCTGGCCAAATGGGACGAGGATGGAACGTACCACTTGTGGGATGATGGTGATTTTGGAACGCAGTGCATCAAGATTAATAGTGTTAGTTGCGACTCCATCATAGTAGACTGTGCCTTCGGTAATGATAGCGCGTAAGAGTGCTAAAGTCAAAGAGCTCTGCATGATGTTTAGATTAGACACGAGCAATATTATTTGCCAGCTCCCTACCTTTCCACTTCCGGTTCGTCCAACTAATATAACTCGATCAGAACCAACCTCGCCAAATTGGGTCAAAACAACTTACCTATACCAATGCGCTCGCCAGCCTGGACGGTAAAGGAGATATCGTGCAGTACTTTCGGTCCGTCCTGATACTCATGTAAGCTATGAGTATCACAATGGTTTGCATCAAATACTTACAGTTGAATAACGGGCAGAAAGCTTCTCGACATTCAAAGCTCCGCTGGCTGGCCAGTACGCCGGTGGTACACCTTCCTTCGTCGACTTGGGCTCATGCTCGATGTCCAAGTATTGCTTGATACGTTCCAAGCTGTCCCGAAGTTAATCATATTCACATTAAGAACTTGTGAGCCTTACCTGTTACCTCTGGTCTCGAGCATATTCAAGAATCTGACCCACCAAAGGATTACACCACTAAATGCAACTACGTGAAGAGAGCGGTGAATATTGTGGATACTTCAGAATGAGTATGCATTTACCTGCCATGTTGATAGAGAAGCCAGCGGTTGACGCTGAGGAGGTCTTTGCATATGTGAGATATGCTGCCAAACAAGCGGAGAAAGTACACGCGAGGGCATCCATGCGGATACCAACCCATCTTGAAGTAACGTTATAGTTGGAGAAATTAAATTTCAGGGAATGGCGTACGAAGGTCTTACCTATTAAGGTTCCAGAAGGGTCTTTGCACTCTAGTATATTTATCGATACGATGGTACGATTCTTTCCTGAATGACTCTTGGGCCCCGTAAGCACGAATCGAAACTGGAGAAAAAAATATTAATATTTTGTTATGTATGAGCAAGACGAAATTATACCTAGCCCAGAGATAGCGGCACCAAAGTGACCAAGAACGGGAGCCTTAGCGTTGCTGCTCTCTCGTTTCAGAGGCAATCCAGCCTTTATGTAAATATTTCCAAGGGTAATCCCGGCAACGAGCATGATAGCACCGGGGAACATAAAGATTGGAGATACGATGATGACTGCGCCGAATTTTGCGATGATGGAGAGTGTTTGAGATATGAAGATATCGACGATTCCAGGGATACCCCCATCAGCTACCGAATCGTTAGTGGGGACTCGCAAGAAAATAGGGCATTATATTACTTTGCTGTATATCCTGTGTACTTCGGGCAATGATTCGTGAGATAGGTGTACGATCCAACCACCTAGAAATCATAATTGCATATGTATCGTCATAACTATGTGCAAATAAATACTCACCTTAGTGTACTGCCTAAGACTGAGTTCATGAGCAGCCTGTGGATCCTACGCGCTGCTCTAACTGTCCCAAATACATAAACAATCGTTGTTAGAGTGTTTAGGAGGATAGAAAAGTATGCGACAGCCGTGTATAAGGACAGATATCTGGTCGAAGATTAGCCTCCAGTGCTCAGCATGATGTAAGGGTGCAAGCGGAAAGCTTACGGCACGACGGGCACATTTGAATCGTCCGGGGACTCGTAACGACCAGACCAGAGCGCGAGAACCCAGCTTTCCATGATCTCACTTATCCTCATACCTCCATGGAGAACGAAGTACTGGATCCAGAACAAAAGAACGCCCCCTTTTCCTCCCATGTTCATCACCAAAAGCTTCACTAGAAGAGGGTGAGATTTTAGTGTGGTTAAACTTAAAGTGAAATACGAAAACGCACTCGCGCCCCAGCTTAGATGCCCGATCTCTACCTCTTCCTCTACGATTAGCTTCCCTGACTGCACCGCGGCTTTAGTATCTGTATCGGGTGCTGTTTCGGTTTCGAGGGGATCATGCTCCGCTTTCTCAAGAGCTTGGTTTTCTTTGTCGACTTCGGCGGACAATTTCTTGTCCTTGGCCAGGGCATTGGATAGCGAGCCCTGACTGGCGATTTTCCCATCAGGACCTATGGAGACCACGAATTCTGCGACAGGTGCGGCTATCGCGACGTTATGAGTCTATTGTTACAAAATCAATCAATGGAGGGCCCAGGGTTATTGGAGGATGGTGCATCGTACCACCAAAATCACAGTTCGACCGCGAACCAGGTCTCCTTGCAAACACTTTTCGACGACCCACCGAGCTGTGTGAACATCCAGTGCCGCTAGTACGTCATCGAGTAGAAGTATCTCAGCACTTGAGTAAACAGCACGAGCTAGTGTGACTCGAGCCTGAGGAGTCGTCAATTAATGATTCCACACAATGTAAATCGCGTTACCTTCTGGCCTCCACTAATAAATAAAGAAGATGAGTAAAATGTAAAGCGAAAATGAAACCAACATACCTCAACGTTATGCCCTTTTCGCCAACCTCTGTCTGATCGCCAGCATCGAAAAGCCCCAGGTCTGTTTTGAGGGCGCATTGTTCAATCACTATGAATATCTCGAGTGAACCTCCGTCTCGAAGTGAGTTAAGCTAGAGCAATTTTACCAGCGTTATATCTTTCCTCATCATACGGTGAGCCAAATAAGATATTGTTCTTGTAGGAAGTGAGTAAAGGGGGAATGCAATAGAAAGGGATGTGCTATCTTACTCGAATTGTCTCATTCAAAACCCAAGATTCCTGCGCATGATAGGCAATACCACCCTGTCTAGGAAGACTAACCAGGGAATCAGGGCCGTTAGGGATTTTATGCATCTCACCTTCGTACAAAAATCAACACAGTTACGAACAGAGTCAGTATGGAGGCCTCACCAAGCAAAGCCATCAGAAGAGACGTCTTCCCGGTCCCGGTTTGCCCAATAACGAGGTTGATGCAGCCTTTTTTGAAAAAGACCTCATCATCAATGCGAAGTGTGAACCTGCGGCGGCTTGGAGTGACATCGCCATCTGTTTCTTCGTTCGCCCAAGTAAAGGAAGTTTGGCGTATACCTATCTCGTTGGTTTCGAGTTCGGAAGGTTCAGAAACTGGCTGAGAGGAAACTGATTTGTCGGGTGTGTATTGGTCTAGAAGTTCGGTCTGTTGATGTGTTAGCCCTCTAAGTGGAATAAAAGATTAAAATGCTCGACCTCTTGGAGGAACTCATTCATACGATCTAAACCAACCTTGGCTACAAAGCATTTAGCAGAAACAGACGTATCGACCTTGAGAAAGCTAACCTTGGATGATAGGAGGCACAAACATGAACGTGAAATGCAAACTGCGTTCAAGGAACATAAACGCTACATTGGCATGTCAGAAACAATGTTGAGGGGGGAATTTTTTCCTTCGACCGCACCTGTGATTGATGAGAATACCTTTGAAGCTTTAGTGGAATGAGTAATCAAACACAGACCAATGAGCGACTCCCATACCGGTAAGAGGTTGTTTCATTACGAGAGTCTAGACGAATGTTAACCTCGCCATATTGTCATATTGAGAATGTCTTACATGGATAGCATATGTCACAACGGTTGTGAACACGGGAATAGAAGAGCTATCGAATGTGAGTACATGATCATGATAAGAATTCAACGTATAGCCTCACTTGATGACTTCGTTGGCCATCTCCAAGAACTTGAGTTGGCGAACATATACGAGTTCTTCGTCCCGCTTCTCGTCAATCTGGTCACTCATCTTACCCTCCCAACCAAAAAGTTTAATCATCCTAATCATGTTCAAAGCTGAGAAAATGTCAGTGTACCACTCAATACTTCGGAGCATATAGCATGCTTACTCTCGGTCACGATTTGCACTCGTGCATCACTCTATAAGTTTGTGACATGAGACACTCGTCATGACACGGAATATAATACTCTACCTTCTTCATTTTGGCGACTTGAGCATTTCTGATAAATTTTAGTACCAGGCCAGGCAGTGGCGATAATACCATCATAATTGCGAACCCTGGGAACACGCTAAAAGGTTGATAAGTAGTAGGTAACAGCATGATATAAAGATTGAATTAGACACTTACGCCCATCCAAGAATGGAATACAAAAACCAAATACTGAAACCAATTTGAGATGGTACGGAAAATACTACAATGAAACAGGTGAGAATGTTGAACGTCGACTTTGCAGACAAGTATTCAAGTCAGCACACTGACATAACATCATAAACATTTGACCACCACTGATACTGTCAAGGTCGCTAGTCACAAGATTGTTGAGCTTTCCGACAAGATTACGTTTCTTGTCTGTCCTTGTCTCTTCATTGGATTTGGGCTTGTTATCCTTCGGCTTCGTGGTAGAGTCTGTAGTGACACTCTCCGCTGTTGAGGATGACGTTGCCCCCTCTTCCGGCTCGATCGCGGAAGCGTTATCGGGAGTTGGGACTGCAGTAGTACTACCAGTACCAGGTGTTTCAGCGGGTGGTTTCTCATCACCAACTTCGGCTTTGACCCGAATACGGAGAGCATGTTCGAATATCAGTTGCGTCATTATCGCTTGACATTCAGTGAGGGCCATGGTCTAATTCATATAGTCAGCAGCGGAGAAATGGATTATAGTGAACCCACCAACCGCGAGATAGTTGTAGTAATTTATGGTAAGAGAAGTCAACATGCCACCGACCAGAATCCACGCCACCCAGAACCATGGTCGTATCTCTGCATCCTTCCCGTCTGTTTCAAGATAGCTACGAAATATAAGTGACTGTGAAGAATGCAAATACTACAGGATAAAATAAGGACAACGTACTTCAGGAGACGATTGATACCTATAGGCGCGCCCATCTGCGCCGCACCCTGAAGAGAGTAGTGAATACAACATCAACCTACGAGCAAAGATTTTGACTTACATAGAAGATTTGCGTCATGGCCATAATCAAATGTTCGAGTGCTAAACAGAAAGGTTGAGGTCGGGAGAACAATTTATTAACAAATGAGACATACGAAAAACTTGAAAAATCAGTTTCAGACCAATATGCAGTTTACTACGTGTCTGTAATGGATCAAGATACTGCGAAGGTGTTAGTTTAAGCATGAAGAACCCACTATCATTGCACACCTTAGCGGATTTCAGGGAGAGATATTTAGCTTTACTGGAATCGATCAAGGGCGGCAGTTCATCGACCTTCAGGTGGGGAGTTCTGAATGCTTTCATGACCAATTCATCGCAGTATGTGTAGAAAATCAAAGAAAACCAGGAAGCCTTTTGCTCTGGGCTTGGTTCAGAAACATCCTGGAGCAAATCAGCCTAAATCATGTTGATGAGGAGTAATATAACTTACCTCTGGATCTATGGGAATATACTGTCTAGGTGCGAATAGTGGAAGGAGAACGGCTGCGAATATCATGCACGCGATTTTGTACCAGAGCGTTTCCCCCTCTACTCCGTCCGCAGGACTGAGATCATACGTGACCAAAGGCCATAAATCACGGTAGCCATAGACCGCGAGAGGTATCAGGACAACGACGTTGAGATGATGTGTAGCAATCCGACTGTAGGGAACTTTCGTCACAACCGAGAGGAGTGCGAGTAAGCTGGAATAGATCTATATATGAAAGTGAGTCGCACTAAATCAAAAAAAAATGATATACAGAGCCTTACGTATGCCATCAATAGCCAAACCCTCACGGAAGCGTTTGGGGTCGGAGAGATCGATGATAAGACGACGAGAGCTATACAAGTCCCTAGTCGTGCCAGTCTAAACAAAAACAATCGGAATCCCAGCTCTTGTACATGTAGCCGGCAACGCGCTAAGAGACTTGTGTTCGTATTTTCTGCTGATACCAAGAATTGCTTTTGAGATTGGAAGGTTATTTTTGCCATCTGTCCCAGAAAAATCACAAGAGATAGTGCAGAAACGTAGGCCGGGATCATCTGTATGTTCCTCCAGCTAGTACTACGTATCCGATACGCGTTTTAGAGGGTCGAACGCGTCAAATATGTGTCCACTCACAAATTCCAGACTGATGCACTTTCTCCTGTTTGCAAAATGCTATCCAGGATTATTTGACCAGAGTCCAACATAGTGGCGGTCAAGTTCATGCCGCCACGTACTCTGTTATCTAAGGTTGGTCCAGGGAGTCACAACGAAACCTGTAGTTGGATCCGGCGTAAGTTGATGTACTCTTACTTATAAAGGTCCGAACGCTCGAGGCACTGTACCATCAAACCAGGTCCTTGGGCCCATATGGCTTTCGGCGGGGCACCGTTGTGACAGATGCGACTGTCACTACATAGACGGCGGCCGCAGGGTCAGAATCTTATGGTGGTGAATAGATAAGGAAGTACTAGTAAATGAAATCGTCTTGAATGATTGTTCGCACCAGCTAAGAATAGGTACTCCTGGCACAACGGAGATCAGATTGGGGCTGCGTGAGAGTTTAAAACAAGCTGCCACGTTGCATTGAGTATCTGAGATCAAAGGTTAGAGATTTCTCGGAGTCACATCAAAATGGATATGTACTATGTAGGTGTATGTATATAGCATAAGTAGAAAGTTGACAGGGGGAGACACGACATCGAAGGACAGTTGGAAAACTGCTGCTGACTAACGTATGGGAAGCAAGCCGTGTGTGTGGAGAGCTATATATCTAACTCTAGACCTCTGCACAATGATGACGTGTGAGACTGTCATGGGTGACCGGTTGACCAGCGACGAGTCAGCATATTAATCGTAGATTTATCATTCTACATAGAATTTCATTGTGGAATTTGGCCGATGACCATCTTGATAAACATGGCAGTAGTATGAAGTATCTGGCCTTCAATAATAAAAGGATACGCGAATTCTTGATGTTGGACGCAAACAGACTCTCTTAGACCCCTAAACGTTAGCCCTTTGGTTTGTGCAATGGTATCGCGAGAGGTTCCTAAGCTTCATCACGGCCTACGTTGAGCTTATAGTAGTCTTTCTCGCAAAGTATGATCGCGTTATACGTTCATCAATGGAGTGGTTGTAGGCCACATCGTCCGTCACATGAGCTTTGTTATAAAGGCCCTCCATGCCAGTGAGTCAGTGACAAGTTCGTGGTGGTGTAAAGTGAGTAGACGTTTTTGGGGAGATTGTATATCAAGTGCACTCATTGGATGTTTGACAATTTGGTTCACAACGATGAAAATATTCATGGTCAGCCAGTCCAGTACTGCTAGTGCTAGTACGAGTTCTTATCGTGCCACTATGTAGTACTCCAAGTATTTGTTGCTGATTGGCAAACACTTCCGATGAAATACTATATCTGGAAAGGATTAGCTCAGGCACTCATTAGCGAGCTCCGAGTTCTCCCGATCGTATTCAATTTCTGACCTATTCCGACTCTCCCTCTACCTTCTACTCACTTTGCTTCCACTTCGCACCAGTGAGCCCCAAGCTAACAATGAAATTGCTCGACTCTTTAAGCTCCAGGAATGAAGCCTCTACTGAACTTGACCACAGGGCACCGGATTGATCTTCGCTCTTCTGAGTTTCACGTCCATTCCAAGCGGATGTATCTCACCTCAACACAGTATTGCCTTGTTGTAGGAATCAAATATGTGCCACATTGATCTACCCTACTTAAATCCCTTCTATTTTCTTATAGCTCTCGTCAAGCATCACTCGTCGAGTTCATATCCTGGACCAAATTGCCCGCGAGCATCAACAATAGCTGTCCTACTCTGCCGCTTTCGACAACCCGCTCGGCTAGAGATGTACAATTTCTGTGCTCTCGCCTTACATTTTTTTCCTTCTTTACCACATTGAAAATTCAAAACTCTAGCAGAACTCGACCCTGCTTAGGCCAAAAGCAGCGATGCAACGAAGCTGCTCGGAGCTACTCCCCTTCTGTGTATTTTTCTCGTATTTTTTCTTCTTATGTCAATGCACTCCGAAAGCGCCATTCACGTCCTTGGCGAGGTCGACAGATTCACTGCTCGTCCCAATTCTTCCGTCATCTATGTGCCTGGTATCGATCTTGCTGTACATGTTATGACTGGAGGAATACCCATCTGAATTGGCCATGCATATAGCTTGGTTCTTATGACCCGAAATGTTTATCATCTATATCTAGTCTTGGGCAACCGTGATGCCGCAGCCCGTGGCCGATCTTCTCACTGCCATTTTTGTCATTACTAGGCTCCTGTATTTTGGAATGACTGCCACCGTTTGAATGCATGGTGCAATTTGATGACATCGACCCAGAAAAAACTAGGCACCCGAGGGTCGACTTCCTATTGCTATTCCTCTTATTTCTAGATTTCTCCTGGTATCGACAAACCTGAGTAAGTACTCGTACAACACTCAAACATTTGGTTGTTGCCGCCTTGCCTGCAGATACTTAATTCGATCTCCCAGATCAGGAATTTTTAGGTCAAGCTATAAACTATAAGAATTGGTGGTATCCGGTAATAGTTTCATCCATGCTGACTCACGAGGATGATCGCTTATTTATAACTATCTAGGGAACATTCCCAGTACTATTCAATCCAGCCTAATACCTACCAGCATGGATCCATTCAACAGTGTATATTATGTGAGCAGTTCTCAAGATCGGTATCCAATAGTCGTGCATCGATGTTCTTCTCTGGGAGGAGGGCGTCGCACATGCGTGGTGGAGATGAACTTGTGATGCCAGAGTAGAGAAAGATGCTCTAAACTGAAATGTATAGGACAAGGCATATAAAAAGTCGTCCAAGCGAGTCTTCGAGGGGCCTCCCTTCATCAATTTCCTTATTTTAGCTTTTACCATGCGTTTACAGACTCTCCTTGCATGCTGCTTTATTTCCGTCACCCTTGTTTCTGGTAGTACGCCGCGTGGTGTTGGAATCGAGACCAAACCACTCGACGAGCTCTACAAGGATGCAATCGCTGAAGGAGGGGATCTCATTGTGAAAGCAGGAGGCGACGAGAAGAACCAACGGGATGAAGTTATTCAGGCTTTTAGGGAAAGATTCCCCAAAATCAATCTCAATCTCACTGTTGACCTGTCCAAGGTATAGTCAATGCTCATGGTGTCTTTACTCACCGTGACTAAGAAGCCGTTTTTAGTATCATGACAGCGTCATCGATCGGAGCTTCAACCTCACCGGCAAAGCTGGTGCAGATATTGCTCAGCTTCAAACTCTCCAAGACTTTGTGAGATGGAGAGGGGAGGGCAAGGTGCGGTAACAACATTTTATTACGGCATTAGTTCTGATTTTTCTTTGCAGTTGCTCGCGTACAAGCCTGCAGGCTTTGATCATATCCCAGATAACATCAAGGATGTTAACGGTTTCTATGTGTAAGCGACTATGATTTACTTTGTTGCGCTACCTATCATTGTTGATTTACCCCCACTCCCTTAGTGGCACCAACTACTTCCTGTTTGCGAACAATTTTGCGACTGCGAAACTCACGAAAGCGGAAGCCCCCACAGAATTCCTCGACTATCTAGAACCCAGGTTCAAAGGAAAGATCGTGTCCACTTACCCTAATGATGACGATGCTGCGCTTTTCCAGTAAGACTTACTAACACTACACCTAAGTGTATTCCGCGATTTACCATTAACCCCCCTAGATTCTTCAAAATAGTCCAGACTCACGGATGGGAGGCTATCTTCAAGTTCCTCAATCAAGACGTTCAATTCGTCCGTGGAACCGCCACCCCAATCGCTGTCATGTTGCAAAGCAACAACTCTCGTTCCGTCACCTTCACCTCTGGTCCCGGTTTCACCAACGGCAGTACTGGATTCTTCCAACAACTCCCCAGGGATGATTTCAGCCATATCGTCATCTGGGCACAAAGAGCAGCTATTTTCAAGACTGCTGAACACCCTGCTGCTGCCAAACTTTTCCTCAACTTCCTACTTACTAAGGAACAACAGGTTGCGAACGGAGGATTCAGTGTCCGTGATGATGTTCCCCCGCAGGCTGGTTTGAAACGTACGTTGTAGCCTATTTGTCGCATACTATGAATGTTCCCTGATCCTTTTCTTTCCTAGCCTTGTCCGCCTTTGCGGGTAAATTAGACCCTCCTGCCTTCGAGAGGTTTATGTTAAACCGACCTGTTGTCGAGCGGTTCAAGCTTCAATTCGAGCAGCTGATAGGAACTGCTCAAGGTATCAGCCCCCTTGATGACGACTTGTAGATGTACAATTAATCGCGATACTGAAAGTGGCTGAATACATCGCATCACTGAGGTGTATACATGCAATTCACGGTCCGCTTGTGATCACCCTACATTCTATTGGCGGGTAAAAGCATAGTAGGACATATTCTGCACACTAATTCGTTCTATTCGTCATGAGATGGCGATGTCGCGAATTAGGGGTTCCCTGTCAGATCGGATTGTCACCGTACAAGGAAGAGCTCCCAACGTTCTGGTATACGAATCAGTATAACGCAATATAAATGAAGAAGATAGTAGCCCCATAGTACGTACAATTTGATTCCTGAGTAAACATTCTCACTAGTGAATGGATCGAATTCATTACCATCGGATCCCAGATCTGGGAAGATATCCATTGTATGTAATGTGGAAGCGATGGTAATAAATAACGACGAGTGGATAAACCATCGTCCCGGGCAAATTCTATCATCGGAATAGTACGACTAAGTGAGTATTGGAAGGTGGGACACAAGAACTCAGTATGACCAACCGGCGACCAAATCCTAATGCAATATTCATAGGATTCCGAACTGATGTGTTCAGAGACCCATTCTTGATGAAACGATCAGGATTGAAACGATAAGGTTCTGGATAGTCTTCTGGGTTGTGTAGTATTGCCCTATGGTTATGGTGGTGAAGGGATGTCATACGCAGTAAAGACAAGACCAGCTACTTACCAAATATTCTAGGACATGGGCGTCAGGAAACGAATCACGAGACAAGGAGGGCACTCACAGGAATGACAGTAGTCCCTTCAGGAATTAGCATACCTCTATACTCGTCATCACGAGTAACACGATGAGGAAGGCCTAGAGGTGATACCGGGAGCCATCGCAACGTTTCAAGGATGATGGCCTGGATATAAACTAGGCGGTCGTAATCCTCAAAAGTGGGGAGTTTTCCTGGTCCTACGATACGATCCAGCTCCTTTTGTGCTTTCGTTTGAATATCGGGGTATAGCGACATTGCGATGAAGAAGGACTGGAGCGCGGCGGTACTCTAAAGTGACATGAGAGTTAGAGATAGTGGTTGAATGGTTGATGGTACTTACTGTATCACTGCCGGCTGATTGTAATATTGAGATATTCGTAAAACAATTCCAACGGAAGGCTCGAAAACCTACCAGCGTATGCAACCCCCAGAATATTGCGAGTATGATACTCCCTCTGGCTCTTATCAACATCTTCATTGCTTTGGAGTTTGTGAATCAAAGTTGCTGCCATGGAATCTCCAGCAGTTCCTGCTGCCTGTTGGTAAATATGAGCCCCAATTAACAGCATATCCAGTGAGAAGTCAGTGCGTACGTAGTCTCGCTTAACAGTATAGAACGGCCGATCAAGTAGCTCATCCATTTTCGGATTGAGGTCCTCCACATATCTTTTGAAGCTTGCACCGGGAACCCAGCTAGGTAGGTGGCGGAGGATGGGGGCAAACTCGACCCAGAATCTACCTGGAAGCGCAGCTTCGGTTATCTTTTCGACGCCTTCGTTTGCTAACCTGAGAAATTCGTCTTCTAGATCTGTTACGTTCATATCGTACACGATCTTCAAGATCATTGATCGCATCAAACTATAGAAGTACTTTGGTGAATGGGATCTCAGAAGGGAGATAGATGGGCAGCGTACAGGAGTATATGCTGGTTGAGTTGAGATGGACTGTCCAAGACTCGTTGAAGAAATACTTGACATCCGCGAAGCTGGGTAGGCTGATATTTGTGTACTTGATGTTGATTGAAAAATTGGTGGAACTCTCGCCGATAGCTGCGCCACAACGAGGAATAACCAATCAGTGGGAAGCACCAACGGTCCACAAGCATTCTGAGATGATTCGTTAAAATGGCGTACCACAAAGGGGACGTAACGAAACTTACAACTCATTCATGACGGTTTGGGGTCTATCAGAATAGATTTCCGATCGTTTCTCAAAAAGGTCGAGGACAGCTTCGATGGAATCCAATACAACAATTTTCTTGTGAGGTATCTTCACGTATACGACATCGCCTGCAAGTGGAGCTCTTCAGATCAACGCGTAATCAACCGATGAGTTCCAATACGTACCGTATATCTTACTCCATTCATGAAACGTCTTCCATGGTAGGTCAACTGGGACATGCAACAGGCTGCCAATGACTGGGTAGCGTTTAGGTCCAGGAGGAAGAGGCAGAGATCTAGAGGGGGTGGATTTGAGCCATCGAACCAGCAAAAGGGTGAGACAAAAGGAGGCAATTAGTAGGAGCGCGCCCATCGCTGAGAACGTTTGTCAGAAGTTGAGCAAGATCTCAGAAATAATATATACTCGACAGTGATAGGGATTGAAAGTAGAGAGGGAAAATGTATATGTGGTGTCCTCTCCAAGCAAGGGGGGAAGGTGGGATTCCGAGGTACACGGCCCCCTTGGAGGTTTTCTGAATGGGGGTCCACAAACGCCACAGATAAACCAAATGGAGGTGACATTGCATATTTTGTTTGATAGGTGTCACAGTCTTATGAATTGGGCCGAAACACTCGGAGGCATTGTTACTAAAGAATCGCAAAATTTGAATTGATAGAAGGTAGATGAATGATAGACGACGCACCATATTTATCAATGAGGGACAAGCAAAGTATAATAGAAAGGAAGATACCCTGAAATTAAGCGAAGATATCTCATATATCTTCAAAAGTACTTGAAACATATAATCATACACCTAATACAACTATACAATTTATTTCTCTCGTAGTTGTCTCAAGACTGGCTTTCTGCTTTTGCGCCTTCAACAGGAGCCTGCACTTCGGTGGTGGTCTCCTTACTAGGGGCAGATTCGTCCGATTGAGCTGGTTTCGCGTTCTTGCCCTTTCCAGGGGGTGGCGGGTGGTAGACCTTCTCCTGAAACAACACAATAAAATATGAGCATTATTGACGATGAATGTACTTTTCGACCACAAACCTTCTTTTTCTTCTTCTCCGGTTTAGCATTCGGATCAGGATAAGCCAACTTCTCCGTAGACTTCCACTCCTCACTCTCCTCAAACGCTTTCTGTATAGGCTCTAACAACCTGACAATAGCATCGGCTACAGCGGCCTTCAAATCTTTCGGGTGAAGTTTCTTCGCTGCGAAATCATCATCGATGTCGTCTCGCGACTTGTAATGCAGCGAACCACCGAATTCTTCTTTCCTGAAAACCGAAAACACCGTGCCTTCCGGCGCGCCTTCGAGAACGAAGGGTGTTTGATCACCACTGGCGTCCTTGCCTTCTTCGTCGTCGGCACCAGTTTGCCCCTTCTGGCGCTCAATACGAAGTTGGCTAATGGGGATGAGAACAGCCTTTACGAACGAGAGAACACCATTGTCGTCCTTGTTACCCTCCTCGCAGAACGCGCTCTTGATCTTCTTTCTGATAGTAGCAGGTGGATCCAGGAAGTCGATCTTGGAGTTGGGGTCCGATGAAGACATCTTTCCTCCACCGAGTCCGGGAACCATCTTGTTCATGAGATGTGCGCGTTTGGCATAACCAAGACGAGGAAGGTAAAGTTCTGCAAACGTAAAGATTTTTCGCTAGGAATAGATTTAAACCCTAGTAATTAAGTAGGTCCGTAGAGACAACATACCTGGTCAACCCCACCAAATTGGAAATCGCATCCAAGGTATTGCTCGTCGAGGGCCTGAAGACCGGGGTATAATAATCCACTAAGCAAGGGGCTTTCGACTTGCTTTACAACCTCTGCGCCAGCTTTCTTGGCATCGTGTTCGGTGACAATGGAAGCTAGTTTGTAGCAATCGAGATTGTATTCCCTAGTTAATTGGTAAGAAGATCCTTCTACGAATTTGAGTTTCGAAGTCGGAATTCCTAGCGATTGAAAGACAGCCAAGAGTAGGAATTGGTAGTATTTGGTCCGATGAGCGACAAGCTCTAGAGGTGCTTTCAGATTATCCAGGAATGCATGTACATCTATAGGCTTATTTTAGCATAGTTCTTCATTGTATCCGACTGAATCATGTACCAGCAAGTAAGATCGTGACCTCAACACCAGCTCGCAGGAAATCAGCGATCTTGGTAAGAGCAACAAAATATCCGATATGCGCTATATCGAAGGTTACATCAACTCTCCACGAATGAGGTCTTGATTCACATACGCCTCCCTGTAGGTGCAGTACCTATATTCTATATCGTTAGAAGATGACTCACATCGCAGGTGCTACAAAACATACCCCAGTAGCCCTTCGGTGTTCTTCCTTCCGCCAAGATAGTCTTGATAAGTTCTCCACCTAACACATCCTGCAGATCCCTAATGATAAGTTCATATTTCACGTCGGCCTCTGCGGCCATTTTGTAGAGCACTATAGGCAGTCACTGAAATCCAAATGGTATAGGTGCAAGAGTGGTGTCCCAACTTTTCGAGTCAAGTGCCGGTCGATCGATCTTAGCCGGCAACGACCGATCCAGATTCTGCTCAATATAGAAATACTGTATACTCTGTGTACCGTAAGCTGGATCCCGGAGAGGAGACCTCGGAGTTGGACGGTGGCAAGGACATTATTGGCGTACGCTGTCTTGTTTGTATTGCTGGTTTTTCAGATATATTTCTACTCGCTTCCATAATCATAATCATAATTATCTACCTGAATGTCCATCTTCGGTTTCACGGACAGAGTTTCAAAATTCAAACTGGGCATCGCGTAGCTCGAATCCGAAGGATAAATAAAAGTCAAAACGAAATATAACAAGCAGGATCAGGCTCATAGTTGTAATGAGTATCTATGATGAAAGTGTAAATCAAAGACTATAAGTGTTCTTGGTCACTCTGATTGTTCAGGACCAGCTGAGTCATCCCAAAAGGTGACCTCCGAGGCGTTTCCCCCCAAGGTTTGTAGAAGTGCGTCAAGCGGATTCACAGTATCAGATGTTAAAACTTTATACGAGTTTGTTTCATTAACAAGGTCTTCATCTAGAGGGGTAGACTTGAATGATGTGTTCTGAAGAGATACAGGTTTCGGTGACAGCCTAAGGGAAGATCTAGATGTAGGTGCTACAGAAGGAGCTGCCAGGTCAATAATAAGAGGCAATTGGCGGATCCGAATGTGATAACCATTCGACTAACCAGAAAGATCAACGTTGTTGGCTCGGACATTTTGGATGTCAGTTTTAGTAACCACGCATTCATTGGTCGGTGAAGGTGCTTTAATCGTCGTAGCAGAGATAGTCGGTGAAAGATGAGATGCTTTGCTTGTGAGAGAATCTCCAGAAGTAGCAGAGTCATTAATCAGATCAGGCGTGTCACGTTCAGTGAGAGAAGGCATTGTCGACTTGATCGAAGCAGAGATATCTCTAGAACACTCAAATAGATCAGTCGTCATCAAGCTAGAACTGGAGTTGTAGATAGGTGAGCCTGATTGAACCCGGCTTGATTCATACAATGCTATTCTGGCTTGAGCTACTTGTTTAGCTGAGACCATCATTTGGGTATCTGTCGGAGTTAGGCGTGGTGTCTTTGAGGCGCTACACGGGACTGGCGCTATGATCAATGAAAAAGTAACCCGAGACAGTTTGTGAACATTACCAATAACTGGATCCCGTCCGGCTGGAGCAATTGTTATTTGTTAGTGGCTCCAATTTCTCGATTCAAGGACAGTATTATTTGAATCTTCCCTAATAGCCCCATCGGCAGACAGCTGCGATAGCGAAGGAATACCTACCGTAGGAGGCGGTGGAGGCGGCACGATACCTAGAAGAACATAGCATCTGAGTCAATAACACGAGAGATTAAACAAGTCTGAACTCGCCCTTCTGTTTGGGTCTCCGGCCTTCCCTCTTCGGAGACTGCGTCATTTTCAGGTTGGGGGTTCTTTTTCGGCCTGCCCCGCGGTCCCCTAGGTGGTGGCGAAGATGATGTGGGAACAACCATCAGGTGAGGAGCCTGTGGGACTGGTAGGTGGTGAGTTTGAGTTTGAGTTTGATCAAGGCTTGCATCTGAGTTCGACGTCATGAGTAGGCTATGTCACTTATATAGATCGCTGACAAACCTAGTACATATCCTGAATACGGGATCCTAGTTGAATATGAAGGGTAGTTGTCTCCGGAATGACCTTGTATAAAATCCTGATTGTAATGATCCATTAGGGAATACAGAGTTCTGAGACCTGACCCTGAGAGACGTTGGCGTTTGGGTGCTCTGTTCCAGGGCATATTGCTAGCTGTGGCTCCTGACAACGAATGTATAGAGCTAGTTTCGTCTATGCATACATCTATGAGGTTATTCAGTAGTTCAAGACGACCAATGCTTGATGTTACCTTGCACATTCGAGGAAGATAGGTTTCGTTTGTGCCCCCGTTGATTCCGAGTCGGTGGGGAAAGAGAGACAGAACCCTGCTGTGATCGGGATCCCAATTGCGATCTATCTGTTACCAGGATTGTCTTTGAAGGCGATTTAGATAACACTGTAATGTAACTCACATGGGTATGTCATGCTACTCGACGCACTACCAACGTAGACAGGGAGTGGGTTGTAGCTAGGATAGGAGTGATGATGTTGAGATGTCGGTATATCCTGTTTCAGTCTCTTTAATAATTGCTCGTTAGTGACATGACTGCAACCGTCCTCATCCTCATCATGTCTTCGCTTTCCAGAAAACCAAGGGGGATGAGGTGTGTGAGTCGGATACCCTGTTGGATCTACTAGTGCACTACCAATCAGATAATTGGCACTCGGTGGAATATCGTCCTCATGTGGGTATTGTGCAACGGAACTCGCGGCCGGGGGTTGTGGGGGCGGCGGGGCATAAGTTTCTGGTACAATTAAGGACTTTGATCTGTTCAACAGCACGATCACTCACCGAGTTCAGGTTGAATTTCGAAAGTAGGCAATCGTTCTAGTGCAGAGGTACTTGGGAACGGGATGCCAAGCAAGGTTTGGATGTTGACTGAGAAGAGGTTATTCTCGCTACACCATGCAGCATCCTGATCTCGAATTGGGTCATGACTGACTTCAGTTGTGCATATGGTTAGAGAAACTCCATTCTAGAGTAAGGCCATGAGGTTGGGATTGATGTCCTTCATTCCGATATACAAGTGACATACTTTTTGAGATTTCTGGGACAGCCATGGCCACATGACGGGATTACCGATTTTACAAAAGAATGGGCTATCTGCCCAAATGATAAGCAAAGGAATACAATCCCTGTCGGAAGGTTTTAACGAAATGATGCTCTGGATTGACTTCAGCAGAGAGCTTAGGTTTGTTCATCAATATCACTCACTTCCAGACAAATCTCCATATTCATCTCGAACTCACTGGTCTCTCGAGTTCCATTATTCGTATAGTGATATAGCTGAATAGTCATCTCAGACTACAAGCCCAGTTCAGTAAACTGAAATCCACAGAAGTATACGCCACACACCTTGATGTCTATGTTGAGTATCCGAGAAAATAGCAGCAATTTCTTATGGAAGTTCTTAAGCTTCTCCGGTCTATCCAACGTCTCGTAAATGGAGGGATCACAGAGGTAAGTAACATGGTAAGTGGATAGCGAACGAGATGAGGATGTGTTTTGATTCATGGTGGTGGGGGCGCGGGGAGTTGAAGATATGCAGTAAGCCATAACAGTCACACAATATAGCGAGTCTCAATGCACACAGCCAGTTTCCAAAACGAGCATTCTCCCAGAACCAAATGATCAAACGCGCCTCCATAACCACCACCAGCTTGACTTCTGCCGCAATGGACGTCAAGCCGAAAGAGGAATGGTATGCAAGCCGAGATGGCAAAAGCATAGCATCTCTGTAAACCCATGCTGAAAGTAATGTAGCTAGTCTTCTTTGGCTCGGATTTCAAGTCCAATGCAACTCACCTGATTCCGGGGGCGACGTTATGTCCTGTATAGGAAGTAGTCATCATATGGAGCACACGTCAACGAAGCATCGCTGTAAGGGATTGGTTGTCGTTGCTGATATGCAGGCATATTTTTGGGTAACCGCCTCATTCAAGTTGGGGCGTGATCTCATTTTGGTAGGCCGGCGGCGATGCGTCTGTCGTGATGGAGAGGTCGCCACATTGGGTGGCAATTTTGACCTCTACTATATCGGATTGCAGGTGAAGGAGATGTACTCGAAACCGTTGTCCTGCCCCAGAAGGCAGTCTGGCAACATTATGGCCCGAATTACTCGTTTGCAGTTCGGCAGGAACAACAACGTCGAGCGCTTACTGTAAAAGGACTATTGTTACGCCGAATATGGAAAGTGTAGTGTTCGACTGTGTGCATGGCAAACAACTAATTCCTACTCGATGTCTTGTATTGAAGCCCGGGAGACACTCCTATTGGTGGAAATGATGATAATATATTTGTACGTAATATATACTCTAAGTGTAGATGCGTTCTATGAGGAAGGTGTGCTTGAGTCTTGAGAGAAGGAAGGAAATGTGTTGCGTAGCCTAAAGCGCAAAATAAAATGTCTACAGATACAATTTGCGTTTGAATGGGAGAGCCCCAGAAAGCGTGGAATGAGGGAACGAAAGAAAATCATAAACCCAGAAGTCGTAAAAGATCTATGCATGAAGTCCGTGAATGATTGGCAAAACAAAGGATAGGTTGTCATGAAAGGAAAAGTGCGGAATCGTTAATCGAGAATAGTTTGTAACTTGTGAAGGTGAATGTGAGTGTCCATCGACTCTGATGGGGGTATCACAGGTTGGTGTCGGGAGCATACGTTCAGACTGGTGACAATCTGAACTCTGCCTTTTCGTCCATTGGGGTCTGGACTGCTGATTCGAGCTTTTCGAGCTTCCCTGAGTTTACTGGAACTTCTTCGACAACTTCGACATGAGCCTTGTGCTCAGCTTCCACTCGGTAGAATATCGTGAGGGAAATCGCTTCGATACAAACGACAGCGAGCAAGAACCAGAAGGCTGCTGCACGTCCAGCGTAGGAGGTCGGACCACCATGGCTTGCTTCTACGCTTGTTTCGATAGAACTTACTGCGGCCAGACCAACGGCAGAGCCCAGTTGGAGAGCGCCGTTGAAGATTGCCCCAACTGTGCCTGCCATCGAAGCTGGAGAAGTACGGAAGATAGCGATGCTATAGAAATTGTCAATATATAGCTCAGTACGAAGCATCGAGGATACGTACTTGGTGTGAGTGTATGTAAACATGCAGCCGGACGTTCCCAAGATGAAAGCAGGAAGTACAAATTTGAAGTACTTGTCCGGACCGTCGGCAAAGTGAAGCAGGATGGTAGCAATGACCAGGAGGCCTTGTGCGGAAAGAAGAATCCACTTCGGGCTGACGATCCGCGAGAGACCGCCAGTGAAGCTGATAGCAAATGCGAGTGCACCAATAGGAAGCCTGAAGAAACCGAAGGGATGAGATAAGAGACACGAGGGATACACATGGCGCGACTCGTTACTCACATACGTAAAGCCGTCTCGATAGCGGACCAACCATAAAATTGTTGCCACAAGGTCGTGAAGATTGTGAAAATAGTCGTCCACCAGAAATACGGCAAGAGCGCAACGCCGAATAGGACTGCGAAATTGGGCAGGAACCACGTGCTTGGAGGCCTGTCAATCAACGTCAAAATTAGCTAAGGATCTGCGGATGACCTCAAGGACGAGTACATACACGGCAGCAACCTCTGCTGGGATTTTGGTTTCGTAAACAAAGAACCCAACGACCATGAACACGGAGATAATCAGCGGGACTAGCACTCCGGCTGACGCCCATCCAGAAGACGATCCAGACGTCACGGCAAAGATGAACAAGATAAGCGCAGCTGAGATGCGGCATGTCAGTACTGTGAAGGACACGACGGTTTCCAGTACAGTTCACGTACCAGTAAGGATTGAGATGCCGAGCAAGTCAAGACTCTTCCACTTCGCGGCCTGAACCTGGTCATCATCTTCTCGCTTCAACTGGGGTGGGATGAGGAAGGTACAGACCCCAGAAATGGGGATCGCGACGAGTGCAACGAACCAGAAGACCCAGGACCAGTTGGCGAACTCGATAAAGATAGCACCAATAATAAGACCGAGAACTAGGGATAGCAACTTAGTATCCCTTCGACACTAAAGAAGCAGGTCGGCTCACCATTGCCGATGGCACCACAACCTCCGAACACGCCAATGGCACGAGCTTGTTCTTCAGAATCAGTGAACAAGTTCACGAGTAGGGTCAATGCCGATGGGATAGTCAATGAGGCCGCTGCGAGGAGTAGGAAGGTGAGTACCTGCTACCGAAGGTGAGGAGCAAATGAACACCTACCAATACCACTCAATGCTCGCAAGACAATGAGGGTGATTTTGTCAGTGACAAAGCCGGCACCGATGGAAAGACAGCCAAGGATGGCGGCACCAGCGATGAACGCATGTTCTGAGACCGTTGGTAAGCAACAGACGCGCTACTGAGAGAAAATAAAAACATACTTGGGTTGTAGATGTCGGAAATTTTGCCACTCTGGGAATGAGACGGAAACGTTAGGATATACCGATTGCGTCGGTAAACGGAAGACATACAATGAGGAGGAAAGACGCGAACGTCAGTTGGAAGGCACTGATAATCCAAGTGGATTCACTTTCGGTAATATTGAGGTCTCTAATTAGCGACGGTATCGCAGAAAACAAAGCAGAGTTGTTGAATGCATCTAGGAACTGAGCAAGACAGAAAATGAGGAGGAGGGAATATTTGCGGGCATTAGAGTATTGCGGGACTCGAGACTCTACAAGAGTGGGAGCAGGAGACAAAGGAGCACTTCCAGTCAAACGTTGGGGAGACATCCGCTCAAAAGTTTCAGTTTCTCTACAAAGACCACAGAGGAGAAAAAGAAACACAGCAAGCAACAAGACACAAGCACGAACAAGAAAGCGGTCGAGTCGAGTGCTGTTGAGGGTGCTGTGGAGCTGGGAAGCAGCAAGGGGATTGGTATGAAGTTATCCGGGGAGACCGTGTGGGTCTCAGGAGGATTTTATAGCCTCGCCACCCAGGGGAAGGGAGGTTACTGACTAATCTCTCCAGTACGCCTGGCGACCAAAACATCTTACCAATCCAAGACGTAACAGAAGCATATTAACAAGATTCTTCGCCCTTATCGAACGTTCCTTGTATGATTCGTAAGACACTTAGCCTATTGTCGCTATTGAGAAAATAAAAGGTAGGCGCAAGCGGACGGAAAAGCGAGTCTCGGAAGTCGGACCCCTATCTGGACCTCGGTTCCGTGGCTTAGGTAAACTGGAATTTCCTTATGGGTGACTCACTCGCACACCCGATGTTTCGCCGGAACCTGTATGTTACCTCTTTACACCTTGCATCAACAGGTCTACGCAGGGCCATCTGACCTCTGAATAAAATCTTTAGGATGATAGCGTGCGATATAACGTACTCTTTCCCTCAAGACCGTACTTAGGCACAGTGATTGATGGGTACGTGGTCAGAAGAACATACCCAGGCTGATGCTCACAGACATGTAACTGCGGTGGAAGCACAAGAACCTGACTCGGACCTTCTGAGCACACTGTATGCGCTGACTCTATAATTCCGGTTCCGTCGGGATTTACTGATCATATGCGAGAGCCAGATGAAAACAACTGAATAAGAGCACGGATTGACACTGACAAGCAAACCTCGATATTATGATCCAGCGTGTGTAGCGGTGTTCTCAAGAAATACTCGCAAATGAAATATTGAAATACCTTACATATCGTGTTCATTGTGCTGATATCGTCACGAGCACGAAGAGGGCCTTGATCAACAACGTCACTTGCCAAAATCAGTGCTGATGACGTAACGCACTGCGCTGGAAGTGATCGAACGCCGTATACGGATGCAACCTACGTCGCTGTGCAGCCACCACAAACTCGAACTGACGACCAATTCAACTTTCCTCGTTATAACCACCACTCCTTTCTTATTCTAACGCTCGACTTGTATACCCTACTATGGCTCCGCAACCTACAACAGAACAAAGCTTCCAAGCAAACCTCTCGCAGTTCCGATGGGCTCGAGGGAACAATAATGATTCACAACCTGCCGCTGCGGAAGGTCCTTCGAATCCCTTCTCTAGATTCTACAACACGATAGGCGGAGGTTACATCCCCCTACGGAGCACTGAACGCTCAAATGAGGACGAAGCGTACTTCGCATTGTCAAGATGGGAAAGGTGCGTTACTCATTCGCCCTAGCTGTGGTCCTCAGGAAACGACTGCTGATGATGAAGTGTCCGATTCCCTTCCACTTCTGGATATCCGGAATTTAAAGACTGCTAGGATTTGGTGCTTGTCTAATAGGAGCAGCAGTCTGTTTCTTCGTGGCCTTCATCACACTACCATTATTGGCGATAAAGCCAGCCAAGTTCGCGCTCGCATTCAGGTACGTCCTCTATTTCAAAGTTCCATTGTCAGGCACACTGCTGAGCTCCATGACCTCATCTTTTATCACCTCAATCTCGTCACATTATCTAGTCTTGGGAGTCTGCTGGTTATGTTTGGGTATGTATTCGTATAGTTGCCCTCTGTGATTCATGTGTATCGTGAATTGCGCGTTGTGTGAGGACGATTGCTCAATATGTACGCTTGTTGCGCGGAATTCTTTTGTAGATTCTCGGTCCTAATTGGGCCCATCAACCACCTCAAACACCTTATTTCTAAAGAACGACTACCGTTCTCCTTAACATACCTCGCGAGTCTAGGCCTTACGTTATATTTCGCACTAGGAGTGAGTTATCGTTTTGTACCATTTTCTTGGTTTCGGGACTAATAACGTCACTTCCAGGCACACTCATACTTTGGCTCACTTATAGGTGCAATAGTCCAGGTACGTGCTTCACTGACAGCTTCCTTTCCCTCACCTTATCTACCTTTCAAAACTCTATACGCCATACCGTATCCTCCTGTTCACCTAAATCTGATTCCCGATCATCCGTTCTTCCTGTCAATCACGATTCACAATCACACACTTTCTCCCACTTCCCTCCCATCCCTCACGTTTCTTGTTACTCAAATCTCATCTCGCTAACCCAAACCATGCCACTGACATCACTCTTTATCCCATCCTTATAGGTAATCGCACTCGTGTCATACGTGCTCGCATACTTCCCAGGTGGAACCCAGACACTTCGTTTCGGAGGTTCCATGGCCCTTCGCGGAGCCGGTAGTCTGCTTCCATTCTAGTTCGACATTTTGGACGCTGCGAGGGGTGAAGAGCGATTGAGTCCTGTTGGACTAGGTAAAGGCGAGGCTTTAAGGGGATTGATAGGGACAGGGACGAGAGAAGCGTGTAGGATGGTGCTAATGGCGTCCGCGGTTACAATGTTTGTTTCTGATGTTTTCTTCCTTCCACACGTTTCGCCGCACACGTTCTGCATACACACAACTTCTGCTTCTAGGCTCTAGGAAGGTATGGATGGTCTATTTCTGTACATTAGGGGAAGGGAAGCTATCTCTCCAATGATCCATTTGGTTACTGGTATATATATTACTGTTTTCTTCCATGCTTCGGTTTTCCTTTTCATTCCTTTCATACTCATTCATACCCCCTTCAATGGTATCCTCGAATCTGCATACAGGTGTTATCCCTAGGTCCGACTTCTTCATTCAACCCCGTGTTCGCTTTGTCGCTCATATGCACAAATGGACATCCCCCACTCCCGAAACGAATTCATTGTACGTCGTCTTTTATTGAATCACATTCCTCTCAACGCCACAGCGTCCGGCTCGAATCGCCTACAAGGCATACGAAGGAACTCTGGTCAGCCCGACAGGGCGTATCTCCCAGTGAGCTTGAACGAGGAAGCTGCGCCCCACTCGACAGCGTTTAGCATGGCAAGAAGTCGGCAAGTTCATCTCTTAGAGTTTTCGTCGTTCATAGCTTCCACTTGCACTTGGAACCGCCATGGTCGTTGACGATCATCTATCCCCGACTTCTTCAGGACCGCCGCCGCCGACTCCGACCTGATAGATTCTGACAATCGAACGGACTGACGATTATCATATGGTCGATTGTCCAGCGACTTTTCTTTGGGATATGTCGGACGGAAGTATCTTACGAGCGAGTCTCAAAACCTTCGCCCACAAGCTCAAAAAATGACAACAGCGGAATCAAATGATTCCCCTCTCGGGGACTAATTAACAACCTTATCCTTCGGAGTGGGGCGTCTCGCTTCCCCCCATCCATCCCAATCTCACGCATCTCACGCATCTCGCCAAAAAGAAAAGCAATCTCAAACCACCCTAAACGCAATATGACGCACCTGTCATCCTCATGAAAAAGCCTTTACCAAATTCGTATCTAGTGAGTTTCGCGCCAATGCCAATTGGCAATCATGATTCATGCGTAGGTAACGTAACGGTACTAATGGCCATCGGGGTCGGAAGATCCCATGCGCATCATTCTTTCGGTAATCTGACAGTGACAAAAGAGGTTTAGTCCCGAAAAGACGGAGAAGAAGGCTTGTCTATCTACATCCGCTTGGTAACGTCCTACCCCACCCCTTCCCCCTTCTCCGGCGCTGGTGGGTGATGATCATACGTATATGGTTCATGACTTCATATTGTCAGCTTCTATGTGGGGACGCCAGGACCGAGGGATGCTTAGTATTCAATAGGTGAGAAGCGTTTAACTGCTACGCTCATATTTTTTGCATAGCCGATAGAAGAGAAGGGTAAGAAGAAGAGAGGTTTACTGTAAACCCGAGATTGGAAAGCGGAGTCCCTAAGGGGACAACAGATGCCCACTAGAAGCCAAGGGAGTCCGACAGCGCGACAGAGAGCCTTTCATGCCCCGTCAATGAAGCCCTGGAGCTTAGACTCTGACGAATAGAGTTCTGTAAGTACTAAGCAAGATCTAGGACAGCGCGGTGATAGAGTTTGACGTGAATGGGTGGAGCGGATGATTCGGAGAGCTAGTCGATGGGGTGTGTGTCAAGTGGGCGATAGTGGGTAGACGATTGGGATTGACGTGGAGGCGGTGGTTGGAGTAAGGTGAGAGTAATAAGTATGTGAAACTCTGGGTATATACTAGTAGGCGTCCAGGGTCGGGATTACTTGGTTTGGATATCGATCTCTAGTTGAATTAGTTGACAGGTTTACCTATTTCGTCAAACTCCGTCATCACTCAATATCCAGCTCCCGATTTCCAGAATCTCGTACGCGGCGATATATAGATATACTGGGAATAAATGCAGATGAAGATGATGGCTGCCAACGTCAAACGGCCTGAAGCATCAAAACACCAAACACACGAGCCGATCAACTCCAAAAAAACTGAAATTGAAGTTCAAATTCTCGCAATGTTCCATCGTCGTGATAGGACATGCATATAGATGCATACACCGCATTTTCGCGACGTTGCGGGTTTGCGAAAACCTCATGGTAATAAGATGATGAAATCACCAAAAAAAAACAGAGAAAAAACAAATGGGATGAATAAAGAGATAGAATAGAAGCAACCCATATGAGATATAGTCCCGCGAAACACAGGGATGAGGCTGGGGATCTACTTCGAATTCGGGACTCCGGCGTTCGTAAGCATATATATATAGAACCCCCACTCAGTGGGGACGAAGTTCGCGATCAAAATTACGCTGTCATCAGAAGCAGGGGTGCCTCATGGACATTTTGAGTGAGAAGGTTCGGGTGCCCGGGGGTGTGGTAAATCGTAGTTTAGGGAGAAGAAAGAAAGAGGAAAAGATGGAAAGTCTTGTTGTGTTCCCGTGACAGGGCCTGTGTGTTCGGTCAGTTAAGGAAGAGTTTGTCGAGACACACCATCATGATATACGTGATAAATAATAACGTATTCGAAGGAAGATATTCTCAGTATCAGAAAAAACCTTCGGCGATTCGGGTCACGGTGGAAAAATCGAAGCTAAAATACGACATAGCTCTGTGAGAATAATCGGGAATAATACAATACAATCACCAAAACCACGTACGTACATAGATATAGATCTGCACACACGCACACATCATAAAGTCTAGGCAGAATCTCTTGGGTGACAGCTTAGACTGGAAAGTGGAATTCGAACAATCTGGGAGCGGTGATAATATAATTGACATTGTCCTCTTTCCAGACGGGAACTGAAACCCGAGAAGAAGGGGTTAGGACCTGTATTTGCTCACACAAGACGCTGTCAGATGCAAGGGCCTGACAGACGAAAGCAGGCTTTTAATCTGTTGATGATAGGTCCAATGTTGGGGCATTCATGGAGGTAAGTCGGTGGTTGCTGCGAGGATGAGAATAGAGCAAAGTGGGAAAAAAACAGAGATGTGAGCGTCTAGAAATGTATTGGCAATGTGGAGGTGCGCTAGACTATTCGTAGAGGGATTCAAGCACTCAGTGTTCATATGGCCATTCTCGAAGTGATGTGAGTTTTCTCGGCTGGGTGAAGGCCAACAAGAGCGTCTAGTCAGAATGACCCGCGGGCGTTCAAGAAGAAGGAGGAGAGGAATGGTAGACTTCTTTGCTCCAAAGGGAGCCACATGTTATTGGCAGGACACGCTGATGATGCACGCCCGTTCATTATACGCAGCCATTCATCCTGCTTCCGATGCAGATGTCGTCGTAAGAGCCAAGCCGGGAAGATGTGTTTAAGCAGCCTCATCGGGCTGACGCAAAAGGCAAAGAAGAACGCGAGTCGTCATAGGCGCGCAAGCAACGTCCTCTATCTCCTGGGTGTATGTTATTTGCTGCACACTGCCGCCGCCACTCTGGAGGAGTATGGAGGGTGATCGGGATGGTGTCTGCGAGGAATGGTAACGCTGATTGTCGGTGTGCGAGCCGCTAGTTGATGGGTGGGAGGGGATATGTTTTTGTTTATGATGATGACAGGTGAATGGAAGCTCGAAGTGGATGAGATACGATGTGCTCTTGCCCGGACGCGGAGACGGATACGGCCCACTGGCGGTCATTCCTTTCTCCTAGCCTTCTCTCGTTAATCCACCCATCACAAAAACATGCAGCCATTAATATATCCCTCCTCCCCGCTCTTATCGCCTCTCCTCGCTTGTTCCTCTCCATTCCTCTCCCATGTCCGACCACAGCAAGGAAGGTGCACACCACAGCCCCGACAGCACCACCTACAACACGCCTGCAGACAGTGACGAGTCCGACACGCCCCGTCCTGTCACCACCGTCTCTCTCCCTGCCGTCCATGTCACTACTGCCACTCCACGCGCGAGTGAGGTCGCTGCTGGTGCCAGACCTATTCTCGACTCTCAGTCGCTCCCTGCTGCGAATACCACGCCCACTGGGTATGCTAGCCCTAGGTCCCCGGGTTTTGCTTCCGTAGCCGGTCCGTCCTCTGCCAGCTATTTTCACCAGCAGCAGCCTACCCCGTCTAGCACTAGTTTCGATTCGTCCTCGCGTTTCAAGCGCCACTCGCTCGTTCCGTCCATGGGCACTGGCGGTACTATCCAGGAATCACCTATCGAAGAAGAACCCGACGACTCTCGTTCCAAACTCGTCCCTGACCAACCCTTGTCCCAATCACCATCCCAGGTCTCTGTCCCTGTACCACCGCCAAAACCGCCTTCTCGAAACCCATCGTCCATACGCGAACCTCGCTCAACCTACCCTAATCCCACTCGTCGCGTCAGTCTTCCTGAACCAGACCTTGCCTATTCACCACACGGACGGAGACAGCGGAGTTATGACATTACCTACGACAGGCCAAGAAGTGCTAATGGACGCAGGTCAGAGCCAGCTTTGTCCCCGCGACCTAGTTGGCATGTTGATCGACGATATAGCGATCATGAACCGGCTTACTATGAACGTGATAATGGGCATAGGAGTGCTTCTAGGAATGGGAACGGGCGTGATAGCGGGTATGGAGAACGCCCTTATAGAGACGAACGGCCGTATCCAGAGGTGATGGCTGAGGAAGGCAGGATATCGAGGCGGTCTATTCTCGAACAAAATTCGATTCCGACGCAGAATGAGCTCCAGTTACTCAAAGAGTTGTCTCTGAAGGAGAAACGTGACGAATTTAGGTATCCATTAGTGAGTTTCTATACTTGTGTATGCTATTGACAGTGCTAACTTTTCGTTCAGGGGAGTGTTGGGAGTCGACTGTCACCTACTCTAAAGCATGCAAAAGCTGCACTCCTGGAGGCACAAAAAACATGTATGTCCTTAACCTCATTCCCGTTCCCTACCGTGTCTGACTACGTTTCTAGCAAAAGCAACCGGCTGGGCTCTCAACGTCGCCATCGGCGCACAAGTCATCCTCGGAGCCCTTAACCACAGGCGTCGCAGCAGCAACCACCGGCCGCCAAACATCCATCGCCACCTCAATCCTCGGCGGCCTCTCTACACTCGCAGCATCTTACCTTGCGAAATCTCGAGGATCAGGCGAACCCGAGACGAGTATAACGAAATGCAATTCATTAGAACAATTCGTTAGGGACTGCGAGGCGTTCTTGTTGGATTATGGGTATCATGATGGGAGGACTATGGAGTTGCATATTGGGAGGTATCGGAAGAGGTTTGAGGAGATTCAGGGGAATGATTCGACTGGTGTTGCGGAGGGGGTTGTTGAGAAGACTTTGGATCAGCAGCAGCAGCAGCATCAGCATCAGCAGCAGATACAAGGGCAGACTCAGGCGAGAGATTTCCCGGGACAAGGGCAGCAGCCACAAGCGCAGATGACGCAAGTTGGACAACAGTCGGGTGTGGGTGCGAATCCGATCCAGGGGCAGGGGCAGGGGATGCCTGTGCCTGCGACTCAGAATATGCCGCCGATGCCTCCGTTACCTATGCCTGGGGGGTTCCGGTGAAGATGTTGGGCTGCTACGCCTCTCTGCCTCGAAATCTCGATTTACGTGAGCTTTCTTGATCTTTGGACGACGACGCTTCCCTTTGCCGACATCTTTCGTGTCTTTGTCCACCTACCCACAGTTTGTAGGCACAATCAACATACCAACACCGTATTGCATCAACACACTGCACTGGCATAATTCCGTGTTTATTCCCTCATGCTCGGGGATTCACGTCCTCGACGTGATATTACACCCTACACCACTACATGGATACATATACACATGATACACGAAACATTCTCAACAGCACAACCATACATTATGATTTTTCTACATCACGCTGCATACCATTATATTCGCATTTTTGATACCTTTCTTCCCTTTTTGCATTCTTTTCGTCCTTTGCATGTTGCATTTCATTATGGTTTCCTTCGTTTTTCTTCGTTCTGAACTTGCACGTATCATTATTCTATTTCTATCGATTAATTGTATTTCGTATTTTCTTTTGCTTTCCCTCATAGGGTATTAAAGTCTGTTTTTGGGTCTTGGGATTGGGATTACCTAGCACACGCGCATATAGACAATGGCTTGATACAATTGAATCCAACTCTCATCGATCATCTCCAATCACGCTTGGGTGGATGAAGCAAACGAAGCTGGTATCTATGTGGACTTGGAATTTGTTTGACCTCTTCTCTTGTAAGTACGCGGGACATCGACCGAGAGTACTTCTACAGTGCGATAATATTATGAATCTTGTAACCCTGATCATCATACATCGGAACACAGACCTTGTAGATATCCCACACACACACTCATCCTTAGCTATATATACCGTACCCTACTCCAAATCACCAATCCATAAGAACGATACACGAAAACGTCACATACAGAAAAAACCACGGAACCACCATCGACACAAGACCATATCTCACCAACCCACTCTGGTCTACCACCCGACCTGTCACATACCGAATCCACACCCTGGCAAACACCGCCTGAACACCCGTCAGCATGTATAACGGCATGAATAGAATGAGTCGGGTGGTTGGGTTTTTACCGATGAGGACGAAGATGGAGAAAGTGAGCCATGTGAGGATGATGATTAGGGTTGGGAGGAGTGGTTGGGTGGTTGAGGTGAGGAGGGGTAAGGTGCTTTCCGAGTCGTATTGAATGGGTTTGTCGGATGGGTTTGTTACTTTGGGGGAGGGAGCCATCGGACGATCGGTGATACTGTTGGGTTCCGGATATACAGGGCATTTTCCCTGTACGACATGTTGGATAACTTGGGGTAGCTGTCGGATGTCAACCTGCGACAGGATTCCAGATGAAATAGAAGTGAGGTTGGGTTTCGTTAAGAGGGAAAGGCATGGTACATACAGCATGGATATTACCATCTACTATATCTTCCTGTTCAACTTTGCTGTATTTAACAGAACCGTTGAACCACCCGTGAAGAGCCTGCTTCAAGTTGTTTGAATCTGAATTCGACATCTCTATGGTTGGTCAATACTACAATAGTGAGCTGAAAATCACCGACTATGAGAGTAAACCGAGTCGCTTAGTCAGAGGTTGGAAGGGGATGTAATGATATCTAGGTGAATAGTGAATGGTATTATATGAGTATTTGGTTTATGACTTGCCGTATAGCCATTGCGCTGCTTTGGGGGAGGCACTGACCTGCTCTGAGTCAATAACCAACATCAATACTTAGAGTGTGGATATTTGCGCGGCGCCCACTGGCGACATATCAATAGCTGTGTTACAATCCAAGATTGATCCAGGACGGCCCTGACTCCAGGTTGGTCGCTGCCTCGATATCGGAGAAGGAGAGGTCACGGTTAAGGTTAGAGTCTATAAAACGGTGAGATGCCAATGGTTTACTAAGGTGTGTTGTCTAAGCCAATGTTATTATAAGTATGCAGGTCATTACACCGCCCTCGAAGAGGCCCTTCCAGATTGCCTTGAGAGAGTCAATTGTAACATGCAAATTCACGGCCGGAGTACCTCGTAGATAATGTAGGTACGGTTTGGTCGTTGCTACTTCTTCAGGAAGAGGGAGGAACGAGTCCAGAAAACCATCGAGATGTCGATCCTTCTGATTTGAAACCTAGTGGGAGAAAGCTGTATGACGTGAAGACGGGTCTAGGTACACTGCGGAGGCTTCAAATATGAAATAAGCGATGGATGTCAATTTGACCGATGGAATATAGAACACGGTATCTGTGCCAAGCTAAGGCTGCGGCTTCCACCGTGACATTACGAGTCAGGAGAGTAGGCCGCATCTAGAGACGGAAATTTGTAATAATAATATGACCCATGAACTCATCATGGAATAGGTATGGTCAATTAGAATAGAATAGTAAATCGAACCATTTTCAGTGCTCTGTCAAGGCCATAACTGGAAAGAGAAGAAAGAGAAAACAAAACCCTGACAGAATCGAGTGCTTGCAATAATCTTTGAAGGCACGTTCATCGACTTCCCAATGGGTCAGATAGCGAATCCAACTCGAGATCGTCCGGGCATAGGCCAACTGGATCAAAAAGGACATGAAAAGCGGGAAAAAGAGGACGATCTTATCAAAGGAATCTTTGGCTATGACAGCATAAAGGGAGAGCCCAAGGTATATCAGAATCACGACAGCAATCGGTACATAAGGTATGTACGATCTCCTGGGCGTGCTTCTGTACAGGGAACTCTCGGAATCGTAGATGAGCTCTTCAAACGCGCTCGTGATCCCAACAGCCGGTGTTGACGTGCGAATGACGGAACGGATACTAGTCACAGCGTCGGATATGGGAGGTCTGTTGAAAGGATCCTGTGCCCAACACGAATCAACAATGAGCCATAAGGAGAAGGACATTTCGCGACCAGTGTCATTGTTGGGGCGTGTAGGTCGATCGTTTTTCATAACGCGCTGGATTACTTGGGCTTCATTGGTGAGTTCGGGGTATGGTTTTTGTCGAGTGTAGATCTAGATGTGACATATATAATTAGGTATATATAAAGTCACACCGCATCAAAAGTGTGACCTCGATGCAAGTGATTGCGAAAGCATAGACGTCGCTCTGAAAGCTTGGGTTGCCAGATATTAATAGTTCGGGTGCCATCCATCTTGTGGAACCGCCACCACTAGCGACGGATGTCGGGTTGGAAGTAGCGTACGAAGAAAGGCCGAAATCAGTGATGCGGATATGAAGACCGTTGTCGATCAAGATATTATCCTAAGAACAAAATCTAGTTCGTGAGTCCCGAAATTAATACCTAAGAAATATGAGCACCTACGCCGCGAATATCGCCGTGTATGACACGCTCTTGGTGGAGGTACTCAATTCCCTCACACAGTTCAAGGAGCTAATAAAAATATATTTCAGTAAAGGTTCTCAACACTGTATTATGTCCTACCCATCGATCGTATGGCACAGAACGACCCGATTCTACTAGGCTGGCCATACACTTATTAATATTCCCATTTTCCATCCATTGAGTAACCATACAATAATGGCCATCAAAGGTGTCCTTGTCAACCCCAAGGAAGACTTGAACGAACGCATGTGAGAGATGTGACCAGAGGAGAGCTTCTCTACAAAACTTCTAGAGGAAAAAAATGATAATTAGCCTATCATCTGGACCCGAAACAAGACAGCCAACCTTAACGTTCCTGGCTCTATCATGTTCAGATACGCGTAGACGCTTCAGCACGACAGGGAACCCAGAAACCTCTGCTGCAAATATATCCGCATTTCCTCCTGTCGCAATCGGGTTGTCTCTCTGTGTACATACAACACCTGTAAGATAGAGCGTCGCAGGTATCGTTTCAGAGTTCTCTGCAAGTCTTCGAAGGAGACGTAGCATTATCGACCTATGCTTTTGCCATAGAGAACGAAGGGGCTCTTGGTACGTTCCATCTAGATTCTTCGGAGTTTAGTCCGATCAGCTACGCTTTCTGTATTTATACTTCACACTTACTCGCTGCGTCATCAATGCGAGAACAATTTCAGCTGCCTGCCCACTGAAAGCAACAAGGATAGACTTGTGAAGTTTTGATTTAATGGCAAGTTGCAGTAGATGAATGAACCCATGTTGAGGGTCGTCGATGGTTGCATATGTCCCGACGATAGACTCGCATAGGATCTTTGCCAACGTCTGAGCAGTATCATTTAATTGCTGCAGCGGAAATTGAATTCCTTTCACTGTGGCTGTATCATTCTGTATCGTCATAACCAAGGTTTTGACAAATTCTTCGGGACTTGTCTGGATGGAATCTCCACTTCGCCCTGCATCCTGAATCCAGGATTGGGAGCCCAGTATGCGTTCGACTTTACCACACTCGGCAGAGACATCGAACCACATATGGAGATTCATTTTCTTCCAAGATTCTCTACGCTCTTCAAGAGCTTGCCTTAGGCTATCTAGATAAATGTTTGATGCCGACTGTTCCATGGATGAGTCTTCTAACTTATGGAAAGGGCATGAGGATTCACCAATGCATGGACATTGATCAAGATAGTCTCTTACAATGTTATGCCCGAACAATGAGAGTGAAGTATGGGATGGATAAGGGGTGCTGTACCTGGTTTCCGTATAAGTAGGCTGTATCGTGTTCAATTATGGCAGTAATGCCGCTTCCCAGGAGGAAGATTCATTACATGCCGCGTGTCGGAAACACGGTTCTTGATCGATGACTTTACAGAGTAAACAAGGTCTTTTGACAGTGAAGGAAGTACTATCTCAAACTGAGATAATGAAGGAAGTGATTCTCTGTTAGGTTACTCGAGCGTGGTAGACAGTGCCAGCTAAGCTGCATGCAGAATCATACAAGCTGCTAGTCGGCATTTGCCGAGAGAACTTGAGAGCGCTAAGTTTGATTGTTCCAAGTTTCGGCTCCTGAACTTCAGTATTTTGAACAGCCGCATAACCGTTTTACCTTACTCCTAGATTGTTGTATTCCTCTCGAGTGCTGTCTCGATTCGAGTACATTCCACATTCAAAACACGATGTCAAGCCTGTTGTCGAAGCTGACGGTCGGGACTATCGGTATTACCTGCAAGACGTTCTTAAACATTGGCTACTGTTCGTCTGTGACAGTAAATGGTCTGGAAAACCTAGTCGAGGCCCTGAATAGTGATGAGAGAAACTCAGGACGCGGTATCATAACTAGTGAGTCTGGAAATATTCTATCCTACTTCGCTTATTCACCCTATGAGCTGGCTGTAGTTTCCAATCACATTTCGACGTACGCATTTGCTTTATAAGAAATTACAGTATGACATGACGCCAGTATGGATAGTTTAGATGATCCAGTAACATGGGGTATCCTCCCAACACGTTACTTCTTTAACACTAGAACAACACGTTGGGTTCTCGGTGCATCCGATATCATGTTCACAAATCCGTGAGTTTGCTTCATCATAACGCGTTTCTCAGTAATTGCTTACAGTAGATTTAACTGCTAGATAGTCTCCTATCAGTATTTTTTCGTAAAGGACAAGTTATAGAAACCTTTCGGGGCGGTGGTATCTTCCAGCCAGCAGTCGATACCGCCGTTGATAAATTGAACGAAGGTGCATGGGTAAGTACGTACTGCTAGAAAGTCACTATTTTTACTAATCATGACCAGATACATCTATTCGGTGAAGGCAAAGTAAACCAGCCGAAAGTTGACGAAAAGAGGGACGATATTCTACCACATGATTTACTACGGTTTAAATGGGGCGTGTACGTTATCTTGGTTCTGCTAGAACATATCTCTCTCCTTTTCTGACATTTTATTATAGCGGTAGGATAGTCATGGAAGCCGTCAAACCCCCGATAATCATTCCCATGTGGCTTACCGGCGAGTTGTATTGTCAATTTATGCTCGTTTCAGAACCTAATGATAGACATACCCAGGTTTCGACAAAATTATGCCCGAAAATCGACAAGGACTGTCCAAGTTCTTCCCTCGTTCAGGTGCACACCTCAGCGTCACCGTTGGAAAGCCAATAGATGACGACGAAGTCAAACGGACAATAATTGACAACAAATCCGAATTCAGTGGACAATGTGTGGAAACCAAAGATCGCACACCGGACAGTCTCGTTCACAAATCTGAAGAGGGTTGGTTGGCAGATGCCGTTCACGAAAATAGGGACGTTTCGCTGTTGATGCGTGAGGAGACAGACAGGACCAGGAGCGCGTTAACAGCTGTAATGCAGGGTTATGTCCAAGCATTGGGGAGAGAAGTACACGAGCGGACTAGGTGGACATAACCGTCCGGCCACTTACAGGGCTCTGGTGTACGCTTCTCAAGTGGCCCGCCACTCTCCCTTGTTGACTCTAAGCTCAGGAACGGTCGTCGCGATCCTCATGCGTAAGGTTGCGTCGCAAGGACACTTCTAAACGACCTGTGTTTTGTCACCTGGTACTCTTATTTTAGATCTAGTAAATGAACGACGAAACTTAGGTTTGTAGCTTAATGACACAAGATGAGTTCTGCCGAGATCCTGACCTCCTGAACCTCCGTGGCTTGTGAACATTCTAGCTTCCTGGTTCTTCTTTGACATATGTCTCGCTCATTGGGTCATTAGGGAGATACGAAGCTGTTCCAATAGTCGCCTAGACGTTGGAATAGGGTTTTAAGAATTCTCACCTGCACGTTCATGCACGACAGCGCGGGTTGAGCTGATCTTTCGCGCAGGGTCAACATGTTTCTTTGTCTCCTGCTATAGATAGAAGATATAAGCTACAATGCATGGTCCAGTCTTTAAATGCCTGTGGTAAGTAGAGTAGTGATAAAATGGCAACGAAAGAGGTCGTGCATACCAGTCTTCTCCCTCTCAAGATACAAATAATAGTAGGTTCTCTCTTATACTATACCTAGAGACATTTATTGAGACCCTCATTGTCGACTTCTAGTGAGGTTCATAAGTGTAACATCCTTCTGTGTGTTGATCACGGCTATGGTCAACGGTGCTCAAGTCGAGTTCTTTACCAACAAGGCTTGCGATTCGGCCTCGGAGACCTACAGAGGTGACTGTAACTTCTGCTCCGACCCCCCTGGCGGTAAACCTCTTTCTTGTAGCGAATTCCTAGCCATTCTGTCTGTTCGAACAGATTGGGGCGCGGTCCGATTCTCAGACATCCCATCAGACTTCCGTGTCACTGTACACAACCAGGACAAGTGTACTTCCGCCTCCCAGGTTGGGCAAGGATTTGGCCCTGCCTGTTGGATTCAAGGAGCTACTAAAATTCGTTCTGCCTGGGTTGCTTGTGCAGGACAGCGGTATGTATCTTGATTTATCGTAAAGATTAGGAACTCACATTCGCGATCATGAATTCCAGTTTGGAATCTTTCAACACGACCCAGGAGCAGGACGCTGAGCAGGTTCACGAGTGATATTACACGGTATTTTTTACTCTAACGAAGTACGACAACAAAAAATTGTAACTTTAGCTACCCATGTATCACATCAGCTTTGAGATACATTTAGATGTATAAGCACAATATGCTCCATCCGACTAGGTGCGAAACGCTGTTAAATCGAACACCCACATGCTAGAAAAAATCCATTCTGCGCCTTGACAATACATTTACGTGATGGCCAGTTATATAAAATAACCAAAGCGTTTCTTAGTTAAGGGTCAATAACACGGCACGCAGGACGCTGTCTGACCGAGGGACAGACGGAGTACCGATTTGATCAAAGAGTGGGGATTTTCATCCTGCTCTGTCGGTCTGCCAGAAATAATAATAAATTTACAATATGTTACATAACCAGACTTCAAGTCTGTCAACGATTCATGTTTGATTACATAGACAGAATTAATATTACAATCTTTCCGCAGGATAAAGTTCTTTGCAAATTCCAAATCTTTGCAGCGGACAGATTGTTTTTTCCCATTCAATTGTGTAATCTGTCTTGGGAACCGATTCAGTATCCCTCTTTGAGTCTGTACAATAGGAAAATTGGGTTACTAATTGAAAATATGGTATCAAATCTTATCAATATACAGACTTGAAGTCTGGTTATGTAACATATTGTAAATTTATTATTATTTCTGACAGACCGACAGAGCAGGATGAAAATCCCCACTCTTTGATCAAATCGGTACTCCGTCTGTCCCCCGGTCAGACAGCGTCCTGCGCGCCGTGTAACCTGAATGATTCGAATAGGGCTGAGGTGCTTACTGCGTACGGTACCATTTCTGGTATTTCGGTGATGGTGGTACGAAGGATACTGCGTCCTCTGTGACACATATATTCAAGGAGCTCGTAAGATTCATTGATGGCAACAACCTATTGCTACATCGATAAGGTAAAGAAGTTGTCACAGCCTCTGCGAGCTCATCCTTGGACCCAACTTGAAGACGAGTCCAAGACGACTCGTATAACATTGTAATAGCATATCACATGCATTGCGTTTGTATATCGATACCTCGGTCTGCTGCATATCCTTATGATGGTATTAACTGACGGCCAAAGAAACCTAATGATACAAGGGATGATATAGACCAAACCCCATTACAACCACGCTCACATGCCCGATTCCAGTTATACATAAAGCGCATAGTGTTTCTACGATTTGATATTAGTCTAGATAGCCTACTAGTATAAGAAAGCTGTTGAACTTACTCCTTCAGATCTACGACCAAGATTCGAGAACTCGAAGAACAAGGCATCTTCTGTCATATACATTATGGGGCGGACCATATTATCAAATGGCGTGTCCAGGAATACCTTCCTGTGTCGATATGGCAAATGAGTAGTGACGACCTCTGCAAATGGAGATCTTCCGGTATCAAGAACACTGGGGTAAGTAACCAGTGTCGTCCCGTCGTACTTCTGTGCCGCCGCACCATGTTCCCGCTTCCTCTGGTTAAAGTCTAGTATATCGATGCATGGATTGCTTTTTTCATCGCCATACTCTACGAGTCGTAGCCCGTAGTGGGCGCGATAACCGTAGTAGACCTCGCCAGCGTCAGTGTACATAGAAGAGTAGAATCTAGTCCCTTGTGGACCCCACTGTTCCCAACTGATAGTACGTTTGGAAGGGATATGCTGCGCTTCATCGAGATATGATAGAAATGTATCAGATGGTATCACAAACATTTTGGGGCTATATTCGTGGCCGTCATGTTTCAGTGAGTAAACAGTAACAATTATAATCCTGTGCGAAGGATCCGTGTAAAATGGGACCCTCTGAAGAGGGCTTGGGCTGGTAATCGGCTTGGTGTTAGGGATTGGTGAGTACTCAGGTTTAGAGTTAATCATGAGTTCTGTTTCGTAGAGGCCATCTTTGAGCTTAGGGAAGAGGAGACAGTAGGTGTAATTGAGGGTTGCGAGATTGCGTTCTTCGCCGGTGAGCGATCGCAGATCAACAACATGAAGACCTAAGATATTTCCACCACTCAAAATGATGTGGTGATCTGTCAGAAAAGAGAAACATATATTGTGGTCGTGAATCTCCTGATAACAGGTTAATTTTGTATTTACGAGAGCCCACTGCTTAGAACACACCAAAATCAGCGTTCCCAACTCCCAGTTCCAGACACGAAGTGCCGTTGGGTGTTCTTCCCGCCCTTCATGAGTCCAGAGGACCAGGTAAACAGAACAAAGCTCCAGTTCACACGGGGAAGCAAGCACAGGGCACGTGAACTCCGAAATGGGCAGCTTGGGATCAACCTCGCATGTATATAACGTGCGGAGGTGAACGCGAATCTCGTCATCCCTATCAACGTTAAATAATCGTCTCGACCAAAATAGAAGTAAGAACATACAGTAACTCTGCAAGAGCAAGGACATTATGGGAGATATCCATTGCACAAGCCCTTACACAAAAATCCAACTTGTGCGAGATGATAGTACGTTCTGTGATACCACGCAATTTGGAGGGTAGCTGAACAACGTGCACAGTGTACGTTAGATCATCGGATATGTATAATGCCGCATTCCACTGGTGAACTTGCTTGCGTGGAAGGTATTTCCTTTTCTTTGAACCCTGAGAAAGGTTTTCACATATGTCAAATGCTGAGGAGTTCCATGCACCCTGGTATTTGTCTAGCAAACGAATACGATCGTTTATGGTCATAGAGTGGTGTGGCTCGTGCGAGTCTATTAGTCCATTCAGACCTAGCTTGATGAGATAGCGTAGCGATTCATCGCTATTCACCACGTTCATGAAATATTTGCATGTCTATGTCCTTTTGTGAGGGTGATTTTGTGCTACTGATCGATGGCCCTACCTGTTTGCATCGAAGAATATCCTTGTAATGAAGTAGGCGTAAAACTGAGCAGATTAGCTCTGTGGGGAGATCAAGTATATCCACTGAAGAGTTTGTAGGGACTGTATGAACCTGACCCATGGTAGAAGTTGAAGACCGTGACGCTGAGCCTCAGCGATTGAAGTAGCCGCGAGGTAATGACCTAATCCGGTAACCGCGTGTAATAGTCGGGTGGATCACCTCTCTCATGTGGAGTCGCTGTGTCCTCTCTCTTCTACTAGTGACAAGCGGCGCCGGGCGCACATACCCGACCCCTAAGTACTGCTTATTGCGCACTTCGTTTGTTACGTAATCAGTTTTCCCACTCACTCTGCCCCGTCGTCGATCACCAAATCCTTTCCTTTAATAGACGCCCATCAGCTCCAAAAAAAGGGGGGGGCACCGTTGCGTACAGCACTGACGCTCTTCACCAGCATCTACTGTCGGGTCGGTTACATACACCTTACACACAATCCGTGTTGTTCTGCCGTCAAATTAACGTCTTACTGCATCATCCCTTCCAGTTTGTCTAAACCCTTCTGCTGTGCACGTCACGTGTTATTTAGCTACCTTTTGTTATCAACACTACCCTGCTCATCGTGCACGTCCTTTTCGACAATCTCTCGCGAGCTGCATATTTACATCCTCTTCAGTCCTACGGAAACGAGACACTTCTGTAAGCCTCACAACTACACCGCTACCGAAGCACCACCATCACCATCGATCGATTGACGTCAGTTACAGCCCTCTTTAGGCAGCTTACGTCACCAACAGCATGGCTCCACTACAGACTACGCATTCTAAACGCTGACGTCAGGCACCTTCGCGCTGAATTCCCTCTGCGTGAGCACTTGTCCCAATACTGAACGTTGCCATTCCATTCAAGCTCCGCCGTTCGCCAACTCACATCATCTTTCAAACACACTAACCTCCAATTGATAGTCCCACGCTAGTATGCGATTCGTCCCTTTTCTAAAGCACGACATATTGTTCTTTGATACTCGGCATCCGATACAGTACGCACTTTCTTCAGTTTTCTCGTCCAACTGCTATAAACTACTATTGCAGCAAATTACCCACGGAGCTGAAGAGGTACTTGCTGCAATACTGCGACATGGTTACACTGATTGGACTATGTCATGATGAGAAATGGCGCGACATAGCACTGTCCGAGGTGAATTCATCATTCAGGTCGCTGCTCGCCAGGTTCACCCCCGAGCCCGCCGCCTTTCGAGACATGATGCGGCACACTAACACCATCATCTCCGGATCGACCGCCCTATACTTTCTCCATCGCCAGCCCTGTACATGGACACCTGGTGACACCGACATCATTGTGGCTCCAGCTCACTTCGACACAACACTTCGCTTTATCATGGCACTACCTGGCGCTGTTATTACCTATGACAGCCGGAATGTACCGGCTGGACTGTATCAGGCTATTGGCGCAACTTTGGATCGTCTGGTGAAAATCACCACTGACATGGGCGCCTTTGATGTCATGATGAGCAGAGAAATCTCGCCTTACCATCCTATAACACACTACTGGACGACCCTGGTGATGAATGCCCTTACAGCTGATTTCTTTGTATGCGCGTACCCCACGCTCACATACTCGCACCGAGGCGCCATACAAAGTCACTCATCACGCCCAGTCCCGCTTCAGAAGTACATCAATCGTGGCTTTACGTTCTTTACTGTCGGTGGACAACCTGACCTGCACTCATCCTGTGCAACAACCATAGCTTGTTCAAGGCGCCACCGTTACTTCGGCGACGACAATTGTCTCGTGTTTCCCATCATTGACGGAAGTCCGCCGCTTGACATGGCCAACACCCAGCCTCTCAACTTCAATATTAGCAGCGCCTGGCAACTCGGAGGGAGACCGTGTAGCAACATAAACTGTTTCATCCCGATACCTCGTGTTGCCCTCACGATGATAGTTAATGGAGGCTGGCAGGCGGGCCTCCGGCTTATTGAAGAGTAATAATTAAGTGCATGAGTGCGCATTTAACGTCTACATGTCAAGTCCAACATTACATCATCAGACTCAACTTTGTAATCCATCGCCTCACATAGTACTACTTCTCCGACAAGCATTAATATTGATCAAACTCAAGCGTGATGTAGATGCAACCATTCGAAGTTGTGATACACAAAATGGCGATGTCAGTCGTCTCCGGCATGGTGGCTATGACAATGATTATCTTCTTTCCTTTTCAATCCGTCCACCATCTGCCTCAGTGCACTATCCACAAACTGCTTAACATCAAGCCTCACTCTCTCCCAAGCGTCGGGTGTTCCCGCTTGAACTGTGCGGAAACCGTTTCCATCTTTGACTACGATGTCTTGCGCTCGGATGCACTCATCCAGTAACGCAGCACTTTTGGCCCTCGCAATCCAGTCGGCAAGCTCCGTTCTTTTGCGATAGCCCGCCTCCGGAGGAGACGCACACTGTTCATCCTGGTAAAAGTTGATTAGGTCATAAGCAAGTACGAGTATCCTGGGTTCTGACCTTTACGAATAGATGTACACCCTCTTCCCTCTGTTCTGTTAACGTCTCGCAAATCTGTAAAGGAGGAGGACCATCATCATCGTGATCACTTCTATTTCCCACCGTTTCTGGCAACGTCCTGGTACATCCGCACCGCAGATCCTCACTCTAAAAGACAGAGTCGTCAGAGCGCAAACTCGCCACATGACATGTAGCACTCACGTTCGGAGCGGTGTCAGGTTCTTTAGCACAGGCAGGAGATTGAGCAAGGCAAGACATGGTCGATGATTTAGGCCAGCAAAACAGGACGTTATATACATATACCAACTAACCGCCTCCCAAACGCCCCACCACTCACGTCGGTTACATCATCACCCCGTTCCAATTACATTCCATATTGAATACTTCTGTCTCGGAAGCGTATAGTACCGCCCGCCCGCCCGTTCATCCGCTTTTCTGCATTCCCATCCTCATGCGTCAGATAAAGCCGGTAGTTAGTAACCCCAAACTGTCTCTCGACCTTTACATTATTCAGCAGACACATGCGTCCATTCTGATCACCAACACAGCCAATGGACTAACCCCTCTTCTCTCCATCGGGATCAGCGGAAGCAAGAAAGTCGCACGAGAAGGCGTTTTGCACCACACATTGTCCGTATGATTTTGAGTAGCGACTTGTGAGGTAGAGAGACAATGTATTAACAGCACACGTAAGAGTATGGCTTCAGAGGACTACAGAATATGAAGGACCGAGATCTAGTTTATACACCAACATGAAGCTTCAAAATATCCATGCTCTGTACCTGAAAGTAGAATCCCTCCCTCTCGACATCCTGATGGGTTCCGTGAACTGCGGTCGCCTTCGCCTCAACCAGTGCCCCTTTTAAATCCGCATAGCGCGCAATAGGCAACAGCTCGATACCTTCACCATAAATCGGCAAGGGTGCAATTTTCCACGGTCCACCCTCCAGGTCCCAGTATTGAGTGCTTCGCTCGTCATCGGGCAATTCATTATCCTCCAATGTGAGGTTACCTTCGGCCTCCAGCAGTCGCTTTCCAGCCACATAATTGACTTGGAACGGAACCAGTGCATGTGCCTCTGCCTTGCCACTGTCCAGGGGCTGCTGCGCACTCAGAGACTGTTTTTTTTTCGGAATAATCCAATGCTCACCTGCAAGAGTTTGGGAAACACGAGCACAGGAGAACCACGTTTGAGAAGTCGGTGTTCACGGTGGAATGACGGTTGTGCGATTGATCCCTCAAGATGGCGGCACACCGAAATCACATCCGCTCGCCTTGAATGTATGCCAGGGTAGCGTACACTGTCAAACAGTATGGCTTCGGGGGATTTGTTGGCGAGCTGCCGGTGGTTGGTAAGATCACAATCGATGCCTTCCGCTAACACGCCGACAAATCGAAACTCTCGAGGCAACACCTCTGTGAGCATGCGCTCCCAAACGTTGTCACTTTCGGGGCAACGACGGGTCACGATGTAGTCACCATTAGTGAGCGTCCTTCGCCATTCCATGCCATGTAACGCATCTAAGTTGCCGATGAACTGATTTCCCATTTGTCTCTGGACACAACATTGAGTCAACGATGAAATACAGTCAACACAATGCTCACCGCACGAATGATGTAGTCCATGGCGATGATGGCGTGTGTCGAAACGTTCGTTGACTCGCTATTGACTCGCAACGCATTTTTCACTCCCTCGGGCCCCAACAGATCGCCATCCGCGAGGATTGTTTCCGTTGCGGATAGCGTATGTCGGACCCTCGTTCCTACGTCGGACAGGTCGTCATTTCCGCCATCCGTTACCATCCGCACACCGTTCTGCATTGTAGGGACAGCTTCAACCCGCCACACAATACCCTACTCTCTGTGCAGACTCCCTCATCCAATGAGATGCACGGAGTGAAAGGGCTGCGGTCCGTTCAACGGTGGACAATTTTTCCGCCTCACACAACGTCGCTGACACCCGCCCACCAAATTTACTATAAATATAGAGGTAGGCAGTCGGGGCACTTGCCAAACATCTCTTATCAACACTGTCGATATTCAACGATGCCCCTCATCACTGGTTCTACACGGCGATTCGTATTTTTCCCCACGACACACCCTGTCCAGTACGTAAAGCCTAAGCTAGTTCTTACATGACGTCGAAGCTCACCTAGTCATGCACAGTCAGCTGCCGAATGAGTTGAAAAGTCATATCATCAGTTTCTGCGACATGCCAACTCTGGTGGCTTTGTTGTATGACGGACAATGGCGCCGATTCGTGGAGACGGAATTGATGTTGACATTCCTCAAGACGCTCTCGAAGGTCACCGCTCAACCAGTCGCCTTTCGTGACATGATGAGGCTTACGAAGGCGATCATCACTGGCTCTACAGCCCTCCACTACATACTGCGCCAACCCGTGGAATGGCAACCTTCCGACCTTGATCTTATAGTGCCCCTGCAGTCATTCGAAATAGCGCTTTCATTCATCGTAAAACTGCCAGGCGCCATCGTCCGATTCGACAGCGACGACGAGGCTAACAACGCTTACCCAGGATTGCGTAGAGGCTACACACGCATGGTACAGGTGCAAACCACTTATGGATGCATCGACGTCATGCAGAGTTCATCTCGCTCCCCTTTCAACCCATTACCTAGCTATTGGGGAACCCACGTGATGAACGCTCTCACAGCGGACTCCTTCATTTGCCCCTATCCAAAGTTAACGTACCGTCACATCGCCCTCGTGAAGCACCGTAGCCAGCATCCCACCATAACCGCTGTCGAGCACAAGTACAGATCGAGAGGCTTCACATTATACACCAGTACTCGGCAATTTGCCAACCTATCGGAGTCCTGCCATGACTTTTCTGCTTGCTCCGGCCGCGATCGATACTTTGGAGACTACGAGACCCTGATCGTGCCCATATGGGATGTGGATTACAGGGCTAACGACTGGGCAGAGCCCGAGGCCGAGTTTACTACAGCTTGGCGTTTGGGAGGGAAGGCATGTGGCAATATGTGTTGTTTTCTGCCCTCACGTCCCGCTAGCAGTACCGTCAGGCTGCTGCCGGGAGACTGCCCTGAAACGCAGCGTAGGTAATTGTTACCTTCAATCATCGTTGCACCATCTCTCTCTCACCTGTGCCGCGTTGTTGTCTTATTCTTTTCCGCCTCTCCTCCTCCATGGCCCTGTCCATCTCACTTGCCTCTTTAGGCCTCTCCACCTCTTATTATAGCATGTCCGCTTTTCATTCCATTAACACTCGGTTTCCCCCTGAGCCCACCACTTCGCTATCCCCTTCTACACATCCCGTAATCCCAGATCGTTCCGTTTACTCCACTCTGTCTCCGCCATTCCTCCACTCCATCTGCCATTATTCATCTTCATCATAATTCTTATTTCGACTTATCCGCAGTTATGTACACCCAGCCAGAAAACTAGTATACAAATCCCAACCTATTCGCCCATATCATCTATGTTATCATCCAATTGCCTCACCTCTGTGTGCACTACAACACGCCGTACCACGCATAGACTAAGTCATCCACCACTGTAACCCCCTTGTTGTAGCTGTTATCGTTACGCTTTCCCTCCCCCCTTACTTGTTGTAGCAGTTTGTTATGACATATAAATTCTCATTAAACCAAGATTGCGTAACAAACAAAAAATAATGTGTTGAATTATAACTCGCGTTCCATATTCCTCCTCAAATTCTTCATCGGTGTCAACCACAATTTCAGTGCACTCTGCCACTCCTTTGGCTTGCGGGGGAAAGCAACGCCCGCTGCGATTGCCTCACATCGCCTGCGATACCACTCCTCGCATTGGGTCGTCCAATGCCCACAATTGAAACCGCTTGCGTTCCACGTATTTTCCTTCGGCCACCACGAAACATCCGTTGTTTGTTCACCAATGCCTATATCAAACTCGTAAAAAGCCGGATGTTTTTCCCAACAAAGACTCACCTGTGAAAATCTTATACATCCCAACAATACTCTCGCCCACTTCCGGCGATATGCAATTGGACAGTAACACGGAATTACCGACATTGACTGTTCGCAATGTAAGTGCTTCGTCGGCGTTCGCTGCTGACGTCACCTTATCGATGTCTACAGTCGATTCCATCGTTAATCGCCACAAAATGCCACCTGATTGCAGTGCAGCCGAACACACAGCTAGGTTTCGGAGCAAGTGTAATCGTCGTTCGACATAGGACCTGTAGTCAGCTGTTGTGAATGTCCAGCGATCCCAACGGTAAATCGGCTTCACCAGGTGAGACTGGAGTTCCGTTAAAGGCACCCCTTTCTTCCACAGCTTTTTAAATGCTATGCCTCTCTCCATCAATGCCCGACAGACCTGAGCATTTCCTGGACCCCAACGCCTCCGCAGTATCTCACGCCAGGTTGTCCGCGAATGAACCGCAATCAGCCAGTTAAGGGCAGCGGAGTTTATCGTCTTTATGACATAGAGACGGACAGGTATGTCAATGAGTCTCCCGACGCTTTGTGTAAACCCCCATACATTGTGGTTATGCAGAAATTCCGCATCTGGAAGGTGACAATCTGACAGAGATGTGGGCACCATCTCATAATTATCGGAGGCGTTGGACAGTTCAACTACACTTGCGAGAGCCTCCGCAGTTTGCCAGGAAAAGTCGTTCACCGCCTCTTCCTGCACCATTGACCGCAGACCCTTCAAAACGGCCAGCTTGGTGACCGAGTCCATAGTTACCACAGTAGCGTCACGTGAGGCTGGAATATTGAGCCCGTAGCGATAACGCAAAACATCCATAAAAGGGTCCATGTGAGCCCTCGTGAACGTCAATGCGTGTAGCTCATTAGGCCTGCAGTTCCTCATCTCGGGAAGCTCCCCAGAGCGATTCATGTTTGTCAATGCTACTTGAAGATCGTCATCATCATGATCGTGAGTACCGTCTCGACAGCCCACAATGGTGCAATATACGCTCTCCAGCGGCGCAAAGTCGGCAACGCAGTCCCACTCATCCGCTACATCATCGTATAACCGCTGATTGGCAGTATACGAAGCCCAAACCTCCTCCCGGTCCCACCGAGGTACTCTCTGGCGCTCATACCATGGATAGCACTCGAGGGCGATCCACTCATACAATCCAGATTTAGAGAGCAGTCTCTCGCCAGCAAGTCGATGATTTGCAGAGAGATGTTGGCGGCCGGTGTGCGTAACTTCGTGACGATCGCGATCTATCTTTCGCTGTCGAAAGAACGCGGTCAGTGCGTCGGTAGATGTAGTAGCACCGCCCTCTTCTATGACTTCAGCGGCATGTGGCGATGGAAGGACACTGTCTGGGCAGGCGATAGAGGAAACGAGATCCCCGGCACTACCAGCTGCGTTGTATGCCTGGCAGAGGTTGTCAAAGACGGTCCGCGCTTGTTGTATTTTATCACCATTCGGAAAGAGTCCTCTGCCCAGTTTGTAGGGTATTTGACTTCCATGGGGAAAACAAAGGGATATCGGCAAATTCGCGACACGGAGCAGAGGATACACCGACCAAAAGCCCCACTCTATAGTCATGTTATATACCATGCCGCGTCGCGGGACCAAAGGAGAGAATTGGGTAAGGAAGTTGCTGCCCGTAATCTTGTCTAACCAAAAAGCAGGAAATTCTACATCTGAGGTCGCCAAAATTTGGAACCATTGTGGAGGCGTGCTGTCCTGACTCCGCGTCGCCGCAGCTATTGTACAAGCCAGAAGGCAGAGCCAGGGAAGAAAGAGCCTCCTGGCACGATGAGATGCTTTACGTGCGGCGAGTTCCGTGCTATGCTTGTCACGAAACCCGGCCGCCTGAGGGTAGGGTGGCATGGTCGTTGCCAGAGGCACAAGGGGCAGATACCTCTCTTTGAGCTGGTTGTAGCTTTGAACTGTCAAATATTGAAGTTGCTGCCATACATCGCTGATGGAAGTCTTCAACACATACAGTTGATCAGGTGTTTCTTCAATTGGGAGACGATCGAAAGGGATGCTCAAGGAATTAAAGAGGGGATCATGGAAAAGTGTGGGATGTCGAGGGAGCATCCCTAGGTACCAAAATTTGTCGTCGCTCCAATGAGCTCGAGTGAGCAACGAAAGATGGAACGGTTTGCCTTCCAACATCTCTACACCATTACCCGGTGGTACATCGAGCGGGTATGGACAATTCGAGACTAATAGACAGTGTTCCTGCCACACAACATGTTTAAAGTCAGAATACCAATTAGGTCTTTTGCTGCTGTGAATCAGCTGAGTAGCCATTGCGAGACGAGGTACTGCAGTGAGCAATTAAGAACCACTATCGCCAGCAGGTAGAGTTGTACGATGACAACACGCAATCAACTTGCAGAAGTTCACACACGCCAGGCTGACGTAATGTGAGCCGCGCTGGATCAAATATGACGTAATTCATCGCCGTCATATACACAACCGAGACCGTGGATACAAAAATTATCGAACACATACACGATACAAATAAAGAAAGTAAAGGAATAGAAATGTCACGGCATTGTACAGGCCGACTCGAGTGATGATTATGATATTGCCGGAAACCAGGCGACGGGTTTGGTTGGGAAGCCCTCACAATGGAGCGTCGACAGTTTTCAGAAGGGAGATGCTGACGAGTTCCAGACTTACTCGGTACGCAATCGACACCCAGTTGTCCCTGTAGCGTTGGACCTTTGTAACGTCATCGGCATGCTGATAGCGAGTGATGTAAGCTTCTGCCAGTATTATGTCGTTTCGAGAGAGGGCGGTAGCTCCCAATCGTGGCATTGCCGTTTTCAGGCCGAAGTCAACTCGAGCGTCGTAAATAGCATCCATTGTTACAGCCTGCAGAATTAAGTTAGACAGCTTCTGAGCAACTTCACAAACCACTCACTTTTTTAGGGATTAACTGGGACATCCAAGCGCCTCGTTCCCATATGTCAGTTGTGGGCACTAAAACGCGTTGTTAGCAAGGACACGTGGAGTGACTCAGAGTGAAACTTACTCGCAGTCGACGTCGCGAACGTCCCGAGCAAATCATCAAGTCGCGCTGCATCACTCTCGATCAAAGGCAATACAGTAAGAACCGCACGACTTCCGTATACGCCCCCACCTATCTCCTCCAACTTTAGCAGCTCCCCGATTATGCAGACTTTCACCCTGGTTTGGCCTTGCGTGATGTAAGTCCTGCGGTCATCATGTCCACGCGCGGGGGCACCCCAAGAGAGCACTTCAGGGAGCATTCCAACCGCATATGTTGCCGAATCGGGCTCGCTAAGCTTGCGCAGACCATTGAAACGTTCAACGTCTTGAGCATCCAAGTAGGACCGTGTATCGAGAGTCATCGGTTCAATTGGCTGTGATGAGCCGGCAGGTTAGATCACATTTGTAAATCAACATGATGCATCTGTACTCACTCGAATAGGCAAAAGCGAAGCTGGGCGACGAATAGCCACTTTGTTGGTAGAGACATTGACTCTTGCAGGAGTAGATGTGGTGGAGGAAGAGGCGCTACCAATCCCCGTTGAATTATTGATAGGGGACGACTGAGTATTGTCAACGCGTTTTGTGGGAGTGGAGGGTGCGGACAGTAACACAGGTGCAGAAGTATCCACAGCAACGGGCGTAGTAGCAGCTGCGTCGTCGCTGACAGTTGGAGCACCAGGGGGCGGTGTTCCGTTTGGAGCAATTAAAGGAGGGACGGCGGGTACGGCAGCAACACGTACAGTGGGCTCTAGTACTGGTGCCCCGACTCCAGGATTGACAACCGATAGTGCTTCGGCGGCGGGGTCTGAAGGGGAATTGGGTGTTGGAACGGCAGATGAATCATGTTCGCTACGTGAGGGAAGGACGTCAGGCTCCGGGCCTTTGGGAACAGTGCCCGACTGAGAAGGTCCTGATGTTGTGTCAAGGACAGAACTGTCCGAAGGTTTTGCACTTCGTCTGAGAGGCTGTCAGAAAGGAGCAAGAGCAGTCAGGCAAGTCGACTTATACCTCGCTTTTTTCGAAGGCGAAACATCTGTACTATTCGTGGTCTCAGGAGGATCATGACGAACGCTGCTGCGAGTCATACTGAAGGAGAGACGAACGGATTGAAGAGCGATGAAAAAGAAGACAACAGGAGAGGTGAATGAAGATGATCGAAAAGAGAGGTGGCGATGAAAAGGAGGGAACAGAAAATGAGGGCAGAGGTATGACAGAGGGGGGTTTATAACGATCCCGCCGACAGCTCAGGTGGTCCGTGCAGGCGAGGCAGGCATACACATTGGGATAGATTCGACATCCTAAAAATGAGAAGCCTCAGCGAGCGCGGTGCCCGCTGCCGCGGCGCAGAGATACAGCTGCCAGAGGTAGACAGTGAAGTAGAAACGGTCGGCCAACCGGAGTGGCCACCAAGGGTAGGCAAGCCGCAGGTGCCGCTATCCGGACTCGCCGGCGAGTTGCTCTTCTTGAGAGGGGGGGGGCGCGGATGGAGGCTGAACTCGGGATATAAGATCAATGTTTGGAGCTACCGCTAACCACCGCAAACTATCCACATCTCTATCAACATCCACTTTCTATACTTTGTTTGACATGGCTCACCTTTGCGTTGAGGTCCTAGACGAGGCACTGATGACTGACGGCCTTACTGCAGCCTACACTCGAATCCTCACGCGCGAGCTCTGGCCAGAAACCATGCCATATTATGCGGGACATCCTTTGAGGTTTCCCGATGTTGAGGCAAACGCCTTAGTTCCAATAGGCCAAGAGTCTCTCTATGACTGGGCGAGAGTACTCGACAACCCCAATCCCATGGACCGAGCCCGAAACAAGGCGCTGTTACTCATCAACCCATCCAGGCCAGGAATTATGGAAAGGGTGGCCATCAAGGTGCAGGGCTTTGTCGCCCCGAAGGGGTTGTCATTGGAAACGATGGGAAACTGGAAGGGAGGGTGAGCAACGTTTGAACATCGATCCACTCGCGTCTGACCAATTCTTTAAAGCATTGAAAACGCAATGGGAGCTCGACAGACGTTGTCACTGTGTGGGGGACCCTATCCGGAGGCCTTTCAGAAGCAACAGCGGGCGTTACAAGCCCTAGTCAAACACACAGCGTTGCACGTTGGATATACGACGTCATTCAAAGTGTCGCACACCCGTCTTGATTTGGAACGCCCTGTTTTCACGCGAGTGCGTAACTTTCACATCACGAGCACTGTAAGGTACTAATTCAATATAGGCAAGAGGAAACAAAAAACCGGCACTTACGTTATCGAACGCGGATGATCCTATGCACAAGGCAGAGTCAATCAGGCAACATTGGATCGTCACTGAGCGACTCCCAATTGGCCGGCGATTGGAAGAATCCAACCAGATCGTAGCAGCCAGTCCTTTCGCCATACGGGCTGGAGACTTCGTAGAGGCGACAATAACCCTCGACATTAGTGTTCGAGGCACGACCACGAGGAAGGGCTATATACGTTTTTGGGTGTCCCGGGTCGCACGCCTTTGCAGGAAAGAGCAAGTCCCTAGAAACAATTCGGTTAGTGGAAAATACAAGTCATGGAATAAACACTTACCCGGCATGTACAGATGGCTCCCACCCTCACGGTGATTCCTGTGGTCCCCGAGTTTGCAACCATGGGTGATGATGTAGAGTGGCCGGAGGAGGACGAGTGAGCGAAGGGAAACCCGTGCAGCCTTGTTATTTACGACGATACAGTACCAGACATGCCTTCCTTCCCGCAGCCAGTTGTATATTAGACAGAGATTCCAGAGACGCAGCTTCGAATATGCAAGATCTGCCCGTGTCAGCACCATCATGATACCACACCGTCCCGTCATCGGCCACAAACCGTGCGGTGAAGTGATTTGAGCCCAGGTATATCACCGCCTGCAATCCCCACGAACACTCTTCATTTGCAACCCGAAGTGGAAACTGGTTGTCTATGTGGGTGCTGTCCGCCAACTCGAGGGAGAGTTCCATCCCTAATAGAGATGGTACTGAAGTGCATTCCACCTTCCACGTTGCTCGATGTCTCCCACAATGTGGGCATCCAGACGAATTAGCCGCACAGAACACCCTATTGAATAAGGCTGAGACAGTTGTGGGAATAACGACATCGAACAGAACGTCAGCCGCTCGCCAAACGATGTTTCTCACTGGCTGCATATCATCCGGGAGGGGGAGGCAGTCCATACAGGATCGAGAACGCACTCCATAGTGGCCGTTTAATAGTGTAAACGAATGGGCGACGTCATATATGTCTGTAAAGACCGGTCCCCTCCGAGGAAACCTCAGCGGATCGACATCTCCCAGCGAGTCCCGAACAGCATCTCGAGCCCTTTCCAATGCCGGTAAATTTGTGTTGAAAACGTTCGAGGTTGACACGCGAGTTGACTCCGCATGAAAGTAGTCGAGAACTGGATTGTTCGAGGTAACGGTCTCCCACATGCCCGGAAAGCATTGAGCACCGTTTACGAACACTGTCAACAGAGCGTCGTAAGCGCAGCTGTAATCAATGGCATCCCACTTCAGACCGGGATAGGTTGTGCACAGGTTACGATCCCCCACACCTTGGTAGGCGGGGGGCGTCGGACGTTTCGAAGGTGAAGAAGAGCTATCCAATGCGAAATTGTCATCACGAGGGCGTTTGTTGTTGGCGGATCTCCGACGAGATGATTGTTGTGCGTGTGAGGGCTGATAGTGTTGCCCCATGATGGCACGAAAACCAGCCAGGATGTCACGACGTGTCCTGCCTGCAGTAAGAAGTTCGAGATTACCCTCATATTTCATACGGGAAACGTCATCAAGCATCTCTAATTCGTGCAATTCAGCTCGCAAGTCACCAGTAAGCCCTCCCCTAAAAATGTCGTCCGGGAATGGGTGCAGAATGAGCAGCCCCTCGAGGGTGGATCCTCGTGAGAGACTAGTATACGCTGACTGGTGATTTTTGCAGTACCTGAGATCCACACTGTTGAATGGACGGGTTCGGCCCTGACATCCATAGTCTGTCATTGCGAAGTTAGGGAGTACCGGGACCTGAGTACGAGAAATGGACACATAAGACGAGTTAGGGAGTTGGACTTTTACCGTTTCCTGGCGTGAACAGATGGGGACAACATTCAGGGGTAAGCCCTCGATCTGTACGTCAGTGGCAGGATTGACCAACTGCACATAGAGTACATCGAGAGACAGTTTCCCGGAGGGATGGGTATTTTCTCTCCACCCCACAACGACCGCTTCGGCACCGTTGGTGATGCAAAGCTCGGTAGCGTCGTTATTCTTGAGCATCACTGGCATGCCAAGGCACAGCCTCAATATTCCACAGGCATGACGCTCGACCAGACAGGGGGGTACGCGCCACAACATTTCTTGGATGTCAGTCGCAACGAACGGGCTGTTGCCTAGCGAGCGGGACTTTTTCAGAGTGGTTGCAGTCCATTTATCTCTGGAAAAAAAGGACGTTAAAGATTGGCCAGTGGCGGCTGCGAATCTCTCCGATTGGAACTCGTTGATGCCATCTCGATGTGCATTCCAAGGGGTGATTATAGACACGTCTCGGAACTGTGGCTCAAAAAGGCGCGGAGCGTTGGCTGAAGCACCAACTACACGAGAGCGAAAAAGAGCGAGATCAGCATCAGTGCAAGACCGAAACCGGAGCCGTCCCAGAGCGGCCCGAAATTGTTGATCAGGGATCGATAAGCCTCGTTGACGCATGTTCTCTCTCAAGATGACCACAGTTGTAAACTGGTGCCACACAGAGGACCCGAGCGCCTTGTATTGGGCGCTATTGGTCACGCTAGATACTGCACTATTCGAGTATAGAGCGGAACCAGAAGTGGCGACGGGAGGCAGTTGACAGAAGTCGCCTGCTAACACGACATGTTTTCCACCGAAGGCATCACTGTTCCCCAAGGCCATCGATAACTGAGCGCTGATTTGTTGTAAGTCAGTGTTAGATATCATGGACACTTCATCTAAGAAAAGCACATCCACCCCACGGAGGTTCTGGCAGAGCTCATCTCTTGTTTTTTGGCTCATCTTTCCATTGCGTCGCTGCAATCTGAGGACGGAATGATAAGTGGATCCGCCGATGAGGCAGGCAGCGGCACCGGTGGGAGCCATGAGTGACATTCTGTTTCGTTCATTCCTTGCGGTAAAGAATGCTGTGAGGGCCTTGATCACCTGGGACTTACCAGTTCCACCCATACCACCAAGGTACATCCGAAGGGGGTCACCGGAAGGGGCCAAGACAGAAGATGTGATGGTGACGACAGCCCGAACCTGAGCAGGGTTGAGTGTGAAGTGGGCACAAACCTCCCTCAAAAGGGGAGAGGCAGCCGGGCCGAGAAACAAGACTTGCTCGTTGCTCTGGAGGTACGAGGCATGGATCGACCTACTGCAACTGTCTGCGGAGATGACACAGACTTCATTAAATTGAGTGGGTATGTGTTGCTCCGTGGAGGGCGCAGGATGGAGAGTTACATCACCAGCACGAGCAGCAACTCTTTTAAGTTTCTCAATTGCCACGATCTGACTCCACCTGCGTCCCGTATGTTCCTGCTGAGAGGCCATTGGGAGAGTGAACGGGGACGGATAAGGGAAAGGGGTGGAATGTGCCGCTACAAGCTGCATGTGAGCTCGAACAGTCTCCATCTCCAGCCTCACCTTGGCGGTTCTACCTTCGGCAACAAGTAAGGTATCCACATCAGGTGCCCCAATCCCTGTTGGGTCTTCCAATTCATGTTGGGTCCGCTCTACGTCCAGTGCATTGAGAGTCGAGGACGAGAACATTGCAAGAGCATCACCCTGTTGGTCTTTGCGACGCCTAGCCGAATAATTATCTCGATCATCATAGCACTCATACAAGAAGTTCAACCTACGCATGAACAGCAAAGAGCTCTCACTGAAGGCTGTTCTACGAAAGGCGTCTGACCAACTTTCATTGTCAGCCTTCAGCTCGCAGCCTGTCCGCCAGCCACCGGGTCGAAAAAACAATAACATGGCAGCGAAGTAGACGTCGGTATCCCCTGCCTGCCGAGGTAAACGCCCCCCAATGAAATCAAGCACCACAGTAGAAACGTTCGATGTGAATGCAACTCGGTGGGTATCGACATTTGGGTGAGTAGCCTGGAATCGAAAAGTCTGAGCAGGACTGTCAGCAACGACTTCATTAACGTCGTTGCCGTCTTCATCAGCGCCATCCTGCCCTCCAAATGGTGATTCAGGATCGATAGTGTCATGTCCAGTGGGAGCTCCTTTCCGGCCGCGATACTTTACGAAGGAGCAATGCAGCATGTAATCATAGAGGCACCAATTTTCGAAGTGCGCCGGGCGATAGATGTAATCGTGAACTTTAGAATGCGCGACGACTTGCTTGTCACGATCTAACCCAATCACAACGGTATCACGAGAATCCTTTTCACGATCGCTGACGTCAAGCTTCCACACATCAGCGATGAACTTGAAATAGGGATACCAAAAAAATAATTTGAATGAGTGGCTGGTGTAATGGTCAGGGTGTCCCAGCAATGAAGCACACAGCATGGGCCCGCCTATCTCCATCTTGGCGTTGAGAGCATTTACCACTTTGGTGAGGAGACGACGAGCAGCCACAGTGCGGTCATCTTGCTCGCTGACGAGCTCTGCGTTTTTTTCCAGAACGGCTCTGATCACTCCAAAAAGAGTGTAAGTCTTTAATTGGCACTTGGTGACGTAGTCGGTTACATACGCAATGATAGCGCGAACCTGTGTTCCGGAAAGCAGACATGCGGTGTCAGAATTACATCTGAGCAGATATGCTAAATCCCTGGTGAAGGTATTCAACCATTCCTCTTTGTGTGCTAGGCGCAGCGCGCCGAGTTCATCAAAGATAGATTTGCCAACGATGTCACGGGGGAAACGACCACGACATTCACCGCTTCGTTTACAGTGAGCTCCACAACGGTGAACGTAGTTTCTCAACAACACCTCGTCGGTCTCAACACTGACGCGATCCATATATTCACGCAGAGAAGCATCCGTCAACAGTGATTCGGGTGGAGGGGTGGGCTTATGCATTGTAGGATCTTCTGCCGCGGGAACCGGTTTACTGGAAGACCCGCCGAAAGCATCACCGATAGGTCCACCGGCGAGTTCACCTGAGCAACAGAACTCAAGCCAATGAACCAACTCTTGTTGGAAAGAAGGGTCATTGAGTGCACGGTCACGGATTTCCTGAGGGGAGAGGGAATACTTGATCCACAAGAGAAGATGCAAATGCAATGTAAGACGACCCTGTGACTCAACCGTACCGTAGTAACCCGCAGTGGGTCCAAATAGGCCGTCAGTGCCTGTGTCCCATCGCAGAATGTACTTGATGAAAAGATTCACAACGAGATGGAAGAAACGAGCGCAAGCTACGGGATTCCGAGCCACTGCTCGAAGTCGTTCTGCAGCATCAGGCATGGTGGGATTGTTTGAGAAAAGATCAATCTTTTCCCCAGCCAAATACATACAAATCGGGCTCTTGGAATCAGACGGCGAAAACGTAATGAAAAACACGGGAGTACCCAGTCGGTAAATGAGCGATTGGATCTGATTACGTTGGCGCCGTTTAGAGGTGGAAGAGTTGGGTACATGACCACCTACGTGGTCGACGAAATGCAGAAATTCGAAACATTGACGTTCTTTGTCGTTCATGGGCTTAACGAACCCGTCTTCCTCTCCGCGACGAGCCAATTCGGCCAGAGTATCGACATCCAGCGCCTGAATTTTCGCAGCGACGTTAGGAAAGTCCTTACGCTCTGTAAGCAGATAACCCCCGAGAGAGGCACCGCGTATCTGAGCATGACTGTACAATACGAAGGCGAAATATTCATCGGTTTGAAACCGGCGATCGTGGTACATCAGTAGGTGCTGAATATGCTGTTCGCGACCGAGAGGAGTCTTAATAGCAGAATTCTCGAAAGCACTGAGGCCGTAAGGAAACAGCCAAGGAAACATGCCAGGAAACAAGAGAGGATTGTGATAAATGGACTCAGGATTCTCCTCACGCCCGTACGCTAGTACAGGCCGGCCACTAGCTAAGTGATGCAGAGACGCACTGATGCGGCCCTCTCGAGACAGATTGTGATATTTTTCTGACGTCAAGGCATGCACGGCGAATGAACATGGCCCGGACTCGGTACCACGCTCCTCACCGTCGTCGTTAACGGGCAGAGTCTCGGGAGCGCTGGCAGGTGCACTACCGTCCAACGGGCGATAAACAATGCTGACTGGCACCTGAGACTCTTTGTACATATCAAGATTCTCGCGGGACAAAGCAATGTCGCTATAGTCTTTATGATTATGCTTCAGCCAAATAAGGGCGTCCCAGACAACCTGTTTTCTGACTATAAGCGGGGTGCGCTTCATGTCGTCGGGCGTAGGTGCACAGGAACCAGTGAAGAGAACCACCAGACAGGATTCAACGTCGTCGGGGGGAGGGGGCAAAATGGCATGAAACTTGGCCACAGGTTGACCGAAAGTCACTGCGTTTGCGGCCATTCTCCTCTGGCCCATGGTGACGGAGACGACGAAGGTGTTGTGGCGAAAACGCGCAACCATCAACTTCTCGCAGTAATTCAGCGCACGGAGTTGGGGGGGAATATCCCCAAGCCACAATCCATTAGCTAATGAACGGGGAGGAATTCTTTGCTTCTTGAGAAAATCCAAGCACACAGAACAGACGTCAGCGACACGCAGAGAGTCATCGACATGAAGGCCAGCGTGTTCCAAAATGGGCGAGTTATGAGCCCTAGGGAGAGCCCCCTCGTCGGAAGTAGGAAAAATAGCGACAGCTTGGTCGAGACGTGCGAGTGGGTGGAATAGTTCGTCGCACACGTTGTGCACGGAAACATCGCTTCGCTTTACCAACTCAGCACACACAGCACAGGGAACCTCAGCCAACGCTTCTTCGCTAAGTTGATCGGTGAAATCACGAATCATCTGGGCGCGGGCATGCAGCGACATGGGAGGTGGGGGAAAAGACGACGATGAGGGATAGAGAAAAGGCTGATACTCAGCAGGTATTTGGTGCTGGAGGGGTAGAAACTGCAAGCGACGGAAAGGATTGACCATACTAACACGGGGGCGTTGAAATACAGCGACAACCTTCTTACAATGGGACGAGCATGTATGAGTGGATAACTCAAGTTTATAATCATCTGGCGAAAATCTTCCGCGACGTATTTTAACCCGATGATGGGAGAACAGCCTGCGCAACAGCACGAGCGGTACAAATTGAGCCAACACGGCGAACGGAACAGCCAAAGCAACATGGTGAGACGCTGGAATGTCATCCAGGGCAAACGACCCACAATAAAGTAAGCGGTCACTGTCAAAAAGTCCTTCCAATGTGCCGGAAAGACAAGCGTAGGACTTCAAGTCCTGGACAGCGACGGAGCGCGAACGGTACGCCATATGCACAGCGGCGAAAAACAAAGAGAGGAACAACGTCGATTCACTCAATTAAGCACAGGCAACCGGAGAGTGGCCAATGAAAGACGTAACATAAACAGTGGGTTATTTATACAAAAGTGAACAGCGCAAAGACGGGTGTAGCTAATGAGGGCGAGCGGAAACTGGAATGGAGAGAAACCGATGGAAATGGCGGGACCTGTGAAAAACCGATTGTCAAAGCGGGACGACGCTGAGGAAAGGGTACACACCGCGGATAAAGAATGCGGAAACAAGGGTGCCCGGCACGCGATGCTGCAGGACGCGGATTGCGAGGACATCCAGCGAAAAGTATCAGGAACGGTTCCTGGAAAGTAAGTCGAAAGGTTAGCCATAAGAAACGTGGACAGAGGGCGAGAAAAATGTTGAGTACGCAGGAGGAGAGGAAGAGGAGAGTCAGGTGCGGCGAGAAGGAGGGTGTTAACAGGGGCGTCGACGATAGACGCGCTTGTGAGCGGAAGCGGGGCGAAATCGACAGCGAACGGGGTGTGCAGCGAAAAAGCGGAGAAGTAGTGAGCGGAGAGGGTGTGAATCAGCTCGGGTGTCGACATCGGTGAAGCGAAGGGGGGGCGACGTAGAGCGAAGGATAGCGAAGAGCTGTAGTGAAGTCGACCGTTGGCACAGACGACTTGGGGGAGCGAAAGCAGGAGATGGCGAAGTATTAAAGGGAAACGGTGGCCGGCGGCTACGAAAACCACGTGTAAAGATTGTTGTACACGTGAGAATAGGGTGTCCAAAGAGAGCAAGAAGGGAAGAAACTGGAAAGGGGTGGAAAAATTGATTACGTGAGACCGTAGTAGATAGAGCACGGTAGGAAATGTCCGGCAAAAAGCGGTTGTCGAACGGTCACGTGAAAAGGTCGATGTCACAATAGATAACCAACCCTAGAGGGTCGGAATACTTCCATGGCTTCTCAGGAAAAGGCAACACCAGTGAATGTCAAATTGCTACTAATAGGAAACTCCTCTGTCGGGAAGAGCAGTCTTTTGCTCAGGTTCTCTGACGAACAATGGCTTCCGGAGGATGAATCGAGTGCTACCATTGGTGTAGACTTTCGGGTACGTTTCTCGGTTTCTGAAACTTGTACTTGGCTATAATTATATGATATATACAGGTACATAAAATGGAGGTGAAAGGAAAGAAAGTGAAACTCAGTATATGGGTGCGTTCTTGGTTCTGTTCCCTACTTTGATGCATGCGTTAACCTGAGTGTGGCCATGCCCTTTATTAGGATACTGCAGGCCAGGAACGTTTCCGCACTATCACTTCGTCGTATTATCGTGGTGCACAAGGAATTATCCTTGTCTACGATGTTGCGAACCGGGAATCGTTCGATGCATTGCCGCGATGGTACTCCGAACTAGAGACATATGTTTCGCCTTCAGTGGTCAAGATCATTGTGGGTAATAAAGTAGACAAGGTATGACTTTCCCGAATCATATACGAGTGAATATAACTTGATTCCCTCTTCTACTGCAGGAATTCTCTCGCCAGGTATCCTATGCCGAAGGCCAAGCCTTTGCCAAACGAATGAACTCCCTATTCATAGAAGCATCCGCCAAGACTTCAATTGGAGTCAAAGATACATTCGACGAAGTAGTCGCTAAGATTATCGATACACCGGAACTCTGGGCATCTGTTGGCTCTTCTAACAAATCCAAAGCTTCTCGCACGACAGGTACGGACGCACGGGCGACCAGCATGCCTGGGACAATCGATCTCAATGACTCGAGAGAAGATGAGTCGTATGGAGGGGGATGTGGTTGTTGATATCCCTATCTCCAATATTTTTTACGACATTTTATGACTGACTCATGACTCTCATCCGTTGTACGTGTACATATAATTCATTTCATGATTTCATAGATTATTGTATACTTTGCCATACAACAATGAAAGTCGGAGGTTCATAGCCGCAAACGGATATTCAAGAACTCGACACCGTGACAGTACTCCTTCCGTGCAACTCAATGAGACTTACAATCGGCCAAACCTCTGTACAGCTCGTCAAGCTTACCGTCCCTCTTGTACTATTGCCTCCAAACGGGTGATGTACGACAACCCACCCATTCACTCAAATCCGAGCACTTCAAGAAACACACACTCAGAACATAGGATCTCTGATACTGGATATATTTTCAAGGAGCAAGAAGTAGCATCACCTCCTCCACCCCTACATTAAGAACACATTCGCAAAGCAGTCAAACGTGCGACATTGTAACAAAAACAAACCAAAACCAAAATACTTGTAATAAAATCGTCTAGTAATATTTTCACCGCGCCAACCAACCAACCAATACTGAGTAGTGGGATAGAAACGAGTGAAGAGTCGTCGTTAAAATCATCGGAGATTGATTTACGCGACCTTGGTCTTGTTGTACCGATACGACTCGGCGACTTTCTCAGCTTCGACACCCTCCTTCTCGGCTTCAGCGCACAGTCTAGCTTCCATCGCCTTGAATTCTTCAGCAGTCATACCGGCTTTACGAGCGGCGGTGATGCGTTCACGGTAGACACGGTATTTGTCATCAGTGCCGAAGAGACGATCACACCAACGGAAAGAGGTGGAGAAGTTGTTGACGAAGGCCATATGGTGGAAATCGTGGTGTTCGGCACCGGACCAGAAGGGGAGAATGTGTTGGAGGGACCATGGGAAGTCTAATAAACGTATTCAATTAGTCAAATGAATAATCCAGATGATTTGTAGAAAACTACGAACCGTAGCCGGAGTGAGCGTCGATGGCTTGGAAGAGACGGAGGACGATCCAGCAGTACATAGTCACAATGTGGAGGTTACCACTGAGAGCACAGTAAAGGATGGGTCCAGCAAGGGTACCGGTTCCGAGAATGAAGACCTCAGCGGGGTGAGCGTACTCGGCAGCAAGACCGAAAGGAGCAGAGTACTTGTGGTGGATCTTGTGGATGTGCTTGTAGAGAGGTCCCCAGTGGAGAGCGCGGTGGGCTATTGATATTATAATATCAGTGAATTGATTCTGGTGGACAGGATTGCTATGAGCATACCGAAGAAGTGGAACATGTCCTCAAAGACGAAGAACAGGGCGACCTGAGGAGCAATCTCTTTCCACGACGGGAAGGGAACTTGCCATGTCGACATACCGAAGAACTCTGCCATAGGGTGGAAAAGCCAGATCTATTTATGAATACTCTCAGTCAGACAACTGCGGATAGAGCTGACTCCATGTGTCGAATACGTACCGCGGGCAGCTCAATGGTGAAGTGACTGAACAGAACCTGCTTGGTGCATTCCCACTGTTCTCCAGGAGTGGGGATTTTACCGGGTTGCAACTTCCACTTGCGGAAGTAAGGGATAGCGTCGATGATGATCCATGGGATGCAACGACCGAAGTAAACAATCTGGACGTGGAGAGTTAGATAATTTGTAAGGAAATGTGGGGAAGTAGAATGTGACGAACCTCGTGAAGGAGGAAACTCATCAAACCCGTGGCAATGATGGGGTTGTCAATCCACAGGTACCAAGCGGCCCATTGCAACTCTAACCAGTTAAGTTGGGAAAAGTCGGTGTTGGCATAAAGCAAAGCAGCCGATTCGTGTACGGGAGCTGTCGAGTTGGACATGGTGATATAGTTTTTGTTGTCGTAAAGCCCGAGACGATCAGGTTAAACCCTGTGTGGAGAGGAGGTGCTCGTCGTGAATGTCGTCGACCAGGAAAGCAGGTCCCTTTTGTAATGGCTAGCTGGTGGTGAGAAAGCAAGCCAGCGTCGAGGTGCTAGATTTTTGAATGGCCCGCGCTGTCGTACGATCCTCCATATTGCCACTTTTGCCGAGGCCCCGGCCGGCCGGTGCTCCTTCCCGTCTCTCCACGCCCATCACTCTCCTCCTTTTGGTCAGCGCGCTGGGCTCTGGAGGTCGTCGAGAACAGCGCAGAGCTCGTCCCGATCCTCGTATGTCGAGAATTGCACGACTTTAAATTCTGAATAGGTTTACTATATATGTAGCACCGACAGTCCGAAGGCGTTGCAAGCTACATTGTCCGTCCACTGAGGTCAACATCTATTGTCATCGCGTATGCTGTCAACTTCAAATGACAACTTACGCATTACATTGGATCTCCACACGGGTCGGACTATACTTTATCACGCCCTGAAATCGGAGATAAGCTTAGAGCTTTTCAAGTAACGAGCGTGGATTCTGAGAGAGAGAGAGAACATTTTTGGTAAAGAAGTACATCCGTACAATGACAACAGAGCATGCAAGGAAAGTGTGTTTGTGGGTTTTTGTTTATATGTGGGGTCGGAGGGGGAGTCGGAGTCCATAGGGAAGAGGCATTAGTAGTGACAAAGGTGGCAAGGCAAGAAATTAACCCGGTATCCTGGAAAAGAAGGCGAAGCAAGAAAAAAAAACATCTATAAGAATAACTATATCTTAAAACCCAATCTCTTTCTTTCTAGTTCACAAATAGATTCCCTACCGTTTCGTTTACTTCTCCATCTGGACAGTGTATCCACCGCTCTCCTTGTGCTGATCTTGGATAGCGGTATCTGTCGAATGCCTCTCCTCAAGAGGAACTTCGGTTCCCTGAGGAGCATTTCGGTTGAGGAGGTAGGGCAACCAAGCAGGCATGAGACCACCTGGTGGGACAACCCAGGCCTCAGCGTACTCGTAGGTGGGCGGGATGATACGGTCGCCGGAGATCTTGCGGAAGACCCAGATGGTGCCGTTAAGGAGGATGTAGCTGGAAATACCAGCAATGACACCGTAGGCAATGTTATAGGTGAGGGGGATGATGAGGAGCGTCAAGAAGGCGGGGATGGAGTCTCCGGGGTAGTCCCAGTTGATCTCACGGACGCTGTAAAGGTCGTTAGCTATAAGATTCTGATGACCGAGATGGCGCTGATACTCACTTCCTGATCATGAGCGAACCGACAATGACAAGCGCACCACCGGTAGCCCAGGAGGGATCGAAGCGAAGATGGGAGCAAAGAAGACCGAGACGAGGAAGGCAAGACCAGTGACCATAGCAGTGATACCGGTCTTGCCACCTTCAGAGATACCAGTTGCGCTCTCCACGAAAGCGGTGACGGGGGAGGTACCCATGAGAGCACCCATGGAGATCGAGAAGGCATCAACACAGTAGGCCGTGGTGGAACCTTCGAAGTCGAGGGTGACGGGGTCACGGAGGCCAGCAAATTTGGCCATGGAGTAAAGGGTACCGGTGGTATCTATAAAGGATGTGAGTACTCAGTCGGTGTCATGAAGTAAAGAACTGACCGAGGATATCGACGTAGAGGAACGTGATCAAGGCATACCAGACATGACCGTTAGAGTACGAGGAGTACTAGAGGAAATTCAATTAACGTCGTTCTCAATACACGATAAACACGATACTCACATCGATAACGTTTCCGACTCTCGACAAGGGGTGGAATGTGACGACTTTCTTGAAGAAGTCGAAGGCAGCGTCACCCGAGTCAGTGTGAGGGAAGTACGTAACGGCCGTAGGTCTGGGCCACGAGATGATACTTGTGAGGAAGATACCAATCAAAATGGCACCCTTGACACGATAGAGCATGAGGAAGACGGTAAGGATACCGCCGAGGAAGATACCGAGCCACATTGTGGGGACTTTGAAGAACATGGCTGGCACAGAAGTTGGGAAGATCCGCGAGCATGTCTTCTGCCTTGCATCCGCCCAAACCGACAAAGTTGGTCTTGTCACCGCCGATGACGGAGAGACCACCCGATGCTAAATTAGAAAGAAGAGTGGGTTAGGATGGAAATGTTGGGAAAACATATGGGCGAGTGATACGAACAGAGACCGATGAAGCTAGACGTACAAAGTGAGTCAGAAGGTATTTTTGCAAGATAAGATGATTAGGACTTACGCAATGAAGAGACCGATACCAGCGCCGACAGCCATGACGAGTGACTGCGGCATAACACGAGCGAGCCATTGTCGAAGACCAAAGAATGACAAGATGAAGAAGATCCAACCCTCAAGGAAAACAGCTGCCATTGCTTCCTGATACGAGATGAGACCGCTTCCATGGAATCTATACGTGACAACGCCCAAAAAAACAAATCAGAACTTCCCGTCATCAAAATACCAGCTTCCAAGGGAAAGAACATACCCAACAATGGAATAAGCTAACTGCGAACCACGAGGGGTGGCACGGAAAAAGAAGTTGACATCAGTTGTCATGATGACATTTTTCACAGCAGTGTCACGAGATACTCACGTAGGCATTGAGACCCAAGCCAGGGGCCATACCCACAGGGAGGTTAGCAAGTGCACCCATCAAGAATGAAGCCAGAGCCGAGATGGCGGCAGTTGTGGTGATGAGATCCCTTCGAACATCTGCAACACATGACATATACTCTGTGTCGCTAACACAGAGGTCACCAGCAGTGTCGTTACAGACGCAAGGTCCTCCAGAGTCAGAGACGATTGAGGCGTTGACTGAGATGATGTATGCCATAGCTGCCTGTTGTTAGGTTACGGTAAATAGGGGAACGCTGGAGTGGTAAAATATTTGCTTACCCATGTTGTCAGACCCGCTCGGATTTCAGTCTGGTTGATAGGAGTGAGGGGGAAGTCGAGGGAAAGTCAAACAAGCAACTTACGAAGAACCGAGAACCAATACGTTCTTTAGGATGACCAGAACCCTCCAAACGGAACCATCTACCCACAACGGAGTCTGCAACCTGTCAAACGTCGGAAAACTCTCAGCTTCCGAAAAATCGGCGCCCAGCTAAAGTCGAATACATACAATTGCGTTCGCAGTATGAATGAAGCCAACCATGGCTAAGGCAGGGGCCTGGAGGAGAAAAGAGTGAGGGAAGGGTGCGTTGGGAGACCTGTCACCGGGAAAGGTCTCTTGATAAGGGTTTGGAAAGAAACGCCAGGGGAGGAGAAGCCCATTTGAACGGAAAGTTGTGAATTTTCTGCAGTGCGATCGACGGCCGCATGGGTCGTTGATTTGCCGGCAAGATAACGGCCGGAATAGGAAAGATCATGGGTAGCAAATGGGTGGTATGCAGCGGTCAGCGGCGGTTGGCGCGGATACGGTCGCTTTGAGATCGATCAGGCACGCGGTTCGAAGAGTATCCTCTCCCCAAGAAAACTCGGAATGGAGAACGTTTGGCAGGGCCAATATGCACGGATATCTGTATGCGGTCTGTAGAGTTGTGCCATCCCTGGCTTCCTTTCGGATTTGGTTAGAGCATCTATGCCTCGGAGCTAGCCTAGCTGCGAGCCGAGATCTTGGACCCCTACCTTTGGGGTCAGCCGCCGGTAGAACCGCTCAGGCTTTCACCTTCCGATGACGACTTGAGGTAACGGTGGCTGCTTATACGGCTCTATGTATCGATGTCATTAGGTCGTATGTAGCTGAATGGAAGATCGGCATCGGTGAGGGACTGTGTCGCGCTCACTGTACCATGCTCTGGAGATGGGAAAGAAAACCTAAAATCCGAAGGGACGGAAAGATCCTAAAAATCTTTAGGATGGCGTTCAATATTACACGGATCTGCGCTCGGTGCACACATTTGTTGGCATCGGACTGCAGCTGAGGGAAATTCTATTCCTTCGCAGTACTCATACGTTCTCCACATACCATGTGCGGAATACGGTTGTACGGGTATCCTTCAAGTTGCGGTAACTTAGCGACGTATATATGCAAACCCCTATATCCCTATGAGGTCACAGGTTAGAACAATATGTATCAGAGTCTATATATGCACCTGTATAAGGAAGCACACTCACCTATCACGTATCTCTCAACTATAACAGCTGTTGCCAACTCCCCTGTAGTCTCCCCGTGGCTGGCGGAGCACTCGTTGCTTACTTCTCGTTCTTTCCAGGCCCTCACCTCGTCTTCTGCTCATTCTCAAACCGCATGTCCCATCTCACGTTTACAAACAGGGGCCTTGAAGAAGCCTTGAAAAAACCCTCAGCCTCAAACTCATTTCAATCGAAGAAGCGTCGATCCCTGAATACTACCCATTCGATATCAGATTCTGACATCAAAATGAGTTTGGGCGCACGGAATATATTCCTGGCATTTGGGGTTGGCGGAGTTTGGGTCCTGGGCGGAGGCCGACGGGAGGGGACCTAATCTGATAGGTTGTTTATTAGAATATGTCGATCTTTTTTTTCAAGTGAATGCGACCCTGGAGTAATAATCAGACTTACCGTGTGGGTCAACCTCCCGTTTCGGACGTTTGGCATGTGGCCGCAGTTCTGGCGTAATGTCTGTTTCGAATACTTGGGCGAGGAACTGGGTGATCGATTTTGCCGGTCGTGTTGTAACCGAATATGACGAGTTGGGTAGGTTGACGGTTGTTGACATGAGGTCAGGGAACTCAATAAACTGCATCGGACTGGAGTGGGCTGGATTTAGCACGAATGTACGCGAGAGATGTCTGAGCATGGAAAGGGTGCAAGTTCATCGTGTCGCGTGAATGTGATGATGTTTGAATAACAGGTGTAACCCACGATGCAAGTCCGGTATGTTGTGGTTCGCCGACAGTCATAGAATCCCCGAATGAGACGGTGTCACAAGGTGCTACAGGGGGATGAATTTCCGCAATTCAGGGATATTTGCCAAGCAACGCGTTCTAACGCCTAAGCACCAGAAAGACTGACACATGATAGTTGATGTAGAGAAGCTCAGATTACCAGGTACTGGGAAGGTTGAGAGGCGTAACGAGGTGCAGGTTTGGGCAGAAGGGAAGGCGAGCCTTGGGAAAGATCAGGAGATGCTTCCACGCTGCTCAGACGGCGACGTGCTTCACGTTCAGGTAGAGTTTTAAGCTGTCGCGAAGCAACTTTTGACGACAATGACAGGTAAAAGCAACTCAATCTGAGAGTCGGCGTTCATGTTGTTTGGGTCGCAATGGGGACTTGGAGGTGGTGTATGTACAACCCACTAGCGCAGGGCGGCCACGGTGGCAGGCACCGAGGTACGCGACAAAAGAATCGGACTCGCCAAGGTCAAATTTGAAACAAGGTTGCACGTGCTGCTCAGCGCGACGTGCCTTGTCCTGGATTTCGAATTCCTTCTTGCATATTCTTGTGTGTCTTTTTGAACATGGAGGTGTTGGGAGTACAGAAGTGGCTTATAGGCTGAACTGTTGCATCTGAACGTTACATAATTGAGCAGGCTCGAACTTCGGACGCATACCGTCGCACGATATGATACTGAATAACTCTCTACCATCGACGAATTCTTCTTGACTCCTACCTCGGACTCTCATCTGACTCAAGCCAAAAGCTGGGTGTCGATTATAGCCCTGCTGGTCATACCTCGATGGGATATAGGCTTGGTCCCTCAGGTTAGTGCACGAGTGCGCTCCTTACCAGTTGAACAGTTGGAGGGGAACACTGTAATGATGACGAACTTAAAGCGACACCTTCCCAGGTCTTAGTGCCCAGGCTTTGAACGATGTACTTTACAGCCGAACAAGATGTGGGGAAGTGACCATGTATTTCACAGATCTTTAATCAACAACAGTTCCAGGTTGTTGGAATTTGAATTGTTGATAACTCCGCATTGATGCACCAAGTCTAGATCTGCTGTTGGCAGTTGCGACGCCATCTCAATGAATCTATCTAATCTAATTCCAAGTAAGTATACCTCGATGTTTGTCAATGCCAAAAATTGATCACCCCTTAGATGGGTTTTGATTCCGTCTATTTGCCCGTTTGCCGCGACGGGTTTGATTCCGCTATTGGAATTGCGATAATGCAAACTGCAACAAAGAGGGGGGATTGTACACTCTGGTGGCGTAGTCGATCATAGCTGATGGTCTGTCATATGGACGACGTTTCGGAGTGATGCAATAGTGTACCGGAACCCAAGTCAAGTATAAGGGGTAACGACAACCTTGGTTAATCAATCTTAGGAACGCACATGAAGTACCCAAGCTGCATCATGCTATGTTTATCGTGAGGTCCTTGGATCATACTACGCATGATAGACTAAGTTGACTATCAATTCGAGTACGGTTATATTTCTTATGTGCGAGGTAGTGTATAAGGTTATCAATTTGTGATACCGAGTATCATGATCATGATGCCTAACGGACGATCAACCACAGAACTTTGTCTGCTGATGGTTCGTAGCAAGTCTGCCATTAACCACGCAGATCATTTAATAGTTGTTGGGACAGTGACAAGGATATTTTCACTGTGCTGTAGTACATGAACGTACACGTACACTGGACGTCGACATGTCAGGGGGGGGCGATACAATACAGAGCATTCTCAGGCTAAACATCCATTAAATTCCTCTTACTGACATGAGTTCCAACTTACACTTGCTGGCATAATCGTTAGTATTAGCCTCTAACGTTCTCAGGGTGCTTTCAATTCGAATTTATATGGCACAAATGAGTTGCTTAACGTTCTTTACCAGTGCTTACCCTAGGGTAGGAACCGAGGTCAATGCCAGGATCTTGATTGGTCCATCGGTTACGTGTAGCCTCTCACGCATTTTTGGTCCAGAACGCTATTATTCTGCGATTTATTGCCTATTTTTCTTCTGATTTGCATTTTTGGCCGGTGGAATAAATTAGGAGAGAGGGTGATCCACAGGAGTTGCCTAAAGCGAGCGATCGGGATCGATGGTGTGCGCACGTGGGGATTGCATAAAGTTTGCTCACCGCTGAGCGTTTTTTCCTCTTCTCCTCTTCCTCTCCACTCGAACTACCTTTACCTAGCGTGGCGCGAGCGGAGAGGAAGAAGAGACCAACGTCGTCAACTCAGTCAATTTCAGAATATCACTCTCTTCGTTTCATGACAATGGCCTTGCCATCCAAAACTGACTTTGTCCGACCTGCCCTCTCTCGTACAACGAGCATACACCCTAACGGTTATCCCACCCCGCCCGTCACCGCGCCTTCCGCCCAAAACGAGGATGCAACCCTCACTGAAGCTGTTTTGGAACTTTCAGATGGTACCGCCTTCAGAGGTATCTCCTTCGGTGCTGAAAACAAAAGTGTTGCTGGAGAATGCGTCTTCCAAACCGGTACTGACTTCATTCCCTTTTGCCTGAGGAAAATTTCCACTGACGTGGATGCCCAGGTATGGTGGGGTACACGGAGTCCCTGACCGACCCATCATACGAAGGACAGATTTTGATCCTCACTTACCCGCTCATTGGCAACTACGGTGTCCCAGCACGTCCCTTCACTAACGAGCTCGAGGAACTCCCTCTCGACTTTGAATCTTCGCGCATACATGTCGCTGCCGTCGTTATCGGCTACTACTCTGAAGACTACAGTCACTATCTGGCGAACTCCTCTTTGGGTACTTGGCTTAAGGAATGCGGAATTCCTGCTATTTATGGCGTTGACACCCGTGCGCTCACGAAAAGGATCCGAGAGAAGGGATCCATGCTTGGAAAGATCCTTGCCAGCCAACCCGGAGCTGTCGCTGGTGCTCCTCTCACTAAAACCCGCTCACTATCCCCTAGTGGCCCTAGCTGGAGGGATGACTTCGTTGACATTCCTTTCGCGGACCCTAACCTCGACAATCTTGTCGCTATTGTTTCAACTAAAATGCCTCGCATCTTCGAACCAGTCTCTGAACCTCGGATGCATCCCTCTGGCAAACGACCTCTGCGTGTCTTGGCCGTCGATGTCGGTATGAAGTTTAATCAAATCCGTTGTTTCACCCACCGTGGTATCCAGCTCAAGGTCGTCCCTTGGGACTACGACTATCTTGACCCTAGCGAGGAACCATTTGATGGTTTGTTCATTTCGAACGGTCCTGGTGATCCCACCATGGTCGCATCCACCATCCAACGCCTATCGGAAGCTATGAAGAGGGCCGACCGCCCAATATTTGGTATCTGTCTCGGACACCAGCTCATGGCTCTTGCCGCAGGTGCAAAAACTTCTAAGATGAAGTACGGTAACCGTGGACACAACATTCCTTGCACGGACGCTCTGAGCGGACGTTGCTACATTACCTCTCAGAATCACGGTTTCCAGGTTGATACTTCGACCCTCCCCGAGGGATGGCTCGAGCTCTTCAAGAACGCAAACGATGGCAGCAATGAAGGTATCTACTGTGTCGACAAGCCTTTCTTCTCCGTCCAGTTCCATCCGGAGTCCACCCCTGGTCCTCGCGATACCGAGTTCCTCTTCGATGTTTTTATCCAGAATATCCTCGACTGTTCTTCGACTGGCAGCCTACAGCCTATTACCATGCCTGGTGGTAAGAAAGAAGATAACGAGAAACGTGGTCCTCGCGTCGATGTTCAAAAAGTTCTCATCCTCGGCTCAGGAGGTCTCTCGATCGGTCAGGCTGGTGAATTCGACTACTCCGGTTCTCAAGCTATCAAAGCCCTCAAGCAAGAAGGAATCTACACTATTCTCCTTAATCCCAACATCGCCACCATTGCTACCTCGAAAGGTCTCGCCGATAAAGTCTACTTTTTGCCCGTTACACCCGAATTCGTTCGCAAAATCATCCAATACGAGAAGCCCGACGGTATCTACGTTACCTTCGGTGGACAAACTGCCTCTAACGTCGGTATCAAACTCAAGGATGAATTCGAGTCTCTCGGATGCAAAGTCCTCGGAACTCCCATCGACACGATCATCATGACCGAGGACCGACAGCTCTTCGCTAGTGCTATGGAAGGAAATTGGTGAACGTTGCGCTCAGTCTCAGACCTGCTGTCACCCAGGAAGAAGCCGTCGCTGCCGCGAAGGAGATTGGATACCCTGTTATCGTCCGTGCTGCTTATGCACTTGGAGGGTTGGGTAGTGGTTTCGCGCAGAATGAGGACCAGTTGACCGCACTGTGTAGTAAGGCCTTTGCTACTAGTCCTCAGGTGCTCGTAGAGAAGAGCATGAAGGGCTGGAAGGAAATCGAGTACGAGGTCGTCAGAGATTGCAGGGACAATTGTATCACAGTCTGCAACATGGAGGTGAGGACTTTCTAACTTTCGAAAACGAAAACGCGCTCATAGGAATCGTATTTCAGAACTTCGATCCTCTTGGTATCCATACAGGAGACTCTATTGTCGTCGCTCCTTCGCAAACCCTCTCCGATGCCGACTACAACATGCTTCGAACGACCGCCATTCAACGTCATTCGTCACCTTGGTGTCGTTGGTGAATGTAACATTCAGTACGCCTTGAACCCCACATCGAAGGAATACTGCATCATCGAGGTAAGCTTATTTATAATCAACTGAAATCTACAATCACTCACTCTTCTTTCCATAAGGTCAACGCTCGTCTTTCGCGTTCCTCCGCGCTTGCTTCGAAGGCTACCGGATACCCTCTTGCCTTTCATAGCCGCCAAACTCGGTCTCGGTATCCCCCTTAACGAGATCAAGAACAGTGTCACGAAGGTCACCTAGCGCGTGCTTCGAGCCTAGTTTGGATTACGTTGTCGTCAAGATTCCTCGATGGGATCTCAAGAAGTTCAGCAGGGTCAGCCCGTTGTTGAGCAGTAGCATGAAGAGTGTAGGGTGAGGTGATGAGTATTGGAAGGACGTTCGAGGAGACTATCCAGAAGGCGATCCGGGCTATCGATGACCAGTTCTCTGGATTCTCTAAGGTACGCTTTCTTCTCAAAAAAACAAGCGAAAAGCCCTTGCTTACCCTGTTTGTGGTAGAACGATATTGTCGACGATATCGACGAGGAGCTTGCGAACCCCACCGACAAGCGTATGTTCGCTTTGTGGTCGGCTTTCAACAAAGGATACACCGTGGAGAAGATTTGGCAGATGACGAACATTGACAAGTGGTTCTTGAACAAGCTTCACAACATTTTTAGGATGGAGTCACGTCTTAAGTACGTTTTCTCAAACTTTGCTCCTGGTGCTAATAACTCATTCCGAATTATTATTCCAATAGTGAATGCAACGTCTCTACCATCAACCCCAACGTCCTTCGTCAGGCCAAGCAGCTTGGTTTCTCAGATCGACAACTCGCTGCTTGTATGAACTCTACCGAATTGGCTGTCCGTCGCCTTCGTCAAGAGAACAGCATCGCTCCTTTCGTCAAGCAAATTGATACTGTTGCCGCCGAATTCCCTGCTTTCACTAACTACCTCTACACGACCTACAACGCTATCGAACATGACATCACTTTCGAAGATCGTGGTGTTATGGTGCTTGGTTCTGGTGTCTATCGTATCGGTTCTTCAGTCGAGTTCGATTGGTGTGCTGTTCGTGCTATTCGTACACTTCGCGAGAACGGCTTCCAGACTATAATGGTCAACTACAACCCGGAAACTGTTTCTACGGATTACGACGAGGCGGACAAGCTGTATTTCGAGAACATCAGCTTGGAGACTATCCTCGATATCTACGATACTGAACGTGCTCGAGGTGTCATTCTTTCCATGGGTGGTCAAACGCCTAACAACATCGCGTTGCCCCTGTATCGTCAAAACGTCAAGATTTTCGGTACCTCGCCGGAGATGATCGATACCTGCCTGAGAACAGATTCAAGTTCTCTCGTCTTTTGGACGATATCGGTGTCGACCAACCTCAGTGGAAGGAGCTTTCCAGCTTTGACGAGGCCCACGCTTTCTGTCAGAATGTTGGTTACCCCGTGCTCGTTCGACCTTCTTACGTTCTGTCGGGTGCCGCTATGAATGTCGTCTTCAGCCAAGACGATCTCTCGAGCTATCTCACTCAGGCTACTGCCTGTCTCTCGCGAACACCCTGTCGTCATTACCAAGTATATCGAGGGTGCAAAGGAAATCGAGATGGACGCTGTTGCGAAGGGCGGAAAGATGATTATGCACTATATCTCTGAGCACGTCGAGAACGCCGGCGTGCACTCTGGTGATGCCACTCTCATCCACCCTCCTCAGGATCTTGACCCCGAGACCGTTCGCCAAATCGAGGAGGCCTACTGCGAAGATCGGAAACGCACTCAACGTTACTGGTCCATACAACATTCAATTCATTGCCAAGAACAACGAGATCAAGGTCATTGAATGTAATCTTCGTGCTGCTCGTTCATTCCCCTTCGTCTCCAAAGTCACTGGAATCGACGCTATCGAGATGGCTACCAAGGTCATGATTGGTCTTCCCTGTCGAACCATATCCCCGAATCAGGCATGCCTTCGGACTACGTCGGTGTCAAGGTTCCTCAGTTTAGTTTCAGTCGATTGTCTGGTGCCGATCCTGTTCTTGGAGTCGAGATGGCTTCCACCGGAGAGGTTGCGTGCTTCGGTAAGGACAAGTACGAAGCATACCTCAAGGCACTTATCTCTACTGGAATCACTCCTCCCAAGAAGAACATCTGTTCTCGATTGGTGGTTATAAGGAGAAGCTCGAGTTGCTTCCTTCAGTACAGAAGTTGCACGCTGCTGGGTACAATATCTTCGCTACTTCGGGTACCTGCAGATTTCCTCAATGAGCACAGCGTGCCTTGCAAGGTTCGTTTACTTTCACTGTTATCCTCTTCGTCTTTTGCATTCAACTCAAATCTGAATTATCAGTACCTTGAAACCCTCCCTGAGGACGCGAAGGACAAGCAGAAGTCGGAATACTCTCTCACTCAGCATCTTGCGAACAACCTGATTGACATGTATATCAACTTGCCATCCAAGAACCACTATCGTCGTCCTGCCAGCTACGCTAGCAAAGGGCTACCGCACTCGTCGTATGGCTGTCGACTTCGCCGTTCCTTTGATCACCAACGTCAAAGTCGCAAAGTTGTTCTTCGAGGCCCTCGTCAGGAGATACCCTCTTGATGTTTCTCCCGTGGACTTTAAGACGTCCCATCAAACTCACATCTTCCCAGGTCTCGTAAACATTGGTGCTTTCGTTCCAGGACTCACCTTCGCCAAGCCCCAATGACCTTATGGAGGCAGCCAAGGCTTCAGTTAGTGGAGGATTCGCTACAGCGCTCGTGATACCTTACAACGAATCGGACAAGCTCGTCGATAGAGCAACCTTGGACCTTGTTCGTGCCAACATCTCAAGAGCGCCTTATTGCAACTACGCTGTTGGCATCACTGCTACCGCAGCCAATGTGAACCTCCTTGACGAAGAATTGCAAGCGGACGTCAAGGCATTATTCGTTCCATTCGACCGCAAAGGCCTCGACCTCTCCCTTTCAGCCATTGCATCTCATTTCAGCGCCTTGGCCAGAGAACAAGCCAATTATCACTAACGCTCGTGGTACTGATCTCGCCCCCGTCCTTTTGTTCGCCGGTTTGCATGATCGTACTGTTCATGTTACTGATGTTCAAAGCAAGGACGACCTTCTCCTGATCTCTCTCAGCAAGGCGAAACATCAGAAAGTCACTTGTGATGTCTCCGTATACTCACTCTTCTTCTCGACAAATGACTTCCCTAACTCGAAGTGCCTACCTACTGCTGAAGAACAGAAGGCTCTGTGGCAAGGCTTGGAGCATATCGACGCATTCAGCGTTGGTAGCACACCCTGCCAGCTTGCGACGGAGCTCGACAAAGAATCCTCTGCTTGGTCGGGTGTTGAAGAAGCACTCCCTTTGCTCCTCACAGCAGTCTCTGACGGTCGTCTGTCATTGAAGGATGTCCAAGTTCGTCTTCACGACAATCCTATCCGAATTTTGGGGCTTCCTGAACAGGTCGCAACACATGTTGAAGTTGTCATCGGTCCGTAGAGCTCACCTTGGCACTAACAAGAACCGCGTGCTAAAGGGATGGTCTCCTTTAGAAGGCAAGATGCTTGACGGAGCTGTTCATCGTGTCATGCTTCACGGACAAACTGCTTTCCTGGATGGTGTCCTAGGGAGTACCCCAGCCGGTCGAGATGTGTCCAGTGCCGTTATTGCGCACCATCCTATCGAAAGACGCGGGTCTGTTTCTAGTCAACGACCAGAGTTCAGTCCGGCAACTTCTCTTTCCAAGCTACCGGAGACTTATCTTCAGCCAATGTCCAATGCGAATGTTCCTCCCACGATCGCCGCAGTATATGGCCCTATCAGGTCTCCCCAAACCGTCTCCAGCCTCTTACCTCACCCTGCATTCCACCGCCGCCACATTCTTTCTGTCAAGCAATTCACCCATAAGGATGTTCACGATCTGTTCGCTCTCGCGCATGAGATGCAGCTTCAAGTTGAACGTAATGGAGTTCTCGACATTCTCAGGGGAAGAGTTCTCTGTACCGTCTTCTATGAACCATCCACTCGTACCAGCTCCTCCTTCGATGCTGCTATGAAGCGTTGTGGTGGTGAAGTTGTTACGGTCAATGTTGACTCCTCTTCTGTCCTGAAGGGGGAGACATTGCCTGATACTATCAGAACATTGGGCTGTTACGCGGATGCCATTGTTATTCGCCACCCTGACGTTGGGAGCTCCCAATTAGCTGCCAAATTCTCTCCTATCCCTATCATCAACGCTGGTGACGGCATCGGAGAGCATCCTACTCAGGTATGCTTATTTCAAGATATTTTCAGACAATTAGTTTATTAATGTTCAGAATCTTTAGGCATTATTAGATGTTTACACCATTCGATCCGAATTAGGGTACCGTCAACGGCAAGACCATTACACTCTTGGGCGACCTCAAGAATGGTCGCACTGTCCACAGTCTTGTCACTCTCCTCTGCATGTACTCTGTTCGCTTGAACTTCGTGTCCCCCGCCACCCTTGCTATGCCCGCACATGTCGTTTCCGCTGCTCGTAAGGCCGGTATTCATGTGTACCAGTGCGAGTCCTTGGAGGAGGTCTTACAGGATACCGATGTTCTGTACGTCACTCGCGTACAGAAGGAACGCTTTGCGAGTGAACAAGAGTGGTTAGCTGTCAAGGATGCGTACCGGGTTGACCATGCTCTTCTCTCAAGAGCTAAGCCCGATATGATTGTCATGCACCCTCTTCCTAGGGTCAATGGTATGTTTAGTTTATTTAGATATCAGTACTTGCTGGACAGACAGGCTCACATTTGGCTTAGAAATTGATCCTGAGGTCGATTTCGACTCTCGCAGAGCGGTTTACTTCCGTCAAATGCGTTATGGACTCTTCGTAAGTGACATTCGTATGTATGTTAGACTCATTCGCTAAATTCTATACTTGTAGATTCGCATGGCTCTTCTCGCGAGCGTCATGAGCTAAAAGTACCACGGACATTATCTAGTTCCATTTCATTAATATCACACACATGCATTCGTAGTTACTGCACCCCAAAAGCGGACTCTCTAGAAAGAAAGACAACAAAGAAAAGTAGAAGTATTGGCCCAAATGTATACACCACCACCGTTTGTAGCATCAATGAATATCATCTTTGTCTCACTACCAAATCATTTAACTGGATCGTATGTATGTGAAAAATCTGCAAAGTCTAAATATACAATCCGAATATTTTAATCTACTTAAGTTTAGACCCCTTCGTTTAAATCATTTCTTTAACGGCTTCTCTTTAATAAACAGCGACGAGATGACCGTAGCACCGTATAATATGGTACATAGCCAGAATGCGACGTGGACCGCATCTTGATACGATAGGACGACTTGCTTGCGCGTTTCTGCGGGTAGCTCGTTTAGATATGCTAGGGACTTGCGGACGTTGCTTATGATCTAGAAACTCATGTTAGTTGTGTGCCTTTAGATAGGGGGTTTAAACTGTACATCTTCAACGTCAGAGTTCCCCGACAACCTAGAATATAGCTGACGACGAAGTGTCTCTTGAGTGGCCGTTGAAACGACGGAAATACCAACGACCGTGCCTAAAGATCTAAAAAGGTATGACACTAGAAGAAGGTTTAGAGTTTTCTTAGAAGTATTCGGGCGAGTTGTGCTACTGACCTGCAGTCGCGACAGCTTGGTCGCCAGAGCCCGCATTGGCAATGAGGGAAATAAGAGTAGTGGTGATTCCGACACCGACACCAAACGCCATCATAGTCAGACCTGATAAGCCGGGGTCAAAACATGTTGTAAATGTAAGATAAGAGCAATCACATACCACATACTGCGGCTACATCAGAGTGGAATAGGATATTTGTTGAGAGCGTAGTCAAGAGGGTACCACAGAACCCGAATGTAAAGGCGAACAGCGTCAAAGCATAATACTTTCCTGTTGCTCGCATAACCAACCCGCCACCCAGACTGCCAGTTGTGGCCGCTATGACTGGTGCGACCAAGCGTAAACCGGCTTGTCCAGCGGTCTGCCCTTCTACAGCCTGGAAGTACAAGGATGCATGATAAATAAAGGCAGCATGAGCACCCATCCCGAAGAAGTTACACCAGTAACTCGCAATGAGAGAGCGGTCTGTCAAGATGTGTTTGGGTGCAAAAGGTTCCTTTGCGAATTCCATCTCGACAAAGAGGAATATTAAGAAGAAAACTGCGAAGGCGACGAGACATCCGATCGTCAACTTATTGTCCCAAGAGACATTCCCTCCTCTATCAAGACCCAAGAGCAACGAGAAGGTGCTGATGATAAGGGTTAGTGCACCAAGGAAGTCAATCCGTTTGAACTTCGTATGGAAATCGGTATTGTCGACTTTTGGTAAATCCAAAGCAAATAGAACCGATGTGACTGCTAGGAATGTTATGGGTACTTGAAAGTAGAATGACCTGCGGGTGATTGTCAGATTTTCGCGATAAGTATTGGAGTGCTATTCTATATTATACCATCTCCAACCGATTGTGTCGGCAATCAGACCACCTATAGGCGCACCAATAGCTTGACCAGAGGCGAAGAACACATTGGCGACACCTTAGAAGGAAGTGTGAGACAATAAAGTATAACAAATGAATGTTGTCTACCTTGCCAAAGCCCTCTTTCTCGTAATGGGGCGACATCAGACATTATGATAGTGCCAAGACTACGACGTCGCAGCTCAACTAATAAATACGATAATAGAAGATACTTGCATTAAAACTCACGTTGTGATCCCTCCACCACCAATTCCGGAGAACGCTCTTGCAGCAATGAGTTCAGTGATATTTCGGGCCATTCCGCACAATAAACAGCCAATCCCGAAGACTGTATACGCAAAGAGCAGACAGGTCTTGCGGCCAAAGATATCGCTCAGCTAGAGAAGCAGAGAAGACGTAGATAACATTAGTTATGAGTGACAAGGACCACGGGGTTCTAACGAACCTTTCCATAGAGTGGTCTAGAAGTTGATGATCCATTATTTGATGTTCGATAAACCGATATCCATTATGAGCGACATACTGGAAACTGGTGGTGCTAAGCATGTAAGCTGTAGCGACCCAACTCGTATATTGGAGAGCGTCCATTTCACTTCCAATAGCAGCATATGAAGAAGCTACAATCATCCAATCCAATGCCGAAAGGAAGATACCGATCGAGAGCGGTAACATCTAGAATTATTTGAGAATCAAGTTTAACATCAGTTAAATTCAGGAATGTCGTCGTAGAAGAACACACAATCTTCAACATGGATACTCTAGGTTTCACACCTTCCACTTCATCTCGTGCAACCTCAGTGTCCAAAGCAGGGTTAGCGGAGTCATCATTAGTGTCAGTAGCACTCTGAAGAAGAGGAGTGTGCTCATCAACCGTCATGGTTGTTCGATGCTTTGTGGGGACTGAACACTTTGACAACCACAGTCAACGTGAGACCTAGAGGTCTTCCAGTCATCACCAATGCATCATTCCGGATTGTGTGCCTTTTGCTCTTCAGTGGGAATTTGATTTATGCGCATTTTAGTCTGGATCACCTCACCTTTTCCCACGCTTTCATAACTGATATATGATATTTGGGTGGGATAGCAACTTGAAGGAATCCTTGCCATACCATCCTTGGAAACATCGAAAAAGGCTTATAAGAACCTTACAGTAAGTATTGGTCTGCTACAAGTGAATACACATAACTCTTCCGAACTTCAAAGCATTTCAAGTTGGAGCTGCAATACTGGAAGCATGTGCTGCGTTTGAATTAATTATTAATCATGCGCATAAGTCATTCCTGTAGACAGCGTGACCAGGAGCAAATTCTGCTGAGGAAAATGAAGGTAAGTACTTATGCGATTTGGTTTTATTTGTTCTAAAGATACAGCTTACTCATTGGGTAACTCCGACAGGTGGATGTTGTCTAATGTTGCAGGTGATCATGCATCGATCATAACTATACCCCTACTAGTACATATACCCTTCTTACTATACTCACCTACTACATAATCCGCAACGTTTCTCGGACATTCCAGTCCAGAAACGATATAATTTGTCAGATGCCTCGTGACCAAACCCGAAGTCCCTATCAGATTAAGTTAAACGTTAACCTTGTACTACATCAACATCGAAGAAGGTTCCGTTGCCACTAACGACATATATTGCAAACTAGAAGGAATATGATAGATATTCCTATCGAGCTACAGCTATACATCTTGAACTATCTTGATCTCAAGGATATCCTTGTGTGTAAACAGGTCAGTCCACCATCAGACTCAATAGCCCTTCGTGATGTTCAAGATGTGTCTAGACTTGCAAACACTTCTCAACTCTCATTGAGCACGACCCCCCATTGCGATACCTCGTTCAACTTGGGTTTAACGGTCTGATCGACTCCAATGACTTGCCTCTGAGCAAGTTCAATGTCCCTGATCGCTTACGAATACTGAATGATTACCAGGATGCTTGGGAGCACCTCCGTTTCACTCGCCACCGAGCTGTAAAAAATGAAGGAGAAGATCTCTGGTCACTACAAGGGAATGTTATATCCCAGATAACACTCGACCATAGTTCAATCGTCTTCACCCAATTACCTTCAGAGATACGTGGAGTAGCACACTCTGCTTGGCAGTTGACATCCGAGTCGCTACTACTAAGCGGACTCAACATTACTGGTCCAATACGTTTTACGGCAGATCCGATTCAAGACCTTCTCGCTACAATAAAAGTGGACGCTGTGTTAGGGTATGTTCAATTATCCTACAGAAATATTTCATGCTGAGGACAATAGAAAGAGATACATCGATGGCTGCGATTCATCTAAACTCGTTGCGTACAGGTAGCATACATCCTTTGGCTAGCAAGGCGAGGCTATCCTATAGAGCAAACCTCACTATCGAAACAGCAAATATGTATATCTGCTCCGAGCATCTTGCTCTGACCATCTCTATCCGTGATTTAGGCCGTTCTCAGTACAAGTTGTGCATTTGGGAATGGAAAACGGGAGAACTAGTCTTGGTGAGAACACTCACTATGTATCTAACCATTGTTCACTGAATCCCCACTCAGGACCTGACTGAGCCAGTTCTTGCCTTCTCGTTCTTGACCGAACATCATGTCATGCTCATGCCACCTAAACGACGAAGTGGGGCTGAGCTTCTAGTTTTCGATCTACGGTCAATCCCTTCCCCAAACACCTGCTTAGATGAGCTCAAGACCTGCAGTTTCCTTTTCCCAAGCTTCAAACCAGATATCCGTTTCGACAGCGCCGATATACAATCCAACCCAATATGTGCCTTGACCCCGGCATTCCCTTTCCATCAAGACCCCAAACACAGAATTTCCACGATCAACCTTTATTCTGCGATAAAGTTCAAAAAGCAGGACTCGTATATGTTTGTCGTTCCACACGAAACTCTCATGTCGCACGTCAGTGCCAGTAGTGATATACCGGAACGATGCCATTACGTTCACTGGTTCCTATGGGGCACACAAGGAAGCAGGGGATTTCGCCTCCCGATCAACCACAACAGCTCATTCTCAGGTTTTCGAAGTAGCTATGGGATGCGATTTGTTGACATCAGTCGGCCAAGACCCAACCAGGAATCTATACATATCTTCTTCGCGGATTTCAATCAACGACCGATTCGCAAGGCACTCGCCTTTGAAGGTTTGTGGGAGCGCGAATTATTAGATGATCGAGCCAGAAAACTTAGGACGGTTGTGGACGCAAGTGTCATCGAGGTCTCCGAAAAGTCGCCTTTTAGTGTACAAGTTACCACGTCCTTACCGTACCGATACGGAACCATCCCGCTCACCCCAGAAGATTGGGCGCGACCATGGTTCGTGTACGCACAGATGGTTGAAGATGGTATTGTCATATCCCGTTATTCCCCAGATCTCGCTGATCTAAACGCCGCTGTGGTAAGTGTTGACGCTTCTGCCTCAAGTCCTTATCCTAACGTCAATCAACCACCTCAGTCTCGAGGACCAGAGTTTGAAGCCTGGACAATATAACAAAGAATGTAGGTGGAACATCATATATACATCGCCATAGATCAATATCTGTCTTACCCTGTATCAACGCTCATAGCTCGACCTATATAGCTCTTTCCTTCTAACTTCCACTACCGCATTCTTAGTCCACCCAGATGTCTTCTTACCAAGTGTTCGTAACCTCAGTCCCTCCAACTGCAGAGGACGTGATCAGCTACCGATCTCTTCGTCTTCTCGCTCTCCAAACCGATCAGCACTGCTTTTCCTCTATGTACACCTACGAGTGCGAGCTAGCATTTTCGGAAGAAACGTGGCGAGAGCGTTTAAGCTCCGGGAATAAAGCGATTATCATAGCCCGTAGAGCTGACAACGACTCAAATCATGGAAGGGTTGGAGGAATAAATGGGGATTGGGTTGGAACAGTGACAATGATTGCACCGGAAGAAGTATCGGATACCGGGTTGCCTATCGCAGAATTACCTATCGCAGAGACGCACAACATATATGCTGTATTCGGAATGTGGGTACATCCTGAACATCGAGGGAAAGGGGTCGGCAAGAGGTTGTTGAAAGAAGGGATTGAATGGGTTAAAAGGAGACGGGAAGGAGGGTTACATGGCGAAAAGAAAACTGAGCTGACATTGGCGTTGAAGGGTCGCAGGGGAAATGAAGCTGGTGTCGCATTATATAGATCCGTTGGGTTTGAGATAGTGACTGTAGATGATGCTGATTCGGATACATTCTGGATGACATGTACTTTGTAGAGGTTCTGCTAAGGGATTTCCGATAGCTGTTAGATAGTAAAGATCGTCATCATTCTACAATCTCGAGAGTAACAACTGTGTCCGTATATGTTTATGATTTTCTTCTGCCTGTTAAAATTCCCGACAGCACAGTTATTAACGCGTGTCGTTGGTCATACCTATAACCTCATTTCGGCGATATAAATTCTCAACTCTCTAAGCTCATGTTTATGTGAGCTCGATGGAGTTTTGGATGAGACAAACAGATGGTACTTACATATCGTTTCCATCCTGCCAAGATTTATGCGACCACAGCCGCATCGCGAGTCACGTCTGCATCGCGTTTGCACATAGATATACCGCGACAGTCAGGGTCGGGCGTAGGAGCAACCAAAGTAACTGCAATGAGAGTAAAGATAGAGGTGAAGGTGATGAAACGCATAACGGTGATGGGCAGATCGCGTTGAGAAGGTCGGTTGCAAGTACAGGAGGTAAACTGATGAAGTTCTGAGTCGTCAAAACGCACCTCCTTTATACCTATCGATATATGCGCTTCTCAGCTTTAGCAGACCACTCGCCGTCGAAGTTTGGTCATACTCATGTTGGGCCTCAAACTAGTTAACCCTGGACTTGGCGTAAATAGCTATTAGTAGTTCGTAGCAGATTCAATCGTAACCAAAAACCGATAATAAAGCAGAAGGAACATGAAGTCCTTACCTACTGACTTGTTAACAAGCTAATTCCGTTCTTTTTATGTCTTTGAACGCAATAGTAGCACCACCGTTAGTCTAAAATCTCAGAAAGAGTTTGATTAGAGCTTTGGATGAAACAAATAGTCGGGTTGTACATACTTACGTTTCTGACGCCGACTGTGAGTATCGTCACAGTGAATTGGACTAAAAAAAGTCGATTGAATATGGCGGCGCCTCGATGTCGGGCAATGTGATGAAATTGAATACACTTTATACAGACCTCCAAGACTGAGAGATCGAAAAAGGAGGGGAGGTTGGAATACAGAGCGGAAACGCGCACAGCGTGTAAAATTCGAGAATTAACAACATATGGGACTGCTCGGAAATTTATGGATGTGGTTGGGGTAGAGATGTGGTATCATCGATGGAGGAAAAGGAGCGTGTGTATGGCTATATGACAATATACTGAGTGACTGAACGGTGGAGGAGAGAGAAGAGAAGAGACTAGAAAGCTAGAAGGGGAGATGAGTCAACGAAAGATTATTACACCCGATAAATACAGAGAACGATAATAAACAACACATGCCTATATACGAGCGAGAAAACGACAATTGACGACTGTCACCATTCTACCCACAACTCAACTCTAATGGCACCAATTTGAACTCAAATGAGGCCCCACTCCCCCAATATATCATTTCATTCCTATACCTCTCGATCCGCTCGTGTGGGAACAGGTGGAAGCTTGAACGAGCTACCTATCGGACTCCACCCATCCTCTGCACGTTCTTCCGCTCTGATCAAACTCGCAATACTGGCCGTGTGCCGATGGCTTTTCTTCACTGCTGACTGGGGTCCTTGTTTCGTTGTGGGCGCAGCGGATCCGGGGATGCCGGGGACGACAGGTGATCGAAAGGTGATATCCAACTCCTCTTCATCTGATTCTCTATCAGAGATATCTTCCAAACCATAATCCGCTGCATCCCTCATGATGGCACCGTTTCCTGTTCTACCTCCCCGTGTATGAGGTCTAGGTTCTTCCAAGTCGTAGATCTCATATTTCGAGCGCCCACCGTTGATAGGGTTAAGGTTTGGCGGGTACGCGGTAGCCAAAGGACCTTTAAGTTCGTCTGGGAGCAGAACATGGAAGAAGAATACTGCAAGACATGATCCACCAACGACATCGATCAGGTAGTGATGTGTGAGGTACATAGTCGCCCAATAGAGGACGGAAGCATATGCCCAAACGAACTTGGTGGTATGCGGGAAGAAGTGGGAGAGGAAAAGGGCTGTGATTGTCGCATTGGCAGAATGCAATGATGGGAAAGCACCAAAGACGACGGGAGAGTTGGAGAATGTGACCGTGTATCCGTTAGAGTGGAATAGCTTGTCAATCCGAGCAAGGCCGGCTGCAGAGCCTTTGACGGAGTAGTTGGCAGGTGTCAATCCGTAAATGACCTCATACCATGGGGGTGCGCAAGGGACTAGAATTTGGATGAGGACACCGACGAGATTGAGGTACCCGAAGATCCGGGCCCATTGGTTGAGGACCTGTTTTGGTCGGAATAACCAGAAGAAGGCAGCGACGACGAACGGGAAGGTGAAGTGCACGACACCGTATGGAATCCATGCCAAGATGTCCAATAATGGATGTGTCCACCTTGTTAGAATATCTGAGATGTTCGCGCCGTATAGAACGGACTCTAACGTAGGCAGAAGAATTACACTTGGTGTTGGACGATATTCGTCCGGGATGAAGCGTGAGGTGTAGAAAGTGAGGAGCCAGGCAAACACGGGTGTCGCCGGTATGAAGAATTGGCAAGTAAATGGTATGAGTAGAGCGATGGTGTAGAGTATGGGTATCATGAGCTTCAACGGGAAACCAGGAGATTGCATTATAGTGATCCAGAAGGTAGCGAGGGCGAGGTGGAAGACATAAATAGAGTCCGAGAGCGTGAATGTATGTTGCTGCAGTCGGTTTATGGTGTCACTGGGGGAGAATGACTTGTCTAGTCTCGCCACTGCTGCTAGAAGAGCTGTCCATATGAACTTGAACGTCCGAGAAAGGGCGAGTCCCACTGCCATGTTCGAAGTTCGGGTTGGAAACTATAGAGAAGCCTTGCACAACCGTTACACCCGCTGACTTCTGTCTTTGGAGGAACATGCAACTGAATGAGCCTTTTACATGGAGAATATGGTTACAATACTCACCTCCTAGTCCCTAACACACAAACAGAACGTCTCCGCCGTCTCGAACTACCGTGGTCGTGAAGAAGGGGGTGATGAGGTGGTGGGGAAAGAAACGCTGCCCAACTCCGCTTGCAGATCTTGCACGGATGTGTAATAGGCGCTTGCTAATCAGCTCCGAAAGGTAAGAAATAATTTTGCTGTTCGGGTCTCTTTCGCTCATACCACGATGTGTTTTCCCAACGTTACATATTATACGCAGTACTGCGTTTTATATGTCTTTTTACTGTACCTGTATCAGCTTTTCTGCGCTGCGCTGCTCCCACACTGTCAACCTACGGGCAGAGGTGACGAGGAATTCAATTTACAATGACCAATCCGTTGTACGATATGAGATCTTGATCCTTGGTTCTGTACCACAACTACCCTTACACGGAAATTGGACTTCTACTCAGCAGAAGCCATGAACTTATCAGACAAACTAGGTATTCTGCATCAGTTGTATTTCGCCACATCTATTGCCATATTACCCACCTGCCGGGCAGTTTTACGTAGCCCGTCCCTGCTTCTACGTCCTCATGCACTCTCCCGTGTCTTCATGGTCCATGTTTGGTCCCAGTTCGGTCCCGGCATTGATGAAAATACCCAAGGTATTAAAGAAGCCCTCATAACACCAAATGCACACGGTGTTGTACTGGATGTTGGCGCAGGTCAGTTTTTACGGACGACTAACTTCCATGGACATATTTGAATTAAAGATATACAACTATATGTAGGCTACGGGCATACTGCAAAATACCTCCAAGCCGAAAGAGTTACCAAATACGTCCCTCTCGAGCCTAACGTTTTGATGCACGACGAGATCCGAAAACACGCAGCAGAACACGGCTTCACAGAAGCCAACGGCAAACTGCTCATCCTCTCATACGGCGCCCAAGACACCAACCTCATCAATTCCGCATTGGGAGGCGAAAATGCGGTCGATTCAATAGTCGCTGTTCTTACTCTTTGTTCTATCCCGTCCCCTAAAGAGGTTTGCGAATCACTCTTCGAACGTGTTTTGAAACCCGGAGGAACGTTCGTGTACTACGAACATGTTCAGAGCCCAAGGGAAGATGTTGCCTGGTGGCAATGGTTCTGGACGCCTCTTTGGAAGAAGTTTTTCGATGGATGTTGTATCGATCGTCCGACACATCTGTGGATCGACGCAATGCCCTTTTGGGCGGAGAAGGAATCGAAACGGCAGGAGGACGAGCCCGAGGGACATTTATTCCATCATCGGATTGGTAAATATGTGAAAAAGGCCTGAAGGAAATGAATTGTCCATGAGAAATAGCGAGAGGGTAATTATAACGATCCTTGTTAGTGGTAATAGTGATGTCATTGACGTAGTTCTCATATTAGATATTGAGTCCGTGAACGAAAAATGTAATTTATGAAGGCAACGAAGAAGTCTGCTACATAGAGCATGCCAAGACGCATTGAAAATTGTACGTTTCGAGGGTTTTTTTGCATTACCTTAGTCTATAGTCTTCTAGTCAACAAGGGTCACGATCTAACGTATTGAGTAAGTGTCGCGTCCGGGGCGTGCTCACTCGAAATAGATCCTCATCTGGGCTTTGGCACAATATCTAGGGTTAGAAAAGCCGAGAACGAGGAGTGAGCTACTGAGCGGTATCAAGCAATGAACGCGACGTCAATTGAAAAGGGAGACATACGAATCTATAAGACAAAATATGTTGGGCCATGATTATGGCAACGATATGTGGAGAGTATTAGTCACGGCAGTGGGAAGGCACCGTATATTCTGCCTCACTCCATTATGTAACTGACTTGGACTGTTACAACCAAGTCCTCTTGAATGTGTTTGTAAGTTTTCAATCAAGTCCTCCTTATTAGATCTCGTTACGCAAAGAACACCATCACCCCCCCCCCTCCCCCCCGGAGAGCCCTTGGAACATCTTATCCTCTCAGTCAAGAAATTTGAATGGCCTTCCAACGCGTCATCTTGCTACTTGGGATACCGAAACCCCTGATTAGGAAGTCGACAGTGAGCTGGGGTTTCTTTCGTATCTTTGAGTGGCACCAGATGAAGAATGCGAAGACGTACATGCAGAGAAGGCTTGCGTGAACGCTTGATAAGGCTGAGATAAATGGGATGCATTGGAAGCGTCAATAGGTAATTATGAAAATGCACGGTATCTACATAGGTCCGAGTATGCTTGCTAGTGGTAATAGTGATATCATTGATATCTGTATGTGTATTCGTATTCAGGTAATGTGATTGCAAACCAGGGGCTGATTGTCAATGAAGCCGAATGCATGTATAACATGGAAAATTACAACGTCCACATCGTCAAAGGACAGAAAATCTTAATAGAGCTTGACGATTTTGGCGAATGTACGTAGGGCAGCTTCTGATGCTTCGACGGTGGATTCACCCCCTTCTTCGCCACCAGAGGCAATGAATTGGGCGACGCTTTCGCCACAGGCAAGCATGATTTCTTGTTCAGGTTGACCAGAGTAGAACCATGCGACGACGGCCTTAAAACAAGGATGTAAATTATGGGAATGTATTAATAAAGAAGGATGCAGACTTACAATCATGAGGTAGAACGCGACCATGATCAAACCCTAATAGATCCGACACTTAGCTTTCCGATGATTAATGAGAGGTAAATACTTACCTCAACCCAGTTGGTTTTTGAATCGGCAGTGACGTAATTGACCAAGAAACAAGCACCGAGTAGGAGAGCCAGCTCAAAGTAATCTGTCAAAATATGATTCAGTCATCATGCTCGCACGATACTCCAGTATATAAGAAATGAAACACCCACCAAACATCAAATGCAGCGGTTTACCGATCCACCAAGCCAAAAGCACGAGGAACGGCATCCAGAACAGGGTAAACTGGATACTCAAATCAATCGCACGCGCCTTGGCCAACTGCTGAGGTGCCATCGTCTTCCTCCCAAGGAAATGGTTGACCACAGAACGGCAGAAATACACAAGGGCGACTACGCCGTCCGCAGAGAAAGAAACGACGGGAAGGAGGATGAGACCGAACCACTCGTCTTGGATACCTCCTTCTTCACGGACAAATTCGATGCTTTCGACGAGCTGCAAGGGTTTAAGTAGAGGCGTTAAGATAAGAGATCGGTCTGAGGGATTAATGATACCATTACCCATTCAGCTGTTGCCCCCATTAAGCCGACGGTGATGGCGAGCATTAACATGCATGCCCATGGGCCGACCTCGGGTTCCGCTTGTGTGAGATGGTGTTCTTCATCTTTTAGTGCCTGAGGAGCACTAGGCGAGACGACGAGCGCATTATCCTCACCGGGTGGGTTGGCGAGGAAAATACGAGAGGCAATGTAGCTATTTGTAAACTGAGTATTTCATATTCCGGTGATTGAAGGATAACGAGGACTCACACGAGCAGAAGAATAACGGCCACACCTCTGCTCATACGCAGTAGTTGATCACGGACAGAGTCGGAGAGCAGTGGACCTGCGACGATGGAGGTGCCTGTCGATGAGACACCGAGAGCGCCACGATCAAGAGCCGCGAAAAACGCTGTTGGGAGGAGGATTGCAAGTACGCTACATCACGAAATGATGGTCAACCACCAAACACATTCATCAGTCTAAGCTGCCATACATACCCAATGATCAGAAGTGAATGGTTCAGCTGTGTTGGATGAGGATGCAAATTCTGTTCCCATATTTGTGCACCACCAGCTAGGAAGGCTGTTCCGGGAATGAGGAGAAGGTGAAGAATAACGACGCCTATTTTTAGAGTGTCCAGTGGTTAGACGGAGCGATGAACGTGTTATTACATCATGGACTGAGACCGGTGCAGATACATACCGACAAGAGTTGATTGGAGAATCCGGAGCCTATCACGGTCAGACGTGGGTAAAAAGCCTAATGTCGGGCGAAGCACTTACTCGCAGTGGGCTAGAAGAATGATAGCAAGAGTCGCTTCTACAGCGCTGAATAGAGGGATTAGCTCGGGAGTCGGATCTTACACCTCGAACTGGGGGTCTTACTTATTGAGAGTGATGATGACTAGGTCACCCAAGTCCTTCCCTAAGTAAAGGGCCATTTGCTCCCCACCCCAGTCGAACATTTTCTCAAGAGGAATAATTGACAGGAAACATACTGACAGTATTTTGCACTTTATTGATAAGTAAAATATATTTTGACAAGAACGGACTTACAAGCGAAGGTGGCACGATCGGTAAACACAGTCGACTCGCGGTCTGCATGACTTTTGAAATGCCATACCCAGGCCAGTGGGAGACATACAAACAAGATATTCAAGTCTAAGGGAGTGAAATATGACACAATACAGAGATAAAGCGGAAGAAATGCGACGTACACGAGGAAGTGGCAATATTCTTTCCACTTTCTAGCCAGCTAGGCACTCTTGGTCTATCTTTCCCTCGCAACCGCCGCCAGAAACGCCTCTGTCTTGTAGCATAGTATTTGAGGTGAAGATGAGGATGCAGTTGGCCTTGGGGGACGGTTGTATCATGGCCATTTGAGTGTATTGTTTCGCTATAGAGTATGCTATAGATCGGTACCTTCCCCAAAGTGCATGTAACATACCCAAGTTCAGTATCGGACATGGAAGTTGATGCTTTGGGCTCCTGCTTTTCCACGTCGGCACCGTTTGGGGCCATCTTGCTAACGAGAAAGTACGGAAAGGGAAGGTGAAGGATGAATTGGCAAAGAGAAGGATACCCGGGGGTGGTATAAGTACTCAAGCGGTGTTACCTCTTGCCGCCCATGTTGCCAAGAACACGCCAAGGGCTGCAGGTGCCAGGCAGGTCTCTAATTTCTTTCGAGCTTTATACTTAACCTAGTCTTCATTTGTTATACTCATTAGACATAAGACAGACGTCGGGCATGGAAGATGAGAGGAAGAGACTAGTAACGCCGGAGCCGAAACCACGGAACTCATTAGTTTAATAGTTATGTAAATAATGAATAGGTATATTCCGCGGCGAGTCGAGCCTGAGGGCGAACTTGATAGTGTATACACAACAGCACACCATTGGAGTCCCCGTGAAGAAGTGTCCAGAGTTTTCTATAATACATAAAGTCACGTCCGTGTCGTATATTTCTATATCTCTATGCATAATGGAGATACCATCACTAGCGCGACAGGCGACACCGAGCTCCGATTTCAGACACGGAAAGGGCCTTCATCTTCCCTTAGCCCTTTCGGACTGGCAGACTCATTTATAGTCCGTTTCGTCTCAGCAATGAGACTCGGAGTACTTCTGTTCATGCCATACATCTCGTGAACCGTATGGACCCCGATCTCAATGGCATGCACGGCGGTAGGCGACTGTCGTAATGTTGCGAAGTCTATCCTCGCACCAACTTGAGGGGAGGTCTCAACCATCGTCTGATTGAGATATGATGACTTTGAATGAACAATGATCACCGTAAGCGCAGGGAATATACCCTTGTGTTGCCTAGAGATCAGCCTATGTCCCATGTCATAGCCATGATAGAAACGTACCAGTACCTGGCCTATCGCATAAACCCAGATTGTGCCTATAAAGGAACTGGAATATCTCCCGTAGATCGCATTTTCCACTTTCGCAGTACTGCCTATGAGGAATGCCAACTGCGATGGCGTGTTAGACAGACAAGGAGAAGCTGCTAGGCATTTTACTCACACATAAGATGAAGTAGATAGCTCCGGATTCGATGAGGACTAGCATCAATCTCTCAGTACGAGTGCTTTGCTGAGATCCGCTCAAAACTGAGCGAATATCTCGACGATAAAGCCTAAGTTGCGTGAACACTAGTCAGAATGGCGGGTCAAGTAGCTAAGCTCACCAAGTCTTGTAGAAGATCAAGAGGGTGGAGAAAGCTGTGGTGAGCAATGCCATGGCATATAGTGTCAACTCTATATTTGTATTATAGCATATAGACGGATAGGTGTGATCAATTGGCACGATCTTTAGGTACTCGGCATCGCAGAAGGAGACAATTCCAGAAGTCACTGAGTGGCAGTTAAGCATATGTCTGAAAACAAGGAGCGCGACATACCGAATGTGCCGATCATAGGAATGGCTGGGATGGCCATCATCCATCGTCCCTTGCCATGGCTCCAAAATGCGTACGCTCTCCAAAAGCTAACAATGTCACCAAGGCAAAACTGTAAAGCGTAACGTCAGATCATATTTGATGGGCTGACATACAGTGATATTATCTTACTATGAATGCATATAGTAAGTCTGACATCGCCCATGGGAGATTCCTGGTTAGCATATACCTATGGGCAAATGATATACTTGAATTCCGGCTAAGAACCAAGGTTATCGTGTGAACAACATTGTAAATGTCGATGATGAATTTCGCTGTATCTAGGAGGAACATAGTGAAGATAACTATAAACATCGCGATGGTAGCTTTCGAGCGACGTTTAAACCTGAAAAACAGTTTTTCCTCGTCAATAGCGTCATAGAAAGTACTAGAAGAACGCACAATAAGATTCTTGCAGCTACAATCAAACAGACGAGGTATAAAGCTTTACAAAGACCATTTAGTATGTTGCGTGGCTTCTATGATGATAATCACTCACTATAAAAGACTGTTTCGACGATAAGAGCCACAAGGGTCTGTACCATGGAGAGACCGTAAGCTTCCAGCGCATCGGCATCTTCTTGTGTTAATGTTGACATGGGGGAAAGGGTTGGTGGATGCTACGTGCAGCATGAGAAGTTACAAAGGCTATATATGCCATTTGAGACGACTTAGAGTTCCGTAGACAGCTGCGGGGTGTCCAACGTTCAATGTGAAATAAGCAACAGATCATCCAGATAAGGAGAGATGATTACCAGTATATGGTGGGTTTAGAAACAGGCGATGCAAGATGTCAACACTAAGGTTAGAAATATCAATAAGGTGGGGTTTGAGAGGACATGTGCCAGCTTATATTTGGTCGCAAAAGCTCATAGATAGTGTGTTTTTTTTGTCTGAGATGTAAAGTGCAGTCGGTCACATGTACGGTGCTGCGTTAGGTGAACAGGACGTTTTGTTAGTCTTCCTCCAGAGCTGAATACTCTACAAATTCATTTGTGCTTATCTGTATCATTTCATTTGCTTGATGCTAGGTGTCGTTCATTGCGAGCCATCTATCATCCAAATGTAAATGTCAACGCTATAGCGTGACTGCCAGACGAGGACCCTCACCCATTAAGACCATTTTTACCGCCACATGAAGCGATGTGATCCTCGTACGAAAGACCTAGATCAAATTTGAGGCCGGTGATCTTACAGAGTTGGACATTTTTTTATTCTACCTCGTTTTATCAAGGAAGGTACGCGACGCATCAATATCTTTGCACTGCACGTACCTTTGTCTTTTACCTAGTGTCAGAAGAGTGACATCTTTAAGTCAAGGATTATGGAACCACAACACAACACTTAAACTGAGTTTCCGCAGGTAAATGATACGTCTTCGGTCTTGGACCAGTCTATAATATGTAACGGAGGACTATTGTCTGAGTAGACCGGGATATGATCCAGGATACAACGGGTACCTGCATCCTTCCCCTGATGCACCTGTCCATTCAGTACCGAACCATGTACTCACATAGAAACCTTCAACCTATCCGAATCCAATACGGTGTTGTCATGTCGAGCAAACCAAGATAAATGGGAAAGTAAACGTATGGTCGGACAATGGCTATGATCCAGTGCGACCACTAGGTCCCATAATTGAAAGACGACCTGAGTTACAAGAATCGGGTGTCAGTGAACATAAAGTCAAGAAATATGAAGCGGGTGGTGGGATGGAACACGGAGGCGCGTTTGTCCCATCAAAACGGATACACGTGTGAAGCGCAAAGAGCAGCCTCTGGATCTCAGTTGCTCGGTCCTTTTGTTATCAGTGTCGAGAGTTGGAGTACCGAAACTGTTGCTTTTTGTTAGTCACGATGCAATGAAACCGTCAAGATCTCACCTTGATCGCAATTTTTATGTCAGCCCCCATGACCAATGCCTCCTGGTTCCCGGTATCTCAGGCCTCAAGGCCACCATATCACATCCTTATATTTACAACCGGTATCTTGAAGATTTTCAACATGAGGAAAGATAATTACTGGACTCCATATTCCCCATTCGGACGCAGAAGCATGCGGCGGCAGGAGCCGGCTATTCACAAACAATGCTCTCGTCCCAGAATAGAAACGGAGTTTGTTCGTAACAGAATGAACTCGGGTTCAGATTCCGTTTGTTAGTCTCAGCCCGGTGGCCTTGAGGCAGACCCGATCGTCCTCTTTTTCCGTGCCACAACAATAATGTTTCCCACAGCACACCAGTATAGAATGCTCGCCAAAATTTGGGTTCCCATTCCAAACTCTATCCCCCTTCCATCAACTTTACGGAATGCTAGCTGCTTCCTTTTTTCAGTGCTTCTCGGCTCTCCTGCTCGTACAGATTGTGCAAGCAGTAATATCACCGAAGGCCTTCATTATCAGCTATGTATGTCTGAAACCTATCCACATGACGTCGGACGTTCAGTGACGTCCTCCATTATGTACAGTTCAACGAAGAGCGTGATGTATGGCTGGGCATACCTGAGTTCAACCTTCTTGAGCAGAACATCACCCTACCTGGGTTATCGATGGAGTTCCCCAGTGTCCACTGCACCGGTGTTGGCTCCGTCTGTCTGATCACTGTGGGAGAAGGAGAGATCAATGCTGCGTCGAGCACCCTCGCCCTCGTCTTGTCGTCGGAGTTCAATCTTACCCAAACTTACTTTCTTCTTGCGGGTGTGGCTGGTATCAGTCCTGAAGTTGGCACCCTTGCCTCCGTGACCTTCGCCCAGTTCGCTGTGCAGGTAGGACTCCAGTACGAGATCGACGCGCGCGAAAAGCCCAGCAACTTCTCGACTGGATTCGTACCCCAGGGTACAACATCCATCGATAGTTACCCGGAATTCATCTATGGCACAGAGGTCTTCCAGCTCAACGATGCCCTACGCCAGAGAGCGATTGCCTTTGCAAAGACAGCCTCCCTTAACGATACGCAAGAAGCACAAGATTATCGGAAGCTCTACACCAATGCATCCGCGCAAGCGATTCCCTCGATTATTGGTTGTGATACCGCAACGTCCGACAATTGGTGGACTGGTGAGCTCCTCGGACGTGCATTCGAGAGCTTTACCAAGTTGGTCACAAATGGTACCGCGACATATTGCACGACACAGCAGGAGGACAACGCGGTACTCGAGGCACTTCTGCGTGGAAACATCGCACGTCGAACTGACTTTTCCCGAATTATGCTCATGCGCACCGGTTCTGACTTTGACCGTCCACCTCCAGGGAGGTCGGCTGCGGACAACCTATTCAACGGCTACAAGGGCGGAGACCCAGCCATAGCCAACCTTCACCTGGCAGGTGTCAAGGTCATAGAAGGCATTCTACAGGAGTGGAACAACACGTTCTCCGCGGGTGTTTCTGCTCAGAATTACATTGGTGATGTCTTGGGTTCTCTGGGAGGAGCTCCGAGTTTCGGTCCCGGTAGCATCTTTGATGGAAAGGGTGCCCCTGCAGCACCAGAAGTTATTGTGAATACAACAGCGGTGACTTCTTCTGCAGCCCGTAATACCTGGTGAGTTACAGGCAATTTCTGTCGCGTGGTGGACTAACCTAATACATGGCAAGATAAGGTCTGGCACCCTTTTACTTTTGACAGTTGGGTTACTGTTGGGTATAGAATTCAGTGTATAGGTTTAAGACTCGGGATTAGTGTGTTTTCTTATCCATATCTTTCGTTCTGAGAAAACCCCTAGACATGTATCTATATTGTGCCAGTATGAGGCAAGACAATTGCAGTCAAAATACCACGTACATTTTGGCTACTCTATCGGTTGAACTTCATGAAACGAATTCTGACTGTATAGGATGGTAGAATGTAAAAGACTTGCTGCAGTGTACTAGTCGTTGAATGTTGATCACGTAGGACAGCGGCTATATATACCGTGGGAGAATGGAGGGGCGACCTCAGTACGGTCACGGTAACACTAGCTCTTGGTTCTCTTTTCAACATCGAGGTTGAGAATCAAGTCTAATTGAAACTCTTCTAGAGAGTTTTCTATGATTTCTTCTCGCTGAGGTCCTCACGGATCATTAACTCATTTGTTGCGACTTGAATCGTAAAAATCGATGATAAAATTGCCGGCGGCTACATCCCTCTCCACACGTTATGCCCATATCTCGACAAAATGTCGAATAGTACCCGCTTAGAAGTGCCATGGGAAGAATGGGGTGCGAATCACAGTAGGGTCTTACAGGAACCCATTGGGCATACACGTTACCGGAGGTACAATGTTTATGGAATGCGCTCTATCGATGTAATGGATAAACAGGATATGTTGTTTATAACTGATTTCAACCAGGATGCCGTTCGGAAGGTCATTACGGATGTTAACCAATTCTAGACTTTAGACACGAAATGGAGACACACCGTATGCCCATCTTCTCACCACCAGTCTCCCATATCGATTTGCATGTATGCCTTTACCCCCATCATCTCTCTCCTTTACTGGGGCTATGATTAGTGGAGACACAATCATCATTCCGGTCTTACTGGTAAACAAACCAATCGTCAAATAATTAATCGTCATAAATATTGACCTTCTTCCCGGAACAACAGGATTCACAGAACAAGTGCTTATGTTACCCTGTCTATCTAGTACTGTTATTTTTACACCGATTTCAATGTTCTGTTATTTGATGCATGCCATTTTCCTCGAAGTCCTTGTTCATACAGGTTACTTTTTAAGTTTAAACACATCCTCGTAGAATGCAAGCTCTTTCTCCATAGCAGTCTTGATATTCTCAGCCTTCCTCCAACCATGCCCTTCACCTTCAAAAAGAATATAGTCTACCCGTCCACCCTTCGCCTTGATAGTCTTGACGATATCCTCTGCTTGCTCCGGCGGCACGACTGCATCCAAAGAACCCTGTTCAATCTAACCTCGACTTGTCAGAACATCGAACACGGTACCACGATTCAAAAAGAACTCACCAAAAGAGGTGCCTTAATCTTATCGGCATGGAATACAGGTGATCGTGCTTTATATACGTCAGGAACCTGAGAGTACGTTCCACCCATCAGCTTCTCCACGTTCCGGGACTCGAACTTGTGAGTGAAATCATCCAATTTCCGGAGGTCTGAGATTCCGTACATCGACGTTCCGGCCGCAAAAGCATCGGGGTAGGCAAACAGTGAAGCGAGGACTGTGAATCCTCCTGCAGAACCACCACGTATGGCAGTTCGTTTGGGGTCGATTAACGAGTAAGGTGGTTTGGAGAGCGTCTCAACAGCTAGTGCGCAATCGCGTGTGTCCGCAACACCCCACTGTCCATAAAGGTTGTCACTGATACAAAGAACTTTCAGTCAACGGGTTGGGAGGGGCTAAGAGTTAGACATACACGTATTTCCGACCATACCCACTGCTACCGGAGTAATTGACATTAATCCTGACGATAACGAAATGTAAGATGGATTTGATTTTATAGTGAAATTTGGAATACAGACCATGCCCATCCACGCGACGTGAAGAATTGAGTGCTCGCATAGTAAGCTTGATCCTGCAATGCAGTGGGACCACCATGCACATGAACGATACAAGGGGGCTTCTCATCCTTAGGAGGTTCGTACTCGGGATTAGTCGGTGGATAATAAACAATGTGAACCGGTTCATTGTTAGGAGGAACTAGTAACGTCATAGGTTGTGGCTTGGAAATAAGCTTGTTGGAGAGATCACCCTTAGGTGAGAGGGTCTTGAGGGTTGAATAGTGAGGCAATGCGTAGTCTTTGAGGCTGCATAGGACAATCGAGGCGGGTTCGTCGATCTTGGCTCCGACAAAGACGACATGATCATCCGTGACTTGGAAGACGTGTTCGATACTGACGTATGGGCACGAGATCTCCTCCAAATCGTTGCTGTGCAATGTCAGGACGTAAAGACGGCTTCTGCCATCTCGCAACGAAGTGAAGAGGACTTTCGATCCTTCCTTGTTGAGAGATGCGCCGTATCGGTTACCGAGTCTCCAAGCTGGATGACTGAAATCTTCTGCGAGGGGCTGGCTGAGAGCAAGGGACGACTTTCCGGATTTCACGTCGTAGATGTAGGGATTCTGGTATCCAGTCTCGTCACTTGCGTATTGAACACGATCGTTCGAGATCCAGATAGGATCACCAGCACTGATAGTCAGGGCCTTCCCAGCGACGTATGTAGAGTTAGATAACACGAGTCCACTTCCGTCCACCTTGAAGGAAATTGAACCAACATGAACCTCGGAGCCGTCCCAGGGCATATCTGGATGAGACCACTGAGACCAGGCAAGATGGGTTCCATCCGGGGAGAATGTAGGGGAGGTAAAGAAGTCACTTCCAGATACCAAGGGAGAAACGGTCTGGCTTTCAGTGTCAATGGCACACAACGTGTTCACTACATCGGCTGGATCTGGTTTAGTATGGTCTTCCAAGATAGCTACCAAGAAGCGATTTTGAATTGGGTGGACCACGAAGTCGGCGAAACGATGAACTGTGCTCTCTAAAACGTATCATAAGAAATTTTACTCTTCCAACCGAGGGATAACTTACCTGGGGTAACAGGGACAGGTTGGCCTCCTTCTTTCACCTTGTACACTCGTCCATCCTTGGCATTTGAGAAGTACGCAGTTCCTCCATATACAGTAGCTGCTGCTCCACCATACTAGCAGAGACACAATGAGATCGGAGAAGTATAGATCAAGAAATATGGACATGGTATCACGCACTTCGTGCACAGATGTCCGACAATTGAAGTCCCTGCCGATCACATCAACACCGTCCTCCGTCCGAACAAGAACACTACGTCCTTCCTCCGAGGGTCGTTTCTCAACATGGTAGATCACAGAAGTCACAGGGTCCACAATAATATTGTCGACACTGACGGACTGTAAAGGAATCAAGTTGGCTTGTTAACTGATCATTCCGATGAGGTCATACAGTAGCAGAGAAAGGCAATCGCACATTCGCTACTAAGGAGTCGACGGTGATGGGGGATTCCCATGTTCCAAATGGTGCAGCTTTGGGCATCCTGGTCGTGGTCGTGGTAGAGGTAGAGTGTGAAAAGCGGCAGGAACTAAGGTTCAAACCGGGATAGGACTTATGAGAGAGGACCGCATGACGCCATGGGTATACTCGTGTGGTATAGATCTGAAATGAGTGTAATTGCTTGGTACCTCTGATTGATTGTCTGAGAGTAGATCTTAGAGCGAGCCCAGATTGTAACATTCGAAGCAACGTAAAGAAACGAAAGAAGGTACGAAAGACATAGCTGTGTAAGAAGCCCTTCTCGCGTAGATCACCCTAGTTCGCTAGCGAATAACCAACCTCTCCAGCATTTTGTTTCATATGAATCAACCTGTCCAACATCTTCTTACCACGCTCATCCAAATTGTCCCGAAACCTATCTTCAGTCATCCAGTTCAACCCATGTTGTAAAATATTCCTAGCCCGGCTCGAACCGCCACGGATTGAACCCATGGTACCGTGTAGAGTGGCACGTTTCTCAGAGGGGTCGTAAGTCGCGCAGTGGAGGATGTTGGAGTTGTAGAATATTGACTCTCCCCCTGTAAGAAGGTCATGAATATGCCGTGATTGATCTATTCAAGGGATGATGCTAAAACTCGGATTGACATACGTTGGAGTGTCACTTGAATGGCTCCAGGCATATCCATTGGATCCTTGGGAGGATCCATGGTCGATGAACGGACTCTCTGTTCTGCACTACGGGGGTGATTATGGGATCCAGGTACGACGTATAGACATGTGTCGCGATATATAGCACTATTCAACAGACCACTCGTTGCATCAAACTGTACGGATAATGGTTGTCGTAGACGTACGTATTCCACTGGATCTATGTATCACAACTTGGGATAACGAGATGATTTCTCGGTTGGAGGTGTATGTCTATACTTACGCCATAGTGCCATTTCCCCAAAGCATCCCGTTCCTCTTCATCAGTCGCCGTTTCTTTGACATCATCGCGATGCCATCGTAGAGCGAACTTTTGTGTTTCCGGATTGATCAACATATTGAACAGTTCTTGTCACGACGATATCCTTATCCTTGAGCATCCATCCCTATACAATCAGTACATCATAATCATCCAACACTCACCCATCTGAAGATCATCCTCTTCGCACTCAAGAAGCTCTTTGGCGACATTAACATATGCCGAAGTATACAATTCAATCCATGCAGGCTCTCCCAGGTCTAGATGCATTAGATGTTGTACACCCCAGGAATCTGGGTTATCTTCCCCGTATGGAGGAAATTGTCGGCCTACGGTACGTCGATGAGGCCATTCACCTGTTCGGGTTTTCGAGATCGTGCGTTCTGCAGCATCCTCATACCTCGTTAGAGAGTCGAGGTCGATAAGGTCGGGGACGATCACAAAGCCTTGGGAGTCATAGGGGGTTTTCAATTCTGAAGGCATCCCAAGTTGATGGTGGTCTAGAGTCAGGTTGCACTGTGGGAAGGCCTGTTATGCGAACCGAGCTCTTTCCCCAGAATATATCGATCATTTTTTTTGGATTTGAAAGGTGTAGTATTTGGCTTCTATCTGCTATTTGAAGGAGTGTCAGTGCGACGCGACGGCCAGCTGACTTATTGCTCGTGGGCGAAACCAGATCTTTGTATCGCTCCGCGGAACGAAGTCATGGTGACAGCCTGTCCACTTTCTACAAGAATATGCTCACGTCAGATAACAGTGGTCCCATTCGAGACAGCTCGGTGCTCAGGCTCTCTACTGGCTTGGAGGCGGTCTCCTTTTTCATCACGATACCTTGCGCTCGTCACTGCCTGGTAGCACCGTCGAAGCAAGAACTCGGGCTCGTGTCCTAGGAAGAGAAATCATACAAATATTTACAGCCCGAAGATTTGGAATGCGTAGCACGCTAATACTTATTACGAACCCTATTTCTTGAGACCTCTCATTGACATTACATCCAACTCTGAAATGAATGCTACAGTACTGGGAGGACTAGCCTGCTGCTACTACCGTCATTTTAATTTCCAAAATTAGACATTGATATTACCTTAAATAGTAAGCAGACTCAGTCTTCAGTACGGTGAATCTCTGAACCTCCTGCTGGCCAAGTTTATTCTCGTCCTTGTAAGATGAGAGTATAAGTACAAGAGACCACCATTTTTATTGACGCAGCAAAGATCAAGAATCACATTCAATTTACCTGCATCTGTGTGCTTGGATCGCGAGCGTGTTTGGGAAGTTTGGGGATCAACATTGCGGCGCCCCATGTACGTCATCATTACTTCCTTCAAGCTTCAAGCTTCAATATTCAACGCCATGATCCACAGAGCATTATCCCGAGATATATTTCATGCTCAACGGAATTACTAGCTTTGTATCACTGTATATTCACGCATTCACCATTTGCACAATTATCCGTCTCTCAAATATCTATAGCCCGAGATTGATTTGCTGACGCCTGTGCAGCCATGACACCCCAAAAGACAGATGCATGCTGGAACCACGATACCAGAGTGCGACAGAAGGGGGGTGTTGGCGAGGAAAGACGACGAACGGAGCGCCAGAATAGCCCAAAAGGACCGAGTTGCTGACATAAGGTGGCCTGATTGGGTATATTCGGGGAGTGGAAGTGAGTCGCTCCGCACTGCCGCAGTTGTTGGGTGAGATAAGGCAAGGGTACATAAAGCACTGTCTCTGGCCGCGTACCCCTCTCTCACCTTCATCCTCCCTCTGATCCCCGGGAGACGACTCTTATCACTTACAACACCTCTCATTCACTCTCACTCATGATGCGTCGTTTACTCGTCGCTTCAGTCGTCGCCGCCGGTTTGGCAGGTGCCTTCGCGCACAACACACACAGTGACAGCAACCAACTTCGTCGCAAGACCCTTGGTTTCGGTCCCTCTCACCCCCATGCTACTTACCGCACTACCCCCACTGCTGCTACCTCTAGCTTTGGTGCTATCCGTGAAGACCCTACAGAGGTCGCTCGTCGTTTCATTACCGACATCACCAAGGACACCGCAATTGGCAGCACATTCGCCATTCGCAAGGATTCTTACACCGACAAGAACACTGGCATCACACACGTCTTTGCCAGACAGTACTTGGATGGCGTTGAAGTCGTAGATGGTGACATTAACGTTAATGTCAAGGATGGCGTCATTCTCTCCTACGGTGACTCGGTATGTGTAATTGATTGTTACCAACAGTTGCTTGACTAACATGCCACTTCTAGTTCTTCAGGGGTGCACCCTGGTGATCCGCTCGGCCTTCTCGCTGGCGAGCGTGATGACTTGCACACCGAATACTGCCAGAAACTCGCCGACGAGATGGAGTCTCGTGTGCAACGTATTCAGGAGCGACTCTTTGCTCAGGGTGAACAAGTCCCCATGCAACAAGTTATGCACGAGGAACAACAAGGACTTGATACTCTCCGCGATATTCACGAATGGAATTGTGCTCATGTCGAGACACCGTTCAAGATGACCGCTGAGGGCAAGTTCTCCGCTTCTTCCGAGGAGGCCTTCTCTGGACAAGCTTTGCTTCAGTTCATGATTGCAGCCACTCCCAACTCTGGTCTTGCTGAGTCCATGATGAAGAGCCCTTCAGATTACATCAACAAGATGCAGTTCACTTTCGTGCACGAGTTGACAGGAGAGAGCGTTACCCCTGCTTTCGTCATCGACAATGTTCCCGATGCTGTTAGCCCCGTGAAGGCCAGGATGGTTTACATCCAAGTTCCCGGTGACAACTCGAACAGTCTCGAGGCCGTTTGGAGAGTGAGCCACATACCTATATTTCGTTTGTAGGATTAATATCTGACTTTAAGTGTTTCAAGTTCGAAGTGGAGATGCAGGACAACTGGTATGAAGCCGCCGTGACCGTCATGGAGCCTCATCGCATTGTTTCAGTCGTCGACTGGGCTTCTGACTCTCCCATTCCCGCTCCAAAGGAGCCCAAGACTCTCCCTCCTGCCACTTACAACGTGTTTGGATGGGGCGTCAACGATCCCACCACAGGAAACCTTACCATCGAGCACGAGAACTTCGATCACCTCGCTTCTCCTGTTGGTTGGCACTCTCTTCGAGCCTACAATGACCCTGCTACTGTCAAATCTAAGTCGAAGGATGGCTGGAGTAACACCACCACCACATGGGGTAACAATGTCTTCGCCCACGAGAACTGGGAAGGAAGGAATGCTTGGGTTGAGAACTACCGACCTGATGCTGGCAAGAACATGACCTTCCACTACGCCTATGACCCTCAGCCTACTGACAAGACTGAGGCTATGGACGAGGCCAAGAAGTTCATCGACGTCGCTGTTACCCAACTTTTCTACACCGGTAACATGATTCACGATCTCTATTACCGTTACGGTTTCGACGAAGTCGCTGGTAACTTCCAACAGCACAACTTCGGCCGTGGTGGTGAGGAAGGTGATGCCGTCATCATGAACGCTCAGGACGGTAGTGGTTTCAACAACGCCAACTTCATGACTCCTCCCGATGGCCAGAACGGTCGTTGCAGAATGTACCTCTGGAATACCGCTAACCCTTACCGTGATGGTGACCTCGAGGCTGGTATCGTCATCCACGAGTACAGTCACGGTCTCAGCACTCGTTTGACTGGTGGACCTGCCAACTCTGGCTGTCTCGGTTGGGGCGAGTCTGGTGGTATGGGTGAAGGTTGGGGTGATTTCCTGGCTACCACTATTAGGAGCAACAGCACCTACTCGGATTACGCCATGGGTGCTTGGGCTGCCAATCGTGATACTGGTATCCGTAACTACGTCTATTCTTTGGTGAATATTTTCCCACTTTACCTATCCATCCCTTTTGTTGATCTTGCATTTTCAGAACGAGACCATCAACCCCTCGACATACAAGACCCTCGACAAGCCTGGCTACTGGGGTGTCCACGCCATTGGTGAAGTTTGGGCTGAGATCCTCTGGGTTGTGTCCAACCGACTCATCGCCAAGCACGGTTTCTCCGACTCGCTCTACCCACCTTACCCTAGTGATGATGGTGCTGTCCCGGAGGGCAATTTCTACCGTCCTCAGGAGTTCACCGCCTCTGGTGTGAAGAAACCTTTGATCCCCAAGCACGGAAACTCTCTCATGTTCCAGTACGTATCCCAACTACCCTGTGATACCTGAATTACAAGTGCTAACATTCATTCTTTCTCCAGACTCGTCTTGAACGGAATGAAGCTTCAACCTTGCCGACCTTCGTTCTTCGATGCTCGTGACGCTATCATTGCTGCAGACCAAGCCCTCACCAACGGAGAGAACTTCTGTGATCTTTGGGAAGGATTTGCTGCTCGTGGTCTCGGTCCTGATGCTCGTGTTGACGGCAGGACCCCTTGGGGTGGAGGAGTTCGTACCGACGATCACTCCGTCCCCAAGACCTGCAAGAGCGCAGAAGACCCCATCCCCGAGCCTGAGCCTGAGCCCACGCCGACACCGGATCCTGGTGAGGGTGATGATGATGATGACTTCCCTTGGTTCTGGTAGACGTTCTGAGTATTTGGGACTCCTCTGACTCTACAGTCGCACGTGTAATATAGAGCATTGTCTGTTTGTTTTTCTGTGTACTATTACTTTGGCATGGCATTCTGGATTTATACATATCTTACGTTTACGCTTAAAGTCCTTGCGTTTGACATGTGAACGGTTGCATGCCCCAGTGAATTGGTTATTCACTGGCATCTACTTCTTTGACGGTGGGATCTTCCAATTTCAATCTCAATCTGAGGAAGATGGTACAGAGCCTCGAGTACCGCCCTTTGTTGACCCCAGTCAAGTCAAACGCAGTTCTTCCCGCAGACGTTGAGAATGGATAAACGATACACACAAGCGGCATCCTCCGTCCCGAAGACAATTTGACGAATTTCCGAAGGGTTGGCAATGAGTGTTAATTATGAAATGATGATCTCTGGGCGCGGAGGCGAGAACGGAGAACGGCGGCAGGTGGGTCGCCAAAAAGCCTCTTAGCGGCTTAGCTCTCAGCCACAATTGCCAGTGACCCACTGAGTATAAAGGACGGCTCTTGCCTATTGCCAGCACACTTTGTCTTTGTCGTTTGGACCCTTTTGACTCTACTTGCTGTTTTGACTCTGGCGAGTAATCTAGGTTTTGGGTATTGTCCGGCAGTCCCGTTTAACCCTCCCCCATTGCCAATCTAGGTGTCAGGTTTGATAGTAACAATAGCTGGTGCAGAGCCTTATAAGAGGATCATCTGCACTCGGTTGTTCGCTACTACTCAGCCTCACCACTCTGGACACGCACGCCTCCTGTCCTGCACGTTGTTTTCAAGATTTACCTTTCTCGTCGCTAGTGCTAATTAGCAGGTGGTCCGTGAGGGGTCTATTTCACATGCGCTATTTAGCTGCAATTTTGCAAACTTCAATTTCGCGCAATTTTGCGTTGAATAGATCTATTTTGCACACATAATTACGGCAAATTTGCATTCTAAGTGTCCCAATCTGCGACTGCCTCGCTCGAAGCTAAGATTGATTGCTCCTTCTCTTTCTGCTTCTCTTTCTCCTTCTCCAGCGCCTCCCTTTCTGCCTGAGCCTTCTGACGAGGGTCTCCATCTTTACCATCATCCGACAGGAAATAGCGGAAATCATCGATGCGCCAATGCTTCTCCACATCGAAACTATCGCCGTTCACACCTTCCGTATTGAGGTCTTTGGGTTTGTCTACCCATGAGAGATCGTCCGGTTGAGTCGTATCATCATCGTCTGCATCAGTTGCTCTAACCTGAGACTCAGTTCGTGTCTCCGCTGAATTCACTTGTTGCGCAGTGACATCGGCTCGTGAAAGCGGTACTGTGCCTTGTTTCTTGTAATTTCCGGCTTTGTCTTTGATGTTGCACCATGCGACAGTTACTGGACGTGCTGTTCGTCGAGGCTAAGTATCGTTATCAGAATCGAAGGTATTTTAAAAGTAAGAGTTGAGAACATGATTACCTTATTCTGCAATTGGTGAGCTCCACGGATGATCACGAGATTTTGGACAGTTGACACTTTCTGCCTGTTTCGTCGAGAACTATTGAGCCAACCCACAGTTGACATTGCTCGCTCATCAACTACGGAGACTGGTGTGATTGAGTTGATTTTCACGCCAATAGCCTATGAGTTTCTTAGGGTAAGTGCTACTGCATGATATCAAATGCCAACACTTACCGCTAATACATCACCATCTTTTCCCGCTGTCCGCCCGATATGTTGGTACCAGTCTCGTACAGACTCGGAAGGTTTGATGGGTCGATCAAACGGTGGTTTCGCTTCAACAAACGCCTCGTATTGCAAGTCTAACGCCTCTTTTGCTTCCCTTGGCGTACGACCTGCAAGGTTCGGGTTCCGCTCTGTCATCAGAGCACGGGCTTCGGTGAGAGAACGCCCTTCAACTGTGTACGCATCACCATACTCATGCTTAAGAAGTGACCGGAGACCCTTCTTGACGTATTCTTTGATAGTATCCTCGGGTTTTCGGACATGGGCTGGTTGTGAGGTAGATCCACGGACAATAGTAATGGATGGGATTGCTAGTGGGTTATGATGTTGGAGGACAGCAGCAGTGCGATATTCTGTATAAGTAGGGTTAATCAACCTCAGTGATAGGATGACTGAGAAAGAAACTATACCAGGATTCAATGCAAAGGCAAGAATATAGACATTTGAAGCATCTTCATTTTCAATTAAACTCGAAAAACGGGAATTCGTAATTTGTCGTATTTTGGTTTGTAAAGTTAAGGGATACTTGGTGGGAAAGCGACGAAAGATATCATTGAGGTGGGAGGTAATGGCAAGCCAGTAGATGTAGACACTGGCAGGGGTTGTTTCATGTCCCTCAAGGCATTGAATTGCACGGGCAAAGGGCATGAGAATTGTATTGAGGAGTCGGAGCTGTCGTTCAAAATTCCAAATGAGGTCATCATCACCGTAGATGGATCTCAGAACCTAGGTAAATGACAAGTGAGTTAAATTGAAGCCAAAGATATATAATATGTACTTACCGAGTCCTCGTCAATTGCATATTCGGGTTTTTGTGCAACAGATTTCAATGCCTGACTACCCCGAAGCACTGACTCAATAGACCAATAGATTGCCCCAAATCTCGTCTCGCCAATCGTTTCAAGACCTCGAGGAATATCTTGTTCAATACGCTCATAATCAAACCAATCGAGAGCATAAGTAGAGCGTGACATGAACGAGAGCAAGTCACGTAACGTTGATATGCGCTGTAAAATAATAATTTGTGAGTTCCTACACAGGAAGTAGAGATTAACAATATCTCACCTCTTTGAATTCATCAAGCTGGCAAATATCCTTGCAAGCGTTGTGTAAATTATGGCAAGCATCAGGCATGTTGATGATCCATGGAAACAAACGCTGTACCCGTTTCCGAGCACCGCGTGTGTTTTTTGTATCATCAGATGAGATACCACTGAATCGATGTGGACCAATCTTATTAATCCACTAAAAATTAAAGTGAGTATGTCAAGGGTCAGAGTTATCATTCAAAACCATAGACAAACCTTGATCAGAATATCAGCAATGTAGTCAGCAGTCTGGCTTAACCTCGAGACATCATTCAACTCAAGGCAGAATGATTCATTGTGAGGGGTAGTTACATGCACAGACCAAAATTTATATTTACGAAGCTTCCCCCCATCAAAAGTGATGGTTAGATCACGACAGGTACGTAGATACTCAAGTTGCATATCCCGAACATTAAGCGCATAGGAGGGGATGATGCTATCTTCAAGAGTTGTGACAGATGGCAGTGAAACCTTGTTATTGAGGGTTGATACGAAGTCCTGAAAAGAACGATGACCTATAACATAAGGGGGGATGCCACAGTTAGCTACCAACTCAGTAAGACGAAGATTGATGTCCTCATGGAGAGCCTTTAGACCATCCTTCATCCACTTGTTAGTCGGCAACTTTCCCTTCACGGTGTCATGATGGGACTTGGAGGGTGATCGGTGTCGTTTGTCTGGATTGACAAGAGCGATCGGTTCTGAGTTGTTGTACTCAGGGCGTTTGAGAGGCGGAGCGTCAGTGAAGGCAGCAGGATCCGAAGCGGAATCTGAACGTGCTCGTTTCCCCATTGCAGAGAAGCCCAGCCGTTTGCGTAATCGTAATTGCGCTGCTTCATCGAGTTTTCCATCCTTCAATGCCACCTCCATTGCTTGCGTGACAAGTTCATGCCCGCCAGTGAGCTTTTCGAGCCAGCCGCAATCAACAACATGCTTGAGGACCCGCGCTTTATCACGATTTGGACCGGCCCAATGGCCGTTGCAGCCAGCGCTGGCTACACAACGAAACATGACCTTCTGCTTGGGGTCATCCACACGATAGCAGCGCCGGCTGACTTTGAGGAGAATGGGAGAAATCTTGACCCCACCCGTGCGATTATCATCGCGTTCGTCCAAGTCCTCATAACGGGGATCGTCGGTAGTCGACAATGCTTTTGTATCCGGTTTCTTCTGTGGTGCCTTCGTACCACGTGCCTTCCTGCCAGTACTCCCACTCTGGACCGGAGACTGCGTCGATATGACAAGGGCATTATCAGCCTCCGCTAAGTTATTGGGTAACTAATTGAGTAGACATTAGTTAGTATACCATTATTTCAAAGGTTTTACAACAATTCAACTTACCGGCTTGTTGTATGCATGATATACAGCTCGGCATGACTCAAGGGAGTCATGAAGCCATTTGAGCAGTATGGTGTTATTGACAAACCTACTTAAGTAAGTTTTGAGCACCGAAGGAAGGCATTGAAAGTTCGGGCTGCGCGCGTGAATATGGAACACGCCCGTTTCACGGCTACCAAGGACAACTTCGAGTTCCCGATTAATAGCACCTTCTTCTCCTGCAATTTCTATCCATTCGGGATCCGGGGCAAAGGGATTCAATCCAGAGTAAGCAGAAGGATCATGAGGGAGATTATCCGGAAGATGGGTGATGTAAAGCGAGAGGGTACGAAGACGAGCATCAACCGACTCAACGTCCATGCTGTCGATTCTCAGGCTGTCGAAGAAGAACAGAAGCAAGGGATCACAAATTACTATATTTGTCAAACTGCTGATGGAGTCAGGGCATTATTCTACAACGTTCCGAACAGTTCGGTCTATTTTGCACCTATTCAACACCCCTCCCCATACCCCTTGCTATTCTGCACGCTATTTTGCGCTATTTTGCACTGCTAAATAGCAGGCGCTAATTAGCATACCACTCTTTCCCGGAACACTACTCGTCGCTATTGCAACTTCCCTCTCTCTTCCCTTTCCAATCGATTTGGACTTTGTTGCACCACTCTTCCAAAACTTTTACTTCTGGCAAGATCACGCATGGCGGACGTTCAGTCTCCTCTTCCCATCCCTTCGACCTCGACGACGAACGAACTCTCCGCAGATGAAGAGAGGGCGCGCCGTCGTTTGGTGTACGATGTTGTCACACAGAATCTCAAGGCCTTGGGCGCTGTCTCATTAGAGGAGTACCTTGCCTCGGATTCTGTCGGTGAAACATCCACATCCAAGAGCTTCATCATCTTCATCACCATTGGCCATAACTCCGTCTGCGGTCAAGATCGAAGACGACGACGACGGCGAAGTGGCCAATCTTTCCCGGGCCGCTCAGGATGGCACTGTTAATATCTCGGTTGCCGACGACGTACCCACAGAAGCTCGGCCAGATTCCGCCGTTGTCTCCAACTCCAAGTACAAGTTCTCCGACACTGGCGATGAAGATGAGGCAACTCATCCCTGTGTCTTCGAGATGTCGGAGATGATTGTGGTAGGAAGCAATGGTACAGTGACTCCTTATTGGCTTGCAATAAAGGATCCTAAAAACACAGGCCGTTCGTTTCTCTTTCACCCATCTATTTGTATTTCATGATGTTGACGGTGGTTATACTTCGCAGTGTGGGGTTGTGCTTTTAGGGTCCAAGTCTCGGATAAGGAATGGCGAGTGTGGTCTGTTGATACCACATACAACGATGCTGCCGAGGCCCAGATTGCATGTTGTCAGTTGTATCAGGAAGATATTCTCGAATATCTTAAACGAACCGCCTCCTGTATCTTACCTTGGGCAACATGTTACTCGAGCGAACCCGTACCAGATGAATTACAGGAGGAACCAACTTGGACCGTACAACAATATTTTGAGACCCTACCGAGACCGTTCCCCGAAGATGTTGGTGATAAGACAGCAAACGAAATCAATGCTCCCTCATGGTTCAATTCGATGCTGCAGATTTCTCGCGGAAGTCGACTCGTGGCGAATTTCATCTGGACTGAGTCGACGACGCATGGTTGTAAGGGCCTTCATTACCACTGGTGTCGATTTACATGCTCACGCCACTTTTTTGTTACGTCTCTTCAGTGCATGGATGTCTTTTACGACTGACAGCACCTGGTCAATGTAGATCATACCTGGTCGCCTCTAGATTTCCGAAGCGAGCTGAAGCGAAAGCTGCTGTGTGCCTTCTAGGCTATGTCGGAAGGCGTTGGCGAATTCATGCGGACCCTTGCCAAGCAAGTCGAGGATCGCTTACCACCTGAAGTTCGGAAACGAGTAACGAGTTTGTATCTTCCCACTCTGATATCTGAATGTCGCAAGAAACGCCCTGAGATTGAACCCGTGTTTGAACATGTCATCGAGGATGAATGTAAGCGGAATATTTGTATTCGACTCTGTTCACAGTTGATGCTTATCGTTTATTTTCTTAGGTAACGGCTGCTCCTTGACAATTACTTTATCGAATCCAGCTAATCCAGAAAGTCGGACGTATACTGTTCCTGCAGAATATCGTACTCGGAATGATGCCAAGATCGCTGTGGTCGCGCAGGCCGTTAACCAGGGCGTTCTCGACTTCATAGGGTTCGACTCCCGTGCACTTTCGCCCAATCATAACGCAATAGCTTCGTCCTCCACGCCTGTAGGTAACAAACGAAAATATGAGACGCCTAACGATAGTCGAGCCTCTACGCCTGGAAGTACCTCTGATGGTCGACGCAAACGACGGAAATACTTCACTGAAGGAAGTTCGAATCAATCGCCGCAACCCATGAATCATCATAGTCCCCAGAGGTCTAATCATCGGCGACAGTCCTCTTCTCATAGCGGATATAGGCAGCCTTGGTCAGGACCGACACCTCCAAATCATTATTCTAATATTTATCCAACTCAACCGCATATTCAATATCAATCACCCATGTCTAATGTTCCTCCTTCATATGCTCCTCCATACGGTTATTCTACAGGGACGTATCCGCCTAATTCAAACCCCTATGCAACGAACGCACCTTCTGGATCTTATTATGGTGGTCCTCCTATGCAAGCACAACGTAATGCACTCTCTCAGCCTCCTTCAGTCAATCCTCACTCGTATCAACCTGCGCCAGCTACCTCTGTTATGCAGCCTTATCCTAACGGCATAGCTTCTCAAATCCCACCTCGGAATCCTGTCTATATGCACCCTCCTATGCCACCTAACGTCGGCTATCCTCAGCCATCCAACGCAACGTATTCTCAGCCGTTTCAGCCGTATCCTTCAATGCCTTATCCTTATCCTCAACAATATGGTTATCCCGGTCCCACTCCTGGTGCAGTTCAACCAACGGCTGCTATCCCGTACGTCAATCAGTCTTCTACAAGTACATCTTCGCAAACCATCTCATCAGCCCAAGTTTCGTCGCAAGTCGTAGTTAAGGCTCCGCTGCCTCCGAAACCTAGCTCCGCGACCGAACGCAAACCTGTCGTGAAACGAGTGGCTTCTCGACCGAAACCTTCTAAAGCTCTGGGTGGTAAAGTGACAGTGGCCGTAGAGCCTACGCCACAGTCGAGTGTCACTGAGTTGTATGGTACGGCGTTGTATAATTTCTGGAGACGTATGCTGAATTTAAAATTTGAAAATATCAGACTATTGTCGATCCTCTGGGCTGGCCGTTCCAGAGTTTCGCAATGAGATTGTTACAGAAAGTAAGGGCGAAAATAGGCACAAGGTATGGGTCATGATCGGGAACAAGAGACTAGAAGTAACAACGACATTCGTAAGTCTGAGTCAGGGTCAAGAGAGGGTAGCTAGGCAAGCTTTGGTACAACTACAAGAAGGATCCTAAGTACTTACAGAAACTGTTACTACTAAATGTTCCTACAGTGTCACGGTGTTTCTTAGTGTATCAATCTGGGACTGCAAAGTTATCAGAGACAGACATGTCATACATTGCGACTTTCTACACATGCTGCCGTTGACACCAAGGAGGAATTCACTGCTAAAAATTGTGGCCCCATCCGGCTCGTCGGTCAAAACGGGAGTAGCCTTCGTTCGAAAGTTATTAACCCACGACCTGCATGATGTCTCGACGCACAATGACCATCTGCTGTTCAGTAACTTCAAGGCCTCCTTTCCTTGAATACGATGATACTGTACGAGGCGTTGGAAATCGCGGCCTGTAATCTGATCCAATTCATCATGAGACTCTACATCCACTACATTGGTTTTGAGTGCATAGCGTGCAGCCTCTTTAGCTTCGTTGTGCAGACTATAGTGTAGAGCGATCGCGTATATGCGAACTGACAAGAACGAAGGGGATATAAGGGTCCGCCGTAAAGTGGCAAGAGACGATAGCATATCGTATTTATATGCGACTTCTATGACACCCTTGAAATCGTCTATAGATTCGAATGAAGGATCGTCGCATGGATATAGGAAACGAAGGAGGCGATCGATGATTATCGCTGCCTCTGACATCGCGATGATGGGTCTGTTATCCTCATCCTTTGTTTCTTCTACTAACGAGTCCTGTGCAGTTTGGGGGAGTTGGAACGCTGTCCTCCAGAATGAGGAGGATAGGGAAAGGATGTTCTTGTATACCCGAAAATCGGTTGGTTCCGGATCGCTTGATCGTAATACTACATCTGCGTCCTGTGCATCGAAGGGAGATAAAGCTATCTTTGCCATGTTCGCGATGTTAGCAATGCTAATGAGATTTCTGAGAATGGCTAACTGCGATGATGATAGTGCTAGTGAACGTTTGATCATGGAACGAAGTAACAAGCCTTTATCTGTATGAAGCTTTCGAATCAGCTGACACCTGTTTGCCACATGCGGCGAGAGACCATGGGAACTCCAAAGTAGCATATTCGGTCAGGATCGAGTTTCATACTTACTCCACCATGCACTGAAGATGGAAATGGCGTTGCTGGAACTCCTCGTGATGTATACTGGTCCAAAGCGCTATATATACTGAAATGACATGTAAACTCCTCCTGATTGCGTGATTATGTGGAATTGAATGCTCATATAGGCTCATACGCTAGTCAATCTAGGTCGAATCTCCACTTAAAGGAACGCCTACGAGGAGGAGGGCGAATACATTGCTATCTCTACCCGCTACACTATGGCCCACCCTTTCCACAAGTGAGGAGACGACGACAGTACCTTCTAGAGCATATACTCACCTCGATTTGACCTGCAGAGAGCCCGAATTCGAAACCCTCCAACTTCATGCTGGTCAAGAGAAGGATCCCGCGACGAATGCCAGAGCGCCTCCAATCTACGCGACCTCCAGTTACGTATTCAATGACTCTCAGGTAAACATCACTAAGTTGCAACAACCTTGAATATCTTTTGATCTTCCGTCCTACTTCAGCATGCCGCAGATCTCTTCGGACTAAGGTTTGTGTTTATGATGCTATATTTAGCTTCTATGTTTGTTCATGCATCGCAGAGCCTTCGGAAATATCTACTCTCGTATTGGTAATCCAACCGTCGTAAGCTTGCAAACCATTGTATGTCATTTATTGATCTTTGATACGACCGCCCTAGTCCAACGACATAGGATGTCTTTGAGAAACGTATGGCAGCACTCGAAGGCGGAGTAGGTGCACTTGCGGCTTCCAGTGGTACTGCTGCGCAATTTATGGCCATTTCTACCATCGCTGGAGCAGGCGACAACATAGTCTCTAGGCAAGGATTCTCTTTACATTGAGGTGCAATCCACTTACTCGAGCTTTCATTACAGTTCCTCCTTATACGGCGGAGTAAGTGGACTGGCTCGTAAAACACAACATTTGCTCATCATATCGCTTACGCTATCAAGACTTACAACCAGTTCAAAGGTTTGACTCGTTGTTACTAGATGACACCAACCTCTCGATTCTGATGGCTTAATTAGTATTCTTCAAGAAGTACAATATCGGGGTGAAATTCGTTGTTGGTAGTGACCCTGAGGCATTTGCGGCCGCCATCGATGAAAAGACCAAAGCAATTTATGTCGAAAGTATCGGTAACCCAGGCTACAATGTCGCTCCTCTACCAGAGTTGGCTAAGGTACGTCTTGTTTGAATCACAGCGTATGGAAGTACTGATAGGACCTGTGTTAACAGATTGCACACGACAACAAGATTCCTCTCATTGTCGACAATACATTCGGGCTTGGAGGTATTCAATTTGATCCTAGTTCAACTCGTGATATCTAAATGTTCTTAGGTTACCTCATTCGTCCAATTGAGCATGGCGCAGATATCGTCGGTAGGTTTTTCACAAATTCGGTGAATACCGTCAACCATCTGAATAAGGACATAGTGCATAGTGCCACGAAATGGATCGGTGGACACGGTACAACCATTGCTGGCGTGATTGTTGATTCTGGTAAACCGATTTTCTCATTTTCGAGCAATAGTTATGCTCATCCACTTCATCCATCAGGAAAATTCGACTGGGCAGGATCTGGTAAATTCCCATCCTTCACAGAGCCCTCAGAGGGCTACCACGGATTGAAGTTCAGCGAGACCTTCGGTTCTCTTGCTTTCATTATCAGGGCTCGAGTCGAAGTCCTGCGTGATCTCGGTTCTACACTCAACCCCTTCGCGAGCTTCCTTCTCCTTCAGGGATTGGAAACGTTGAGCTTACGTGCAGAGCGACACAGCCAGAATGCACTTGCTTTGGCTCAGTGCGTATTCAATCATATACACAGCTTACGATGGGTTACTTATCTTCTCTCGAATCTTCTTTAGATGGCTTCAACAGCATGAGAAGGTTTCTTGGGTCTCATATCCTGGTCTGGAATCACATCCTTCACATCAGCTCGCTAAACGCTTGTTCCGACCCAACCTATTTGGAGGCGTTCTCAGCTTTGGCGTCAAGGGCGATGCAAAAATTGGCAGTAAAGTAGTCGATAGCCTCAAGCTTGCAAGCAACCTTGCTAACGTTGGTACGTAACATTTCTACTATCTATTATGTCTTGATCAACATTCCGACCGTTATACTACTTGTCCAGGCGATGCCAAGACACTCGTTATACACCCAGCCACAACGACTCACTCTCAGCTCAGTGTTCACGAGCAAGCGGAAGCTGGAGTAACTCCTGATCTCATCCGGGTAAGCATAGCTTACTTATGACACCAATGATTTATCTTAATTTCTCTCTGTTTCTTAGGTATCCGTTGGTATTGAGAATATTGCAGACATCGTCGCCGATTTTGCTGAAGCGCTGAAAGTGGTCCTGTGAGATGCATAATGGTTTCATGCACAGGAACGCAGATAAGTAAGGATTGGATGCTAAGTTGTTTGTATCATATTGTACTATACTCCTCTACCGATATACCACACCTTCTCCAACGGGACCATGAAATAAAGGGATGTATTGACCCCAGAAATAGGTACGAGGATTGTCTCTTAAGTGATTTTAGTTGCGCGCAATGTACCAGCCATATCATAAAATCGTCGTTGTTTCTTGAAACACATCAACACAAAAGTCAGGACTCATATGCAATGAATATATTCGTACATACTTATTTGATCTAACACCTATAACATCGCAATCGCATTCAAGTTCCTACGTCATCCTAAGATCATACAAATAGCTATAGGTACCAGATGGTCCGTGAAACCGACACGGCTAACCCTAACTTAACGATGTCTTCTACGCAGCTGAAACTCAGTGTAAGTCTCGCATAAATTTCGTAATAAAGAACTTGCAAGACGTGTGCCAGAGGAAAAGTGTAAGCTAGAGGTAGCTGAGTCTAGGACGTTTGCCACCAGTTCCTAAGGCAGAGGAGTAGATAGATTAATAAGTCATCTATACTGATTTCAAGTTCGTGAGCGGGTGCGGTACGAAGAGAATGGAAAATGGAAATATAAGAATGTAAAATACTCGGAATAATAAGCCCGAGCTTGCTAGCGGAGTCGATGAGAAGTCTGGAGCCTCGGGAGTACTATTAAAGGAGAAAAGAGAACAGGGAGACTCGGAGAGGAAGCAAATAGAAATGATGATGACGAAGAGAGGAGGAAGTGCCTAAATAGGTAACAACATGGATAAATCGGGAAATGGCTGTGGATCGAGATCGAGAACGGTCGGCTTGAAAATAGATTCACACTTATCAAAAGAACAATATTTGTAACTTGAATTCAATATTAATGTTGTTTAAGCAGTACTAGTACTGATCCTAGTGGTATTGTACAGAAAGATGGGACATTGGAAGCCGCCAAGGGGGATCAGATGCATTCCCTATCCGTGTACTATGTAGACAACGAAAGCTAGCTGTTACTTTATGGTACTGCAATCAGCTATGCTAATGTTGAACGTTGAACGTTGAGACTCGAGGAGATACTTACCGTTATGGGAAGTCTAGCCTGAGGTCGGACCAACTATAATCCGTACTAGCTTGACGGGTTCTGACTGGGCGCTCCGAGATGCTTCTTCCGCACCCATTTGTATAGGCTAATATTGGGTCGCTTAGTTGAAGAGTCTATACTTCCTTTCGTCTTCTCACTTTGCATCTGTATCTACTATGGCTAGTAAATACCATTGCTCTTTCCTTCGACGATTTCCAACTGACGTCCTCTTGAAGCTTTTCCGTATTCCGACGCTGAGCTCGAGGCGGTCGGGTTGCTTGGTGATGGTGAGTCATTCATTGAAGGGCTAGTTTGTCGTCTCGTGCAGGGAGTGCCGCCGTCTTCTTCGAAGAGATTAGCGATTAATCCAGAGAGGAGGGGAAGGCACCCCTTCCCTCTCTCTCAATCAACTACTCTATATTCTACTTGACTCGTGTTTCTTCCTCGTCCTTCTCCCCCCTAGCCCGCTACGCAATGTCGGGCTTACCTTCTTTCTACAGGCGTATCCGAAAGCGCGAAGCAGGTACTGGAAACCATGAGATTGTATCCGGGGATTTTGAGCGAGTCGTTTGTGTTCATCTTGCGTCTGTACCACACTTATCGTTTTCCGTCCAGAGCTCCCCCTCAAAGCGCTCGAGTGTCTCAACCTCGAAACCGAGTTATCCGAGAGCCCTGGTTCGCCCCCCCTGCCTATATCCCCATCTCTTAACGACGGGACCTTAGCGTCCAGTCACTCCGCCCTCTCTATGGCTAGCGAAGCTACTCTCTTCTCCGAGTTTGCTCCCTCCCCCCTTGAACGTACATCATACTATAACGGGCTCACACACGATGGCAGCCATCCCCTTCTTGTCTACCGATCTGACTACAACACCAAGCCCTTCAAAAAACCATCTGATAAATATGTTTCTCTCCCCGTCAAATCTGCCCACGGAGTCTTCGACACACCGCTCGAACAAGGTTTGGATCACTACTAGCCTCCATATTGTGGATATCATCAAGGATCGGAAAATCAACCTGGTGTCAGTCGGGACAGCTCGTTTCTTCACTAACCCGACGGAAGAAGGACGGGAGGGGAGTCTTGGTCCGGTCGTCATCTGGATTGGGGTCAAACCTGGTACCACCTCTCCCAATACGGCTCACGAAGCCTCCCAAGAGATTCTTGCCTATCTGAAGAGCGAAGGAATTAAGGGTGTCGAGGTGGAGTGGAAAGAGTCACTTCTCCAAAAGCTGGCAGGACCCCCCTTGCTGCAGGACCCCTGAAAATACCCCAAAATGCCGTCCGTTGACAACCGTGTTTATCTCGGGACTCTCGGGACCTTTGGGGGCCCAATTTTTCTCGATAATTCGTAACAAGCATCTCCGTAAGCTCCAGAGGGCCTTATCACATTTCGCTCTAGAATTCGGTCAGACCTCGCCTGGTGCATCCTTCTTACTTGTGGGTCCTGGTGTGTTGGATGGCGCCGGCGTTTTGGATGGTACGCTACTCATTAGGGTTTCCGGACTGACCGCAAACAGGCTCGGATGGACGAGAGAAGGTCAGGATGAGTGTGGTTGGGATACGAAAGGATTCTTGCCAAAAAAAATGATTACATGTCAGTGCATGTTACAGTTGTTTCTCAGTGTTGTAATTGTGCTACATATATCATGTCCACCCTTTTCATGCTGTGCAGACTTTGTTTCCGAACACGAAATAAAACGGGACAAAACTAATCCTTCTCCGAAGGGTCCCGCCACTTATAACTTAGAATTCTCATAGGAGTGAGTACCTGTAGTTATGTCACACATAATGAATGCGATACAGCTAGCGCTACGCCAGAGTGACCTTGTTAACTTCAACGATGACTCAGCGAGACCGACTCGGAGAGGCACTGAGACTATCTGAGACTGAGCGGGCTGAGACTCCGTATCTCGTTCTTATTTAGATACGTGTCAGAGCCCGAGAGTAGGACGTCTTTTCGATGCCCCCCAAGAAGTCCAAGGTCAAACATAATCAACCCACGAAGTCTCAGGCTGAAGTATCGTCAAGTAAGTACATACTACTATTACTTATATTGAATAATACTAATCATCCCTTTCGCATCTTAACATGAAATGTAGAAACTTTGCCAGCTCAAATACCCAAACTAGCTGATCTACCTCCCGAGCTATTCGACGAGATTCTATCTCACCTCCTTGTCATTCCACTGGACTTCTATTATGACACGTTCTACGATACGAAATATGGATCGCTACCCCACCCCAAGTTCCGCGAAAGAACTGATGCGTTGCGTGCTCTTGCTGGAACCTGCGCGGCTCTGAGAGCGGCGGCATATCATCGCCTTTGGAGTAGACTTGACATTTGTTTTATACCCATCAAGTCATCAGGGACTTGGTATAAGTATGTCATGCAGAGTATCCAAATCAAAGCGAAGGGTGTCATTAATTCATCCGACAATCTGAAGAATAGCATCAGGTATGTCAATCGAATCTGTGTCATACAGAACATGTGATGATCTGATTTACTCTCAGAAATATCACTCTTATGCTCTCGAAATCAGACGTGAAGGAAACTATGACAGCCCTTGCAAGGCTGTTCTCCGTCTTACCAAATCTTACTACTATTCAAGTGGTGACTTGCAAGATACCAGGGGATTTCACCAAAGCCATGCAAGGCATCGTCCTGCCAAATGTTCGAACTGTCGTAGTACCCACGGATTGTCACGCTGTCCTCAAATCATGCCCCAATGCGACTCATGTCCGCTGTGCTGGTGGTACAGGCATCACTCTTGTTGGATCACTGAGGGCCTGTAAATGCGAGAAATTGGACGGGATGATTGATTGGGTGAAGGATATGAAAGTTGTTGATAGTAAGTCACATCTACTACCTGGTCTTGAGATACGCTCACAAGCGCATGATATCTTTAGGGCTAGTAAAAAATGCACCGAACCTTCGCGAAATCGAAATACGCAGGCCTGTCTCATGGGGACTTGGTATTCTCACACAAAACACCACTCCTCAACAATGGTCACAAGTCATCCCGAAGCTGGCTCAGCTCCAAAAGCTTAGAATCATCGTACTGAGTTTTCCGGGACAAGAAGAGATTCCTTCTGACAGGGTCTCCATCGAGGCAGCCCGTGTTGTCCTGAAAAATTCTGCTCTGAAAGAGAAAGAAGAGAGAAAACTGATCATTCGACGGGTGATTGCCCAGCATAATTCAACAGTTGACCATGCTGATGGTCAAGTCGGTGATATCATCTGTAGTTGTGTAGAAGAGGTATTCTACTAGTACTGTAAAGTCACGGTTTTACTTGGTCTTCAATTGTGATTAGTCCTTGGCCATGATATACATCCACTCGCAGCAGAAATTCGGATACTGAGTACGACTATCTAATCTTGCCATGGTCCACTGTTCACCAGCGGTGCCGAGTTTCCGATACCCACACTGATTGATCTCGTTATGGTGCCGCTTAAGATCGCCTTCATCACTCTCTGCTAGCAACCACATTGACAGGATTTTTAATCTCACCATACAGTACGTACTCTTTCTGCTGTCGCATAATGATCAGGGACTCAAGCAAGGGTCTCTACAAGGGTCATGGCTGAACAGTCAACTCATACTTCTGCGTCTTTTGCCTATGCCAATGCAGACATCATTCTACGATCTGGTGACAGGGATGCCGCGATGGATTTCCGGGTCCATCGCTTGATTTTATCCTTAGCATCGCCCTTTTTTGAGACAACATTGTCTCTTCCTCAAAACCCTGCTCAGGATACCCAGATACCAGTCGTGAATATGGTAGAGTCATCTGAGGTGATCGATGCGTTACTCCGCTACATCTACCCTATCGCCAACCCATCCATCGAAATGCTCGAAACACTTTCCCAGACACTCTCTGCGGCCATCAAATATGATATCGATATTGCCGTTCAAGACTTGAGGAAACGTCTTGTCCACGAGAGCTTCTTGCAATCCTCACCCCTTATGGTGTTTGCAATCGCGCTCAAACTCGATTTGAAAGAAGAATTGCAAATTGCCACTAAACAGGTGGTCCGCACGAAAATCACAGACGTGGAACCGTTTGAAGAGCTAAAGGATATTGATGCTTATCTCTATGCCCGGTTGGTTCGACTATGGTCGCAGCGGTGTTCCCAAGCTGTTGACATTGCAAATAAATATCCAAAGTTTTCGTGTCAATCGGGTGGCGCACGACATAACTGTCATACATGGTGGCACCAGTATATTACCAACGTTTGCAATGAGGTTTCGCAACGGCCTTCGACTACCATTATTTCCGCACCTCTATATATACTCAATTCTTATCTTCAATGCGAGTTTTCACGGGGACTCGAGCATGCTGCAGGAATGATCAAAAAAATTGACGACTTGCAGGATACGCTTGATTTACCGTGATGGTTTCTGGTATTCTTGACGGTGTTTCAAGCGCTTTATTCTTTAACCTTTTGTAAAAAAATTCATGTTCTCGGCTTTAAAATCTATTTCTAACTACCATTGATGATCTTCTGATAGATAGAGGTGATTGGTACGATAGATATGGTACCCACCATCATCCTCATATTATGTTCTCGGACTTAAGGGAAAACATCAAACTGTATGTATGTATCATATGCATCTGCAAATCAGGGGGATACAATTCTATGTGTATACGGGGATGGTCACGGTATTGAAAGTGTTATGATCCAGCACAAACTTAGGCTGACATATTCTAAACAGTCAGCGTTTTCGAAAAACAGCACCGCGTGGCAGTCATATTTGGTCATATTTGGCAAAGACTCGGTTCCTGAAAATCGCTTCTTGGTTCCAACTTTTACCACTTGCCAGTGACTTTTTTGACTATTATTCAAGTCGTTCGAGAGAGCTTGCTACCCCCTTCTCAGACACACCAACTACCAGAGACATGCTTTTGCCTTGACGTTCATGGTCACTTCAACACTGAGGCTGGGATCTAGTTATCACTTGCTGATATTGATCATCCGGTTCCAATGTGGATGATACCACTAAATCAGCGATATGTCGAACAGTTGGCCAATGGTCAGTACTCCGTCGAATGTGCTGAAACTCATATGCACATCGTACAGTCCTGCCCTAAAATCTCACACGGTGTTGAGCTATTCATACTCTAAGGCGATCAAGCGTATCACAATTGCGTTCCTTTATGTATAGTCTTCGTCGAATGGGAAATCGGCTTTGCCTAGTTTCGATGGAGGCTCATCCCGAATTGCACCCTTCGGGGGTATACGCGTCATCCTCAAGGCTCGAGCTATTACGCGCCCAATGGCACTTGCGTACGTTCTGTCATGCTGAGTCAATGTTTGGAAACAGAGTCTAACCTAATGTCATCCACAAACCGGACAGCGAATCATGATCGAGCCTGCTGCTTCTTACATTGTGAATATTCTATCAAATGACACGCAACTATCTCACGTGGGTCTCACTTACGAGACGGTCGTGACCTGGGCTGACAGAAGCTTGTGAGAAGATTGGCTACGGATTCGCCGAATTGGTGAAACTGAATGGAAGTTAGTACACGGCGACTATCTACGGCTGCCGAGGTCGATCGGTCGATCGGTGCCAGAACTCGAGGTAATCACCATTTTGGAGATTGAGTACGTATCCATTCTAAAGGTATAAAGGGGCATCTTCGAGAGAACAAGAGGGTCAGAAATCACCGCAATCACTCTCTGTAAGCCCTAACACTCCTGAACAACCATGAACGCTTCCCCAGAGACTTTGAACATTTTGTTCCCTGTGCCTTCTCGAGCTCCCAAGAGCTTTGGGCTTGCTCCCTCTCGTATTCCTGGCCCTAACGCAAAGTCTGTCGAGGCTTTGAGGGAGTATTTGAAGGACAATCATCGTAAACGCCATATTTTCTTCAACGACATGGGATTCCACAAGTGCGTATTTCTCTCTCTTTGATTCCGTGCTGAATGAAATAACATCATTACGTTAGCCACGCGACCCACCATTTGCTAGCGATTTATGCTCTAGGCGCAGACGCCAAGCTCCTGAATGCTGCTTACCAAACCCACATTATATATCAACGTCCCTCATTCCCCTCCCCCGGTGAAATTACGACGGCCAACTGGAAGACCCACTTGGGAGATGAGACGTATGTTTTATTTTTATTTTACTTGAGTCAATTGGTAATCGATTGATCATAGGTACTATCAAGCCTACGCCGCGTTCTTCACCGAGCTCCTACTTAAGGAAGGTCCAGGCGCGGTAGTTGAACGATACGTCTTCTCAAAGGATGTCAACATTGGCAGTGAGAATCGCATTAACATGGTCGGTCGCTTCCTGGGAGGCTTCCTCCACCCTCTCATCCATGCTGGATACGGCGCTGAATTTGGTCAGCTTGGTATGTGGGCTGAAGGTAAGATTACAAATAATTCTGCGAAAGTGATCTGATGCTAATAATGTATTTCTTAGGTCTCGCCGAGGCATGCGCTGAGCAACTGCCTGTACCTCCGGTTGCACTTCCCGAGTCGCTCTTCGAAAGTGGTGGATTGACAGACAAGCTTGCTTCTCTGAAACTCTCCGAGGCCGATGGAGGCAATGGATCTCCTCATGCGTTGACAATCTTGGCTCGCATTCGTGCCGATCCAGCCTTCACACCGGCAGCCCTTGGTCTACCCATTGCCCCCCAGGGCGATTTCTTGGCAAAAATCCTTGCACCCGTTGGAGATAAACTTGCTAGTATTGTCAACGAATGGAGCATTGAAACCACCCACGAGGATTTGGAGAAGAAATTGGAGGAAGTAATTTGGATGAATTCCGTGATCTATGCTGTGGCTGGATACGGTGGTAGGCATGTTGACCCGAAGAAGGAATTCAACGCGGACTTCTTCTTGTAAGTTTCTACCTTCCCTTCCATATGACGTATACTGATGATCTTTACCTTGTAGCATGCACCTTGTTACATCCGTACTGTTCTTGCCCTCTCTCATGGCATATCTCACACCGGCATCCTCTGCAATTTTGCTCAAAACTTACCTCACGTCTTCTCTAATCGTCTACATTGCTGCCGGAGCACCCGCTCTGCCGATCGCCGAATTTTTCACCGACACGACTGATTCACCGGTTCAACCTGGTGTTCAGCCAACGCCCACTAATAAATTCGCACGTGGTCCCGGTGCGTCTGGTGTTACCGACCAGCACGAGACAGTCTGGGAGGAAGTCTCGTCCATAGTGACGCCTAACCCATGGCTACCTATCATCCAAACGACCCTCGTCCATCCCAACGAACATCTCTGCAAATTACAACGCGCTTTGGCTCACTTTGGTGCTGAGTTGGGCGAAACACCTGCTGGAACTTTCGCTCATCTTGTTGATAGCGGTCTGAAGGGTGCTGAAACTCTGGACGGTACTTTGTTTGTCAGGGCTGCTGGGTTGACGGCGAACAAGCTTGGTTGGATTAGGGAAGGTCAGGACATGCGACTTTGGGATTTCGCCGGATTCTTAAACTAAGTATGGGTCGCGTCGCGTGGGGTGTTTTGTAATAACAGGTTGTCATGATTCTCTGCAGGTAGTTTGAAATTTGTAGATAGGTCGAATTCATCAACGTAGGGTTTCCAGCGAAATTGAAATCAGATTGTGGGTACAAAGTCGGAGTAGGTTAGTTCAGTGGGAGGTTCCCCATTCATTGATATTACTTGGGCTGGTAAACATATGGAAAGCTTGACGCAGAATTACGAGCGGATATTGAAGGATATGAAAACTTGAAGCTTGAAACTCCATCGACGAATGCATTTATAACACTTAAAGTCTGAATCCGACAGACCTGACTTCCGCCAGTACTAATCCAGTTGCCAGCACTACCTGGATATTTGAATAGTGAAGATAATGAAATGGAGTCAGTTTTCCCACGCGTTCATGTACGGATTGAGTAAGACAGCTGTATCGCTTCCCGGTGGGACCTCTTTCTCCCGCCACCACCATGTCGACCACCCTCACTGCTGTCGTGGAGAGTATTCCCCCTCTCTATGTGTACGGTGGCACCAAACCAACCCTGATGTCCCTGCCTGTCGAACTTCTTGAGATAATGACTTCAGTCCTCGCTAGAAAGGAGCTGGTCTCGATTACCCTAACCAGCAAACTCTTTTATACCATCGGCACGCGATATCTTTACCGGGCAATATCGCGTTTATCTCAATGCCAATCTGTTCGACTCCTCAGGTCCCTGACGCGGTCCCCCAACGACGAGAGGACTCGTAAGCGGGCCATTTGTGTCCGCACATTATTATTGGACTTCTCCAGTGGCCGAGTCACAGCCAACTTTCTCCGGCTTCTACAACAGGGTTTACAAACCCTCACCTCACTCAGAGAGCTTTCTTTAGAATTCGGAACACAAGACAATTACTTCTCGCTAGCATGGTGTCTCGAGAATTGTCCATTCCAATTGCGTCTGTTCACGACTTCCATCAGATGTGATGACAGTTTAGCCGCTTTCATCGAGGGACAGCGGAAACTGGAAGAGCTCATCCTACGAGGTTTTCAGACCACGGCACCATTCATTCTTTCCCCCGACGCTCTCCCCAAACTCAGTGCCTTCCGTACCGTTCATGCGGGAGTACCAGTGCTGAAGCAGGTGATGCGAGGGAGGCCAATCGACACAGTATCAATATCGCTGTTTCAAGAAGACATGTTCGAGCCGCTAGATACACTGCTGTTGCCTCAGACGCAGATCAAGAGGTTAACAATCATGTCCCTCGGAGATACGCCCCCCGATCTGCTGCTGCCAGAGATTTCAGCACGTCTACCAGCATTGGAAGCATTGCATATTGTTGTGTTAATGGCTCGATATACTTACGTAAGCATTCTTCCTCTTCTATTTAATCTATATCCTCCTCTTACGACCTTCTTTATTACTCATCAACATAGGACAACTTGCTTTGCTCGACCCAATACCTGAAACCCTTCTCTTCCCTTCGATACATCACATTCATGACGGGTTGCGAATCAGACGTGATAGAGGACGAGAAGCGTGTTGTTTATTCATGGGCGAAGGCGTGCAAGTCGCTACGTACCATCATATTACCCCGAGGGAAAGTATGGTTTGAGAGAGAAGGACAATGGACTTGTTCCCAATCGGAATGATCTACGACTTACCATCGATGCTGATGTGAGGAGACGGGTGGTACACGCATTTAAGTTATTCAATAGGTCTGTTTACTCGTTTGACATTGTGAAACAAAACTAACACTATCCTCAGAAAGTCTTGGCTTGTATTCGTCGGTGATTGTTGTACTTTATCTGTATACATGTTATCCCTTGTAGTGCACTGCTCAGATACCAGGGAACTTGTCTGACTGAGCAAGCAACGAAGGTTTAGTCTTGTCGAACATCACCATAGCCCCCGTGTTATCTCTGCCTCAGGGGTTACACAAAGTCTGAGTGTCTGATTTGCGGGAGCTCTTTCCTGCAAATCAGTACGCTCGGATTCTGTGCATTCCCGAGCATGAATGTAAGGGAGAGGGTGAATGCAGATACAAAGCTGAGCGGGCAATCTGGTACACTTTATACATATTCATCCAGGAGAACAATAATGCTGACAGACTAAGCGCTATGGTCGAATCAAATGCAAAAACACGAGGCCGTTTGAGTTTACATATACGACGGAAGTGAGGCACTGGCTAGGACAGATGTCAATTGAACAGTCATATCAGGTTTTCATCTTTAATCATTCCGACAGTGCTGGACGTCATGATCATCCTAACAATGATGATTCCATCTCCGTCCAGACTCCATAACCCTGTTAATATTATTTACACTGCACCATCGATAATCCAGGTAATCGCCTCAATGCCTCGCAATAACCTTGAGGTCCATTTCGAGCATCTTAGGGGGATGTTCGCTCTCATTCCATTGAGATCGTCGACCTATGGGGTTAAAGTCAATCTCATCTCTTAAACTATAACTTCTCTCCTAAATGTTTCATCGTCGACTTGACTAATAAAGGAATGGGGGATCCTACGCCACGACAAAAGTGCACGCTCGTACATCGTGTTTAGTTGACTCGGATCTTGGGAGAACTCGGGAATTATGTGGCTCGAGACAAACCCTTCGCCAACCTCGCGTAGTCAGGCAGCTTCATGGTGTGCCAGTACATGTCAGTTCTTAGAATGAAATAATACAACACCCCGGCGTCGTTAAGCTATACAGTCTCCTCGTGTAAGCCTATTCTCAATACTAATGATTGTAAACTATCGTCAATATCGCATAATAATCGTTGATGGTCAGGTTCAAGCGATTTACACCGTTACGGGCTTTACGGTCGTACAAGTTGGTAGAGGCTGTCCAAATATAGTAATAGTAAGGATGCGTTTGCCAAATAGGCACAAATAAGGGGTACTTATATCCACTTTACTGCGGCGATCATCTACCAAGTCATACCATTGATGCAGTGCAACCTCAAAGTTTTAAAGCAGCATTATCCTCCCATATCCATTCTCTAACGAAACTCACAGGAAGATATCGAGTGACTGCGATTCAGTCTCTTCACAATGTCTAGACTCTTCACACTCCCCAATGAACTTATTATCGAGATTCTTCTAATACTCGACATCATCGATATTCTCAAGTGGAGACAGGTAAATCAATAACATGCAATACCCATTTGGCTTCTATCAAGCTTATTTCTGTATAGATATGCAAGTATTCGAACGAAACTGTCATTAATAACCTACGGTTGAAATACAAGATCAAACTCGCATTCCATAACATGCTAGACAATCCAGCCAGTAATCTGACGACTGATGAACGCATAAGGCGGTTATCTGCTTATGGGAATATGTGGACCCATGCTCACGAGAAAGATTACCATGAGCTCGATATTGGTGGAGACGGAGTTTGGGAACTTTCTCGGGGTGTCATCGCACAGGCCAAAGGGCCTAGGAGCATGGTCTGCGTCCAACTTCCCTCCCTCATACGACAAAGCGAAGAGAAACGTTGGGAACTCCCAAACGTCGGAATTGATATAGCTGAGTTCACTATGGATCCAGAACAAGATCTTCTCGTCCTGATAGAGAGTAGTCCAGAGTACGTAGTTCTGCCAGTGTAGTTGCGATGCCTGATCAGCTCAACTTATTCTAATCTTGTACTCCTAGATACTACTATGTCCATCTACGTACCCTTACAAGGGGTGAAGCTCATCCGCTGGCCTGCAAATCGGCTACACTTGAGAGATACAAGTCAGTCAATTTCATATACCTTAACGTCAAGGTGACTGGTGACTTTGTTGCCGTCGGATTTCTGCCTGATTCCTGGATGTGCAAAGAAGAGCTTGCAATTTGGAACTGGAAAACCGGAAATGTCCATCTCGTATGTTGTGCTATGGTTCAAAATATGTCGTTGTTGACTTTTGCCAATAGAACGTGAAAGGAGACTTCGTCTATGCATACTCATTCCTCTCGTTGGATCAAGTTATTGTTGCCGCGGGAGAAACCCGTTTAAGTGGTTTGCAAGTAATCTCCCTCAGCACTTCCTCACAGTCCGCCTCGCTTACCGTGGAAGACATGGCAAAAATAGAATATGACTACTTTCTTCGCTTTCCAGAGATTTCAGATATCCAACATGTCTGGCATGTCGACATACGGTCTGATCCATTACCTTCTATTCACAGCACCTCTGCGCCATTTTTTGTGGACACAGACAAACGTATGTTCCTCCTAACCGTTTCCGACCCACACTACGGTGTATATGATTCCCTTTCAATACTTATCTCCGGTGAACAACTTTTGAAGGCAATAAATAACACAACCGTAGAGTCGCAGCGTGATATACGCTGGAAAGACTGGGGCTTGACCGGGTGTTTTTTCTCTTCGATTCTTGAAGGGCATGATCACACATGGCTCTGTAACGTTTATGGGACACGACTCATCAATTTATGGGATCCTGGCTTGCCCGAATTCTATATCCTCGACTGCAGCAAATACGGCCATCCATCCCTCGACACGGACATCTCCTCAGAGGAAGATAACAACCGAGAACGTATGTTCGAGGGACTGGCACACGCAAACTCGCCTGGTTTATCCTTCACGCAGCATGGTCCTTTGGCAGTTTCAGGAAAGCTGGGCGTCTGTGATGCTGTCATGATGAGCGAGGATAACATTGTCTTTGTTGACTCGGTCAGTCCTATCTCTCTAGTAGATATATATTCCTCATCACTACTGACTTTCACGTCATAGAGAGAGTCCATAACGAAGTTCTATACTATGAGTTTGTAGCTCGTCCATCGATATCATGGTCTATCCCACTCGAGGTAACCATTGCTTATTGTTACAACATCAGTGAGCACGAGTATGTAATATCAAGCTCGCAAGAGACCCCATTTTACTTTATGCAGTGGACTGAAATACCTCACCGAAGGTCATTAGGGTCTTTGTAAAGAAACTACTTCGTCAACGGCCGGTCGTCATGCGATGGCCCGAATCTTGAATGCCAGACCACTATACGTAATAGGGTCTAATTGTTATTGTGCGATCTGAGGCAGAAAGAGATCATCATATGTTGCGCATTTAAAGCACCGAGCAAGTGTTTACGAAAAAGAATTGAACAGAATCGTTCACAGTGCCAGTGAGTCGGAGAGCCAAACATGAATAAATAAACACCTTGACAGATCGCGATTATATGTCTACATTCTGGACTCCTCCTCCGAGAATACGCGATAGTGTCTATTCTCTCTCCGAAGCTACCCCATTCCGGCCACCACGTCGAAATCGTATTCTAGCCCAATCTGTACAGGACGTCTCTAAACACCACGATTTCGCAAAAAATTGGCCATTACTACATCACCGATCTCGTGCAATGATAGGAACCCTATTCAGTGTGAGATTGTATCCAGCCTTGACACTAGCTGTGAACACGATCATCGCCCATGTCCGTCGAAATGAGGGAACAGTAAAGTATCCGCATTTAGAAGGTGTGTAGGATTGTGTTACCTTGCGTAAAGCCGAGAATTCGGTGATACGGTTCAATCGGCATGTACACACCAATGCTATCAAGCCAGGGATTTCTATGTCTTGAGAATGGTGGGTAATACATAAGATCATTCGAGTCACGGTTGAGATCATGAAGGACTGTCAAGACATCCCTTAGAACGATGTTCTGTACTGTAAATATTCCACCGCTCAATTGTAGTTCAGAACGGTATAGGCAGAGATATTTCTATGGTACGTACATGTCCTCTTAACTCCGGAGATAATGGATTTGGTGAATTATGTTACAAGTGTGAACAGTGTTCTACACTACAGATTAGTGAGTTATATCCGAGGATCGTCGGGAACTACTTGACCCCCGGTATGACACCCTGCTGTGGAATATACAGCAAGTAACTAGCCGGTTATGCCATCGCATCAGCGCATTGATGCATGAGAGACATTTCGATAGACCACGCATATAGCCGAGCAGGTATAAATACAGGGGTTGTCGAGGCAATAGAAAGAACAACACCTCTCTCCCTTGATACTTATCATGCCTGCAACACTCCCAACCCGAAGGATTGGCACCACTGATGTCACCGCCATCGGCTGGGGTGCAATGGGTTTGTCCCTCGGTTATGGCACCGTACCCTCAGACGAGGAACGTTTGAAGGTAGGATGCTTTGAAGATCATGGGGTTTTAGTAATATTGATTCACTGCGGACTTCAGCTCATAGATTCTGTCTATGAAAGTGGCTGCTTGAACTGGGACACCGCTGATGTGTACGGCGACAGCGAGGAACTCTTAGGAAAATGGTGAGTAGTGATCTGTAACACAGATCGTTCACCGTTGAGAACAGTCTTTTCGGTGGTGCAGGTTCAAGCGTACCGGAAAACGTAACGAGATCTTCTTGGCCACCAAGGTCGGAATATATTACCAGAGCCACCGCATGATTAACGGAGACCCAGAATACATCAAATCGCAATGCGAGAAGTCTTTGAAACGACTTGGTATCGACTCCATTGATCTGTACTATTTGCATCGGTAGGTTATATCCTGATCAGCTCAGCTGGTAGTCAGTGATGTGGAGTCAACAGTCCCGATTCAACTGTTCCGATTGAAAAGTCCGTTGGGGCTATGGCGGAACTCGTAGGGTGTGTTCTATCGCGTGTCGCTTGAGAATAAAGCTGACATTCTTAGTAGAGAGGGAAAGGTTAAATACCTTGGACTTTCAGAGTGTTCCTCTGAGACATTACGACGTGCCCATGCAGTCCATCCAATTACTGCAGTTCAAGTCGAGTACTCACCTTTTACCCTTGATATCGAGGACGAGAGTATTGCTCTCCTTAACACAGCGAAAGAGCTTGGCGTTTCGGTCGTCGCATATTCGCCTCTGGGCAGAGGTCTCATTACAGGACGTTTCGTACGTCTCAAGTTTTCACGAAGCTCTAGTTATACACATGTTGATATGGGCGATTTTAGAAAGGACCTGAAGATTTCGAAAAAGACGATTTCCGTCTTACAATCGCGCGGTACTCTAAGGAGAACTTCCCCAACATTCTCAAAATCGCAGATGGCTTAAAGAAGATCGGGGATAGGCACAACGCGACTGCTGGACAAGTCGCCCTCGCTTGGCTCCTAGCCCAATACGAGAAGGTTATCCCCATTCCTGGAACAACTAAAGAGAAAGTTCGTCCTTTCTAACTCGTGATAGGAATTCTTGACTCACTTCATTGATAGTACTTGGATGAGAATCTCGGCGCGCTGAAGTTGAAGTTGTCGCAAGAAGAGCTGCAAGAAGTCCGAGATGTCATCAATAAGGCAGATGCGACTAATGGCCCAAGATATCCGCCGTCCTTGTTAGACACCTTGTTCGCCAATACTCCACCCCTCAGTGATTAAGAAGGCCACTGGTTGTGCTTTTCCGATTGGTACTTGTACAATATATCCGAAGTTGGTTAGTTGGAATTGAGTGTGTTATGAGTCATTCAAACTAAGATTCCCATGTCTATCGAATGCGACTTGTTCATGAAGCGCTGCTTTCTGCGGCAAACTTTGGACTAAGAGGATTCCATTCGTGCAATGAATAAGAGTAACATCGTCAGCATCATGCGGCCACAACACATTCATTTGGTAACATACCTTTACTAAAGCATCCAAACCACTCCAATAGTGAAGGATCGTTAACCGGAAAACGTTAAATTGAGATTCCCAGTACCTGAGGTAACTTCTCATGTCAAACAATAAAGCGGCTGAACTTTGTAATGCAAGGTGTTCATTTCGGGAGACTCTGAACAATGTTTGCAACTAGAGAGTTTTTATGGCAACCCACTACTGTTCATACCCACCCTAGCGATTCCCGCAATGTCTGCGCTGACTGTGAAACTGAACAGCATCCGTTCGCCACCGGATGCTTCTAATATATAAGTTCAAGTTATCCACACCAGCAGATAGCATACCGAGAATTCGAAGGACATACCACTCTCACGAGAATGCAGCTGACCACACGACTCCTCGCTATTCTTTCCATCGTTACATGCGCCGTAGCTTTAAACCCTATCATAGGTGTATCTGAATGCAAGACCGGTATTCTCTGTTGTCAAATAATGGGTGCACCCGCTACCAGTCCTCCAATCAGCCAAATCATACCTTCAGGTGGTCTACCATTAGGAGCAGCGGGATGTAGACCATTAGCTAGTTTGTTAACTCCAGATGATTGGTGAGTACTTCCTTCGGTAGAGGAACGTGTAGTAGCTGATGTGACAAACGAGCAGTAAAGGAATCGCGGCTTGCTGCCCGCCGAGTATCATCTTACCCGGATCGGGAGGGGGTAAGTGACTTCTCAGACTGTGATAGATTTTGGTTGACGTTTAGTACAGCGGTATCGGGGCTGACCGGATGTAATATTGTCGATATCACGAAACCGTGAAGTTCACCAGAGTGAATAGTGTTTGTATGCGTCATGATGATAGTAGTTTACTAAAACAGATGGGATGGACGAGGTCATTAGTAGGAAAGTAAATAAAACCAGTTAAAGATACCGTTTAGAAAGTATGGTAAATGCCCAATGTTTGGTTGCACATGAAGTCGAGAGTTGCTTATGTATGAGGTTTTTGGATTACGATGAACCCTCCGGAGAGATAGGATTCCATCCGAAACATAACCAGTAACCTTCTGTCGAATCCGAACGACTTGAATCAGGTTTAACATAGCGAACATGTTTGAAGTTCGGTGCCAACACCTCCACTCGGAATTGGTCCGTCAACGGATGTGCGAAGTGCTTCAACCTAGAGATAACAGAGTGAGAGTCAATGACATATATCTAAAAGTGATTGAATCGTGGACAGTAACTCACACAAGAGATCCACCCCTCGTCCGTGCCTCTCCTCTCCTCAAATGTCTCCTTGCAAACCCAATCACAGCCTCACATATATCCAAACTCGACTCAACATCTCTCGTCCTATTTCCTGTAAAATTCGCAGCCATATCGCTCAGAATAACATCGACCTTCCCTGGTCCCTTCCCTTTCTGTCGACGTTCACTTTCCCTTTTGAGCATAACCATTTCGTCGGATGGAAGTGAAGGAAAGGGTTCAGGAGGAAGGAGAGAACTTATGCGGCTTTCCGCTTGAGGAGAGAGGAAATCCATTTGTAGAGAGATTACACCGGGGATGGGAGGCATTGGGAGGAGGTCGACTGAGATGATCGTTCCGTGGCCTTTACGAGAGACAAATGAGGATGAGTCTGAGGGGTATGAGGGTTGAGATAATTCGGGGAAGAGGAATTCGTCGATTGCATCTGGTCCTGAGGAAGGGGAGGAGAGATGTTTTGGCTTTCCTCTCCGCATCGCCTTGGTCTTCGATTTCACGTGGGGCTTAAACTGGATTTCACCGTCTTCTTCATCCAATATGGCCTCTTCTCCATCTTCTTCTCGTTTATGCTCCACTTCCTTCTCCTCCACTTCGCCTAACCATCCTAATCGCCAAGCAACGACTTGACTCCAACCTCCAGGTGCAGCACCTAAATCAACCACCCTTATATCCCTAATCTCTCCAGTATCCTTATGTCTCGGGTTTAGAAAGTCATACTTCTGATCCAACTCGAGTAGCTTGAACGCAGAACGAGACCTAAAGCTTAACGGGTGAGAAAGTCGATTCTTGACGTGTGGATCTCGATGTTGACGCGCGAGCCAAGCTGTTGAAGATTTAGTTGAGCGAAGAGGAAGGGTGGGTCTGAGCATTCAATATTCAAGACCTATATTTGACTGAGGATTAATGGTGTAGAACGGGTGTACAAAATGCAGAGGAGGAATTTGGTAACATGTTGGCGTCGGTAAAGAAATGTAGTGATCGTAAATGGATTGTTTGGCAAGAGCATCTGGACCAAACAAACAATCGGTGGATCTCAGATTCAGATCTCCGTTTCTCTCCCTCCACCTCGACCTTGAGTACCCGGATACAATGTCACAAAACACACTGATACCAGGCTACAAACAAGTTACTCAGTTCTCTGAAGATGAAGATGAATACGAACGGAATGAAGATGGTTCAATTGCTGAGGAAGTAGTCTATGTAACGCTTGACTTGGGTCCTGTTGAGCCGCGATTAGTTCCCAGTACTACAGAATACAGACTTATTGTGAGGTTTATTTGACAATTCTCGCTATGGAATGAAAGAGGTTGAACAGTTTAGAACATAGGGACTTGATACTCCGACGCCATATATCCAACTCTCGGGTTCGATATTCAAGGGTCAACATCAGTCTCTATTAGGAACTGAGCTCTTATTCTCTGGAGAAAAAGGTACGACAATACCTTAATGACCCTACACAAGCTTACATTCCCCTGTATAGACGAACACTCAGCTCGATCTTCAAGCCATTTCACCCCCTTTGCTACAAGTGAACAACGTATCCGATTCAAAGAAGTCGAACTCGTTCCAAAGAATTCTAGTCAAGCATCCACAACAGCCACAACCCAATCCTCAAAATTTGTTGGGAGTTCCACCCCTGATACTTTCGCTGCAATTTCTGGAACAGCTCAGGAGGTTCCGGCTCTACGAACAAGCGGGAGAAGGGGTAGACCCAGGGGTCGTGGGACCAGTAGGCGAGGACGAAGTGGTACTACTGCTGGAGGCGACCCCAAAGGCAAGGGAAAGGCAAATGAGGAAGATGAAATGATGGATGAAGACAGTTCGCGGATCGACGACACTCCAATGGAAGTAGAGGAGAGTAACGAAGGTCCAGCCACAGCACCTCCTCCTACTTGGAACCAGCAGATTCCTCATGCACAAAATGATGGCGACGATATGAATCTGATAGATCCCAGTTTAAGATGATCTATTTATAACACTACCGCCCACTCTGTATCATTATCATTCAAATTCAAACTCAATATGTAGCAAGTGTATACCATATGCAGCAATATCATAGACTCATACTCCAGACTATATAGTACACGACTATCTTATTCAGGACAATTGAACAACAGACAACTTGAGACGTTTAGCGGAACAGTTATTGTCACAATCTCGTCCTTGAACAATTGAGCAGGACGATCAACAATTGTGGTAAGATGCTTAGGCACCGAAACCGTAGAGGGTACGGCCGGAACGCTTGAGAGCGTAGACAACATCGAGGGCAGTGACAGTCTTGCGCTTGGCGTGCTCAGTGTAGGTGACCTAAAGGGAATATTAGTATCGACCTCCACATATCGCACCACCATAATGAATAAGGCATACAGAGTCACGGATAACCTAAGGAACGAGTCAACAACAGTAACAATAAGGAATATGAATAAACTATACGTACGTTCTCCAAGAAGATCTTGAGAACACCACGAGTCTCCTCGTAGATGAGACCGGAGATACGCTTCACACCACCACGACGAGCGAGACGACGGATAGCCTATAACCTCCAGTAAGCTCTCCACCTATATGATAAGAGATAATGTGTGACGTACGGGCTTGGTGATACCCTGAATGTTATCACGAAGAATCTTACGGTGACGCTTAGCACCACCCCTAATAGCACGGAACCGAGGTCGAGTCAGCATTATTTTCCCTCAAGTAGCACCCCGGCCACGAGTCAACTCCAATCCAAGGCCCTTCCAGCTTGTGCTAAGTGAAATGACCACTTACTTTCCGAGACCCTTTCCACCTTTGCCACGGCCAGACATGTTACAATTCTAGTTGAGAAAACACGTCAGAGATGCTTTCGGGTGAATGTTGTTCTAATATGACACACAGATTAGAGAGGAATGGGACGGAGAGTAGATGATGGTGGTGGTTGAAAGAGAAGAGGAGACTGCCTTCATGAGCGCGTGAAACGCATTCTCGTTAATGACACGATGCACGTGATGTTAGCGCCCATTGGATTAATCCGTCAAGTTAATCGAAATCTGCTCATTCCTCATTCACTTCCGCCTCCAAACTGCCTTCTCCCTAGACGTATGTTCTCTTTCGTACATTCAATCTTGAAAAAACGTATTCATTGATTTGTGCTTTGCAAAAAAAGTCCTGTGCCTACGCAGCACAACACCCGCGCCCAAGCAGAAAGAGGCAGTGAGCCTGTTCCGACACCCTTGCGTCCAGAGCGCCCTCCAGGACCTCTCTAACCCCTACACTCACCTCACGAACTAAACGTCTCAATAAACTTTGATTGCGATGTCTTCAGCCTACCCAACGATTCAATCAAGACCATTCAACCCACACATCACCACAACATGCTCACATTGTCACATTGCTCTCGAATTTCCACCACCCTCACCTCTACCTCGTTCTGGAGCCCTTCTCAATGTTCGATGTCATCAATGCTCAGCTACTTTCAGTCATACATTCTACCCTATTCAACTTCCTAATAATCCAGGAGCTAATGCGAATAGTCGAGTTGCGCAGAGTTCTGCAGGGCCGAGTGGGAGCTCTGGGGATAGCAATGCAAGGAGAGGTGGGAGGAAAATTGGAACGGACGAGCGACCGTTGGAGACGGGCTACTACGATGTGCTAGGTATCTCTATTGATGCAACGACCGGATGACATCAAGAAAGCGTACCGTAAGTTCTAATCCTCTTCATCACTGACATATGCATTCTATATCTTATTCATATGATCAATAGGCCGCATGGCAATCAAATTCCACCCCGATAAAAACCGAGACGACCCCAATGCCGAAGAACGTTTCAAAGAAATTGCCATCGCTTACCAAACTCTCTCTGACCCCGCCCTTCGTAAGAAATATAACGAATTTGGTTCGAAAGAGGCTGCGCCAGATGGTGGGTTTGTGGACCCTGAAGAAATCTTCGGAGCAATCTTCGGTGGCGAGAGGTTCATACCCATCATTGGACATATCAGCTTGGCGAAGGATATGAAGACGGCGTTGCAAGAAGCGGACGAGTTGGATGAGAATGGGAACGTGAAGGGTGTCATTAGGGATGCGAAGGGAAGGGAAATTATTAGTCCGGAGGAGAAAGCACGGAGAGATGAGAAAGCGAGAAAGTTTCTGCTGAGGTATGTTTCGCTTTTTGCCCGAACATGATTATCTTCTGGGATATTGAAGTTATTGTTGAATTTATAGAAAGCTGCTGCGAGAGCGGAACGTGTCCAAGAATTAGTGAAGAATCTCGAACGAAAGCTTGGGATTTTTGCAGAGTCTGCTACTGGACCTAACGATCCTCATGTCACTGAGAGCTATCGTACAATATGTCAACTCGAAGCCGAGTAAGTTATCGTTTATCTTGCTTCTATTACTCTTGGCATATTCCCTTCCTTTTCTGACACATATCGAAACATTTAGTGAGCTCAAGAAGGAGTCCTACGGTGTAGACCTCCTTAACGCCATCGGGTTTGTCTACGTCTCTAAATCGAAGCAACATCTCGCTACCAACCAGACGTTCTTGGGTGTTGGTGGGTGGTTACACAACGTTCAAGGGAAATATCATGTATTCAGTGAGACGTATGTATCCCTGACTCTTCGCTTCCTTCTCGTAACTCACGTTTGTGTAGTGTGTCTACCTTGAGATCGGCAATCGAACTCAAGAATGTTTTTGAGCAAATCCAAGCCGCCGAGCTCGCAGGTAATCTCTCACCAGAGGACAAGAGAAAACTTGAAGAACAAGCTGCAGAGAAAGGCCTCCAAGCCCTTTTCAAGGTATATATTGTCCTCTCTTCTCCATTGCTAACATATATTCTAACGATGTTAGGGTGCGAAATTGGAAATCGAATCCGTTCTTCGAGAAACTTGCGACCGTGTCCTGGAGGATCCCTCAATAAGTCGTAACAAAGCAAATCTCCGAGCAGTTGCCCTCCAAATCCTGGGAGATGCCTATCTCTCGGTGAAGAAGGATGATGAACCGGGAAGTGAAGAGAGGGAATATGTGAAGATTGAGACGAAGAATTCACGACAGAGAGATTCACAACGAGGGTATGCTTAACTGTATACGTTCGATGTTCCTTCATTACTCTACTTGTTTACTTCACCATGTCGCTCTCGTTGTTCTTGCAATATCTAGACACACTCCTCATCTCGATGCCTTTTACTTACGATATCTCTTGTGTAGTAGTATACCGATGCTTGCTATGTACATTGTCATCATGTAATTTTGTATTGCACATCTTCCATTGTCTATAGATGCATTCTTCCTATGTACGCACATTGTTCTACACGAACCAAGATGACACTAGTCCAAACAATACATGTCCGATAGATTGATTGAAGAGTAAAAGAACTGAAAAGTCCAACAAAAAAGATGAAATGTCCGGATTGACTTAGTAGATTAGTCAAGTTACTCCTTAATCATGTTCACGAGAGTGTCTCTGTCACCGCTTTCATCGACCAGAGCTCGGAAGTAACTCTTTTGGTTCTTGAGAAGTTCACCAGGTTTATCGAATTCGACCTGATTGTGGGTGGCAGGGAGTTGTGTGAGTAAGTGGACAAACATTACACGATTGAAATACTTACAATACGACCAGCGTCGAGTACCATCTGTTATAGGATTAAATAAATACATTTGTGAAAGTGAAAGAAACTGAGAATATGCTCACAATCTTATCGGAATCCATGACAGTTTGAAGACGGTGTGCAACGGTAAGCAAAGTAACGTCTTTGCCTAACTCGCTCCTCAGAGAGTTCTGAATGACTGAATCTGTTTCGTAATCAATAGCAGAGGTAGCTACGACCACAACAATCAACACCAGACCACCTTTGAATGAGTACTCATAGAAATAGAACGCACCCTCATCTAAAATCAAGATCTTGCTTTGCCTCACAAGAGCCCTAGCGAGGGCAAGAATCTGACGTTGACCAACCGACAGATTACCACCACCCCCAGATATGGAAGTATCCAAAGTGAGTCGATGCTCGGCGTTCTCGCTTTGAAGCGAGAATAAACCAGCTGAACGTAGAGCGTCATTAAGGACTGCATCGTCGTGTTCTGAGAGGGGATCTAGGTTGTGACGGATAGTTCCACTGAGTAACTCAGGCTATGGAATGGGACTGTTATTAGATTATTTTGATCATGCGGGGCGAGGATAGTGCGTACCACTTGTGGGATGATGGTGATTTTTGAACGTAATGCATCAAGATTGAGGGTATTCGTCGCGATTCCGTCGTAGTAGACTGTGCCTTCAGTAATGATGGCTCGCAGGAGTGCTAAAGTCAAAGAGCTCTGCGTGATACTTATATTTAGGCACGAGTAATATTATTTGTCAATTTCCTACCTTTCCACTCCCGGTTCGTCCAACTAACAGGAATTGATCAGGACCAACCTGGACCAACCTCATCGGATTACATCAAATTAGCTTACCTATACCAATGCGTTCACCAGATTGGACAGTGAAGGAGATATCGTGCAATACTTTCGGTCCATCCTAATACTCGTTTGAGCGATAAGTATCATAATGGATTGCATTAAGTACTTACGTTGGAATAACGGGCGGAAAGTTTTTCAACATTCAAAGATCCGCTGGCTGGCCAGTACGCCGGCGGTACACCGTCCTTTGTTGGCCTCGGCTCATGCTCGATATCTAAATATTGCTTGATACGTTCCAAACTGTCCCGAGGTCAATAATATTCGCACCAAACCTTGACTTGTAAACCTTACCTATTGCCTCTGGTCTCGAGCGTATTCAAAAATCTGACCCAAGCAAGGATTACACCGCTGAAAGAAACTGTAGGCAGATAAAAATGATGAATATTGTGGGTGTTTCTTCAGAACGGATAATGTTTACCTGCCGTGGTTAGAATGAACCCGGCTTTTGATGCTGTGGAACTCTTTGTGTAGGTGAGATATGTCGCCAAACAAGCAGCGAAGATAGAAGATAAGGCATTCATGCGAACACTGATCCATCTTGAGGTATTATAATAGTTTGAGGAAACAGTTTGCAAGGTTTTCGAAGGAAAGCCTTACCTGTTGAGATCCCAAAACGGTCTTTGCACTCTTGAGTAAGTATCAATGCGACGGTACGATTCTTTCCTAAACGATTCCTGCGCTCCGTAAGCACGAATAGAAACTGAAAGAAACTATTAGTATTCATATTCTTGCATGAATCACCGAGACAAAGTCATACCTAGCCCGGAGATAGCAGCACTAAAGTGACCAAGGACTGGAGCCTTAGCGTTGCTGCCCTCTCGTTTCAGAGGCAATCCAGCCTTTATGTAAATATTCCCGAGGGCCACTCCAGCAATGATCATGACAACACCAGGGGATATGGAAAACGGAGATACTACGATGACTGCCAGGAATTTCGAAATGATGGATAATGTGTGAGATAAAAAGAGATCGAGGACAGCAGGTACACCACTATCAGCTATTGAAGCGTAAGTGGGAGTTGCAGATAGAAATAAGGTGATAGATTACTCTGCTGTATGTCCTGTGTGCTTCGGGCTATAATTCGTGAAACAGGCGTGCGATCCAACCACCTATAAACAATAATTACATACACTCGTCCCAACAATGAGGAATTAATACTGACCTTAGCGTGCTGCCTAGGACTGAGTTTATGAGCAGTTTGTGGATCCTACGCGCTGCTCTTATTGTCCCAAAGACGAAAACAAGGGTTACCAGAGTATCTAAGATGATGGTGAGACATGAAACAGCTGTGTATAATGATAGATATCTGGCCAATCATTAGCCTCTGGAGCTCATTATAAGATAGGGATAGAAGTTAATAACTTACGCCACGACGGGGACATTAGAGTCATCAGGGGACTCATAACTACCGGACCACAGCGCGAGAACCCAGGTTTCCACGATCTGACTAATTCTTCTACCACCACCGAAAACGAAATATTGCGTCCAGAATAAAAGAGTACCTCCCTTTCCTCCCATGTTCGTGACTAGAAGTTTCACTAGAAAAGGATGATATTTAGCAAAGATAAATTGTAAAATGCAAGAACGCACTCGCTCCCCAGCTGAGATGGCCGATCTCGACCTCCTCCTCTACAATCAGTCTTCCTGACTGTACCGCGTTTTTGGTATCTGTATCGAGTGACGCTTCCGTTTCGAGCGGGTCGTATTCTGCTTCCTCAAGAGCCTTGTTTTCTTTCTCGACTTCAGCGAACAGCTTTTTGTCCTTAGCCAGGACATTGGATAGCGAGCCTTGGCTAGCGATTTTCCCGTCAGAACCTATGGAGACCACGAATTCTGCAATTGGTGCGGCTATTGCAACATTGTGAGTCTATGTACAAAATCAATCAATGAAATGACGTAAAAGTGTTGTGAACGGTTTAGCATACCACTAAAATCACAGTTCGACCTCGAACCAGGTCTCCTTGTAAACACTTCTCGACAACCCATCGAGCTGTGTGAACATCTAATGCCGCTAACACATCATCGAGTAGAAGTATCTCAGCAGTAGAGTAAACAGCACGAGCGAGTGTGACTCGAGCCTGAAAGTTCGTCAGTCGATAATTCTAAATAATGTGATTCACGTTACCTTCTGACCCCCACTAATAGACAAAGAAGAATGAGTAAAATGCGGAACGAAAAAAGGAAACCAAGATACCTTAGCGTTATGCCCTTTTCGCCAACCTCCGTTTCATCTCCGGCACTGAAAAGCTCAAGATCTGTTTTGAGGGCGCATTGTTCGATCACTATGAGAATCTCTAGTAAACCTCTGTTTCAAAGTCAGTTGGAAGTAAAGCAAGTATACCAGCATTATATCTTTTCTCGTCATATGATGAACCAAATAGGATGTTGTCCTGGCCGAGAGTGAGCAAAGAACCGCACAATAGGAAGAGATACGGAGTCTTACTCGAATTGTTTCATTCAAAACCCAAGATTCCTGCGCATGATAGGCAATACCGCCCTGTCTGGGAAGACTAACCAAAGAATCAGGGCCACTAGGGATGCTATGCATCTCCCCTTCATACCAAATTCAACACATATACAAACGGAATCCGAATTTAGGACTCACCAAGCAATGCCATTAGAAGAGACGTCTTCCCGGCCCCGGTTTGGCCGATAACGAGATTGATGCAGCCTTTCTTGAAGAAGACCTCATCATCAATGCGAAGTGCGAACCTGCGGCGACTCGGAGCGACATCGCCATCCGTTTCTTCATTCGCCCAAGTAGAGGAAGTTTGACGTATACCTATCTCATTAGCTCCGACCTCAGAATACTCAAGGACTGGTTGATGGGAAACTGATTTTTCGAGCGTGTATTGGTCTAGAAGCTCGGTCTGTCAACGTGTTAGTCCTCGAAGTAAAATAGGGTATTTAGAATGCCTAACCTCTTGGAGAAACTCATTCATACGATCTAAACCAACCTTGGCTACAAACAAATTAGCAGGAGTAAATGTGTCAACCTCGAAAAAACTCACCTTGGATGATAGGAGGTACGGCCTCGGACAGAAAATGCAAGTTGCGTTGAAGGAATCCAAACGCTGCATCGACATGTCAGAAATAATTCCTATCGGGTGTGTTTGTTTCCAACTCACCTGCAATCGATGAGAACACTTTTGAAGCTTTCATACTAGGGTGAATAGTCAAACACAGAACAATGTGTGATTCCCATACCGGTAAGTGGCTGCTTCATTAGAAGGGTCTAGAGGGATGTTAGCCTCGCCGTATAGTCACGTTAAGAATACCTTACATAGGCAGCAAATGTCGGGATGATTGCGGACACTGGAATAATGGAACTGTCAGATGTTAGTACAAGGATTTGAAATCAATAAAAACTACGGTCTCACTTTATAACATCATTTGCCACCTCCAAGAACTCGAGCCGACGGACGTATACGAGTTCTTCCGCTCGCTTTTCGTTGATCTGTTTGGCCATGGTACCCTCCCAACCAAAGAGTTTGATCATCCTGATCATGTTCAAAGCTAAGAAAAGGTCGATTCAGTACTCGATACTTCAGAGTATATGGTATGCTTACTCTCAGTCACGATTTGCACTCGTGCATCACTCTATAAGTTGGTGACGTGAGGCGCTCGCTATAACACGAGATTTAATACCCTACCTTCTTCATTTTCGCGACTTGAGCATCTCTGATAGTCTTTAATATCAGGCCAGGTAGAGGCGACAATACTACCATGGCCGCAAATCCTGGGAACACGCTAAATGGTAAAAGTTCGATAGTGAGTGAGTGATAGCACGATACGAAGATCGGATTAGATACGTACGCCCATCCCAGGATGGAATACAGAAACCATAGACTGAAACCAAGCTGAGATGGTACGGAGAACACTACAGTGAGAATGTCAACATCGAACTTTCAAATGGATATCAAACCAGCATACTGACGTAACATCACAAACATTTGACCACCGTTGAGACTGTCCAGGTCGCTGGTCACAAGATTATTGAGTTTTCCGACAAGATTACGTTTCTTGTCTGCCTTCTTCTCTTCATCGGCTTCAGGTTTATTAGCTTTTGGCTTCGTGGTAGAGTCTGTGGTAACGTTATCCGTTGTAGGGGTTGACATTGCGCCCTCTTCTTGCTCAGACGCGGAAGCGTTATCGGGCGTTACGACCACGGTACTACTACCAGTACCAGATGTTTCAGCGGGTGGTTTCTCATCGCCAACTTCGGCTTTCACCCGCATACGGAGAGCGTGTTCGAATATCAGTTGTGTCATGATCGCCTGACATTCAGTGAAGACCATGGTCTAGTTCAGATAGTTAGCAGTACGGTATACATACCTTAGAGTGAGAACACGAACCGCTTGATAATTGTAGTAATTGATGCTGAGAGAAGTCAACACATTACTAGCGAAGATCCATGTTACCCAAAACCATGGTCGGATTTCTGCATCCTTCCCGCCTGTTTCAAGATAGCTACAGTAGATATGTCATTGTGAATAATGTAAGCACTACAGGATAAAAATAAGGACGTACTTGAGGAGACGATTGATACCTATAGGTGCTCCCATTTGTATTGCACCCTGAAGATAGTAGTTAACAAAGCATCACCCTAGGAGCGAATGTTTGGACTTACATAGGAGAGAACCATCACGACCATGATCAGATGTTCAAATGCTGAACAGAAAGTTCAAGGTCATGCGAGCAATTTCGTAAGGATAAGACATACGGAAAACTTGAAGAATTAATTTCAGACCGATGTGCATCTTGCTACGTGTATGCAATGGGTCGAGATACTATGGAGAACTTAGTTTGATCAAGGATAACCTAGGGTCATTGCATACCTTGGAAGTTTTCAAAGAGAGGTATTTAGCTCTGTGGAAATCGCTCAATGGCGGCAATTCATTGAGATTTAAGTGGGGAGTTCTGAATGCTTTCATAATCAAGACATCACAGTACGTGTAGAAAATCAAGGAAAGCCAGGAAACCGTTTGCTCAAGAGTCGGTTCAGAGGTATCCTGGTGCAAGTCAGGTTAAATCATATTGGTAGAGAACAGCAAAACTTACTTCGGGATCCACAGGAATATATTGTCTAGGTGCAAATAGTGGAAGGAAAATGGCTGCAAATGCCATGCACGCAATTTTGATCCAGAGTGTCTTTCCCTCTACTCCGTCCGCAGGACTGAGGTCATATGTAACCAATGGCCATACATCGCGGTAGCCATAGACCACGAGAGGTACCAGGAGAACGATATTCAGATGACGCGTAGCAACCCGACTACGAGGAAGTTTTGTCACAACTGAGAGGAGCGCAAGTAGACAGGAATAGATCTAATATAGAAGTGAGTTTCACCAAATGCGAAAAATAACACAGAGCCTTACGTATACTAGCAACAGCCAAATCCTCACGGAAGCGTTTGGAGTTGGAGAAATCAATGACAACACGACGAGAGCTGTACAAGTCGCGAATCTCCCTAGTCTAAACAAGAACAATCGTAGTCCCAATTCTTCCACGTGCAAACGGCAACGCTTTAGGAGACTTGTGCTCGTATTTTCCGATGATGTCAGTAATTGCTTTTGAAATTGGAATGTTACGTTTAGCATTTGTGCCAGAAAGATCACAAGAGATAGCGCAGATACGTAGGCTGGAATCATCTGTATGTTCCTCCAGCTAGTCCTACGTATTCAATACGTGTCTTAGTGGATAGAACGCGTCAACTATATGACCACTCACACATTCCAGACTGATGCATTTCCTCCTGTTAGCGACACGTCAGGCAAGATTGCTTGGCCCGAGTCCAACATAGTGACGATCGAAGCGCTACGAAGACTGCTGATTCAAGTTTGGTTTGAAAGGTCCTGCAGCTGGATTCGGCTCAAGGATGTACTTAAGTTACAGAAGTTCAAACGCTTGAAGGCACTACATCATCTAACCAGAATCTCGGACCCATATAGCTTGCCACGGGGTGAAGAACACCGCTGTGAGAGATATAATCGTCACTATACGGCAGCCGCTGGGTCAGAAGCTCTGAAGCGGAGACAATATCCGTTGAGCAACTACGAAATGTTTTGAATGATAAGGGCCACTGTATTGAGTACAGTAGTCGTTCGCACCAGCTAAGAACAATTATAAATAGAGAAGAGTGACCAGATCCGAGGAGGTGCGTGAGAAGAAGTGAGAGCGGCGTAACGTTCCAACCTGCCTCCAATATTGTCCGAGGGTCGAAGGCAGACGGTCGAGGACTCAAGGTATCGATCTTCAAGCTTTAAGCTTTACCAACGACGACCAAAGTTTATAATCGTGTTGTAAGTAACCATCTCAAATTTATTTTTATTTTACAAGGCTACCTACATATACGTATGATATGTATAGATGGGGAACGAAGTCCGGAAGTTGGGGCATTCTATTAATATCTGATGGTCATACTTAGGACGATAGGGTGGTTTCTGCCGTGTTGCAATGCGTTGGTAGTTCGCTTTTTGGAAGCTTTGTAACTACGTGGTCCACTGATTGTTTGTCAATATTTGGGCAGGAACGACTCGGGACTGAAATGATCCTTCTTACCTCTTGTCTCAATGTCACTAACCACAATTGCAACATGCGTCTTACTCTCCAGCTAACACGAACGATCCACCATATCCTACCGCCTCTTCGTCTACAATGGCTCAGTCAGTTAGACTTGGTTTCAAGCGTCCGGATTCCAGACCATAACGTGTCGATCAATCGTTATGGAGCAGTTTTGCAGGAACTTGACTTTACGAATTAGAGTGACTCTCTTTTCGTCAATGTTCCTTGTTCTTGAACACAAAGAATCTTGCGTGCATCATTACACGCATAACTGATACTGAACTCTTATGCATTATGACTAACACCCCCTTCTGGGGTACCATCGAACTCAAAGACACAGGTGTCAAACTGTCATTTCTGGATATTTCAATCCCAAGGAGTCTCTTAGGAAGTGGCGGCCGATTCCGAGTCGTACGTCCTTATGTCCATTAACTCGAACTTCCAATATGAAATTTCTTCGTGCCTACTCAAGATCCTCTGCACCATTCCTTGTCAAGATCTTCATGACCAATTCGGACGTGCCTGCCATGTCAAGTGGCGGTTTGTCAAATCTTCGATTACCTGAGGACTCGAGTCGCTTACACAATGAAAAGAACTTGCAAAATACTATGACCCATCCATTTCACGATGTTTCCACCCATTACACTCTAATCGATATGAATACGCCTCCTCGTTCGTCTCTTCAATTGTGTATAGGTGCGGCGACATCATCTAGGAAGGGAGCCGCTCGCAATGGCATACTTGGGTTGTGGCATAACTTCGACGCTCTAATCAAACTTCTGTCAGACTAAGCAGCGCTACACACTGACATTGAGTTTGAGGTGGGGGTTATATGCTCATCGGTCTTGAAACGCGGCCGCGTGTTACCCCCTTCGACCTCACCACTACCCTCACTAGTGAGCTTGTAGTACAAGACTTCCCCCATACAGCATATCTGAGCTTTGATCACTATCTAGTATTCAATGGTGCAGCCATTCCTACCAAACAGACTGCCTGCGGGATCTGTAAGCATGCAGGATACATTCATATAAATGTAATGCTCAAGGGAATCTCCAGGTCGACGAAGATATGAAGAAATCCGAACAATATTTTGGAGATCCGAATCGACCTTGGTGGTTCAAAATAGCTAGGGAGGTTAGAGAAAGTGATGAGAGCAAAGTAAGAAATTACAAGGAAGATATTGATACACTCCTTGTCTTCGTAAGTTTATGTACTCCGTCGATTTTCACACGACTCAAAATCACCGTTTTATAGGGCGCACTGTTTTCTGTAGTGATCACCACCCTCGTGATCGAGTCGTACAGGAGCCTCAGGCAAGACCCAGCGGACCTCACAGTACAAATCCTCCTCCAGGTCTCCCAACAGCTCAGCAGCTATCATGTCAGCGGACAATTCTCAAATAGTACCATCCCGTCGTTCAGCCTTCCCTCCTTTACCCCGTCAAGATCCATGATTATTGTCAATGTGATGTGGTTTGGAAGCCTGATGATCAGCCTAATGGCTGCTTCGTACGGGATGCTCGTGAAGCAGTGGTTGCGGGAATACTTGGCGAACCGCGATGCTTCTCCTCTCGCTCGCCTTCGTATTCGATCTTTTCGCTACCCAGCCCTTGCGAAATGGAAGGTATTCGAAATCGTCGGAATCCTCCCCCTCCTTTTGCAACTGGCTCTGGGTCTATTCTTCGTCGGACTGTGCTACTTTGCGTCCTCGATCCACCCTGCAATACAATGGACTGTGATCCCACTCGTTGTTATCTGGGCGTCCCTATTCATATTAGCTGCGTTCGCTCCCGTTGTCTCAGCCAGCTGTCCGTACAAGATGACGTGTTTAAAGGACGTCACGACTCAATTGCGACGAGCAAAACTAATGATGTTCAACAAGGTGAAATATCTATAGACCCTGTACAGTGTCGAGAACGTTGCCTAAAATTAAGTATAACTCCTAGGTCATGCACACCTCTGCCCACACGCTTTCTGTCGTAGAGGAAGACGATATCGCCAAAAATGATACCACCGACTTCGATGCATTGGTCCAGGTCGATGTCACTCAAGCCGACGATGGCCTCATCTCTTTGGCACTGGCTGATCTCGGTCGTCAGCATCAAGGTCCGAACCTAATTTCATTCATCTTCACCATCTTCAACCACCGTGATTCCACAATCACCCCTGCCAATATCGATGACCTACCTAATATACTCTACCTTTCCCTGCCACTGCTGCAAGCGGCTTACACTGCTATCACAAAGGCACTGCGGGTTGAATACGGAAAAACAATTGCGTTCCATGGAAGTCAGCTGGTGAAATGGGACGAGTGGGTTCAAGATTCCTTCCGTCTTCTGCTCTTGATGTCGCGGTCTACTTCGCAATTCAACGAGACACTTGGGAATTGTCTCTCAATCGCCCATCCTGATGTCCTCGATGACCTGATGAATCCCGTAATGGCTAGTGCTGGTTGGTCTGAGGAGCAAAAGGCGATGTTTGTGAAGACAGTCATCCAACTCATTAATCCTTCGTCTATGGATTCTGATTATTTGCGTCCTCTGAGACTGCGTAATCTCTCAGCTCAATCGTGAAAATATGCCATGGCTCTCTTCGAGTCCTCGATTTTCCCAGAAGGGACGAGCGCGTCTTCCGCTGTATGGAACCAGGAAACCAGGTTCGGGTTCCAAGGTGTCTTTGGCGAGTCTCAGCATGTTGCTCCACGCGATCTCTGTGAGAGGATCCGTACCTCGTTTCGCTCTGACGAGCTTATAGAACAACTGCTCTCCAACATTTCGAGCTCAGCGGTTTGCGGACATGGTCGAGACGTCATATCATACACTTTCCAGATCATTCGGATTCACCATGAAATACCTATTACCCTTGATTTCTCGTTTCTACCAGAGCGGAGCTGGTTAACAGTCAGTCGACTGTTCATGGATGCGCTCAAGGACGAATGGATGAAGAGAACGGAGGATATGGAGGAGGGTTTTAAATGGGATCGCCTCGTCCTTGATGCTATTTATGCAAGCCTCTCAACCGTACAATACCCGGCTAGGACGAATTGCCTTGAGGTTATAGCATCGTGCTACCGGCTCGACCCAGAAATGCTATCAAATAGCTTAATGGCACATTTTTCGAGATCGACGTCCGCACCGTGGACCATTGCCATTCCAACTATCCTCCGTCTGCTCGCGAATTCGGATGTCGAGCAGGGGGATCCATGGTCGATCAAGCTCAATCTCTCCACTCGCACGTTCCACCAACTGGATCTACTTGCCAACATTGCTGCAAAATCTCTTACTGCACTTCAAGCATCAATTCGGGACGATGACCCGGATACGCTGAAATGGGTAAAATGGGCAGTTCACATCCTCCTCAGCTGTGTCGACGTTTCCGATTCATTTTCTGGATCAACACTATCAGCCATCGCCAAGCTCACAGAGTTGAATGCACATTTCATCGTCCGTGCGTTACCACGAAACCGGCAGGGCCGACAACATCAGGTTGAGCGACTATGGAAAACCATTCTTCTCATGGGGCATAGTCGGCAAGCATTTATAATGCAGCTTTGGCCAAAAGCGTGGTCGCCCTCCGATAGTATAATTCCCTACCGATTAACGCAGATGTATGCAACGGAGCGAAAGTGGACTACGACTGACGCGTTCTTGCATACTCCTCCCGGATTCCGTGCACACCATGATATCGGCAACTTCATAGTATGCCATCTCGACCATTCCCGAACACTCGATTACGCAAGCCGCTTGAAACGTGTAGATGAACTACAATCGTTCCTCAAGAGCAATATAGCTTGGCACGCTGTACATCAAATTGCTGCTTTTCTGATTCAAATAGGAGACCCTGGCTGGCCGGAATGGATGAGAGGATTCATCATCAAAGAACTCACGAATCTTCGAGGTACATCAGAGCTCTCCGATAACCTCAAGAAGTGTCTATACTACAACGCCACCGAATTCATCACGCTTCTGGCTTCACATGACATCGAGCACCTAGATCGTCTACCACAAAACCTTCTCGTACACAGGAAACTTGTCGACCATCCACTTACATCCATGTTCTACACGTTTTTGCAGCATCCAGAGCCACTATCATCGGAAACCGGAGAGAGCTGTCTCATGCGATTACTTGTCAATGCTGAAATCGACAAGCCGGCGTGGACATTTAGCAGCTGTGACGGCTACTCGCCGCCACGATATGCATGCGTTTCTCTCGCTTTGCGAATTCTGCAATATCACCTCGATAGCAAGGTCGTCCAAATACCTCAAAAAGACATTCGCTTCCCTCTTGACCTGTCCCAGCTGAAGAAGGAGGTGTGGGACGATGTCTCTGCAGCGGCAGCAGAAGTTCTCAACAAAGACAAACTCCATGACACCGATGAAGGTTACTTTGGAGGCCAAAAAACCTTTAATATTGCACGTATGGACGCCATTATGATCCTGCTCGCGGATTCACCTCATCCCTTTGACAACGACCTTTCATACCAAGTACTAGAGCAAGAGACCTTCTTCCGCTGGGAAGACAACCTGTCGGTCCAATCATCCACCCGTCATAAGCTAGAGAAACGCCGGCAATCGAGGATAGATGAGCGTAGAAGGCAGGGTCAGTATAGGTTAAGCGTAGGGACGGGAACTCATGATGAGGCTAGTAGCTTGTGGCAGGTCATGGTAACGAAGTCCAGTCAACAAATTGAAGAAGTGTATAGTCAGGTCAAGAACGACGGGGACATACAGGAGGATGAGATGATGTGCGGTTCGAATTGTATTCATCGAGATGGATTAGGAGGTGAATGGGATGGGACTGAAGTGATTTCAAAAAGCTTGGGGGGCAGGACGTCAGTGGATGAAGGCACGTATACGTAGACGATTAATGGGGTATGGCCGTATCTCTGAAAGCTAATAAGTACGCCCTCTGGCCGTTCCTTTCTGTACATTTTCTTTGACCTTTGTATTTATTAATACTATCTGAACGTCAACGCACCTGCAGCAGTGATTGTGGTTCGGTTGTATTTTGACTATCAACCTCAACTCGAAACCATCATGTAAGTAAGTACAAGCTACTCGACTCGGAAGACACGACGTCAAGCGTCTAATAAAGTTCTCCTCCTACACCACCACCACCACCACCACCACCACCACCACCACCACCACCATTATCATGGATATGCATCATGCTCGGTACACTCTGCACCGACACCTGAGATCTGAGACTTGAATTCACCATACGAATGTAAAATGAATAGGGACATCCCATTACCCCAATGTGCCGTTGTGGTGGCGCAAGAATCCTGCTCGAACCTCCCTACCTCGAGTGGTCATTGATCTGAGACCCCACCAATGGAAATGGAAGCTCAGAAATTGAAGTCTTAGGTCGGTGAGCGATTCTTCGATAAATACTTGCACTAGCATTCCGGCTACTCAGGTACGTGTTTAACTTACTTGTCTTAATGTGGAGATGTTCATTTCTCGGAATAGGGTTTTTGTGTGTCTTCGGTGACTTGGAACGTGCTTCGCGAAATGTCTCTTCGTTTCACTTGAATTCGGACTTTAGGGAGATCGTTTAACGGCTGCAAGCAGCTTGACTAGTACGCCAGGCTCTCGCGAATCTCACCGCTATAAAATTTATGCATATACACGACGTGTGTGTCTTCATTGTGGGGTGTGTTTATATGTACTCCGTCTAACCCCTTCGGTGGGGTAAACTAAGTTTGGAGTTTCTACTTACTTTATAGAGAACGAGTCGCTCTACATTGGCTTCGCGATGAGGCGTTTCGGGGTCTAGACCTCTTGAATACTAGTCGCATTCAGGGAACACACCGCTACACATTGCCAAAGTAAAACATTCCATTTCTCCGCCTGTCTCACCTCAGAATTCTCCCCAATCCAATCTTCTTCGACATTCGTAATGATCTTCAAACCACGCGGCGATCCCTCCCTCCTATCTCCGGTATAAAATGTTCCCCTTCCTCGTCTCCAACTTCCTCCCCAGTGGAACTCTTCGTTCGACTAACATCCGTTCCCTCTCAAATCCTCGTCGATCTCTGACCTCACACTCCTTTACTAAGGATGTTCATTCGAACCTCTTTCCTCCTTCTCTCGGTCTACACCGCCCTCGTCTTCTCTCTCCCATGTGCCCCAGACTTGTCACCTTCTCTTCCAGGTGTGCCCTCCCTCTCCGGTATTCCCTTCCCCACTCCGAAGATTGAGACCAAAGTCCCTAACGGACCCGTTTGTCATTGTGATGCAGATAGTACCGGTACGAGTTCTATCCCGGATCTGAAGACTCCTGCTGCTACTCCTACACCGTCGGTCGCGGTGTCGGCGTCGGTGTCGGCGTCTGCATCAGTCCCTAATGATAAGGTCGAGACACCACCTCTTGTACCATCCCTTCCGGTCGAGACTCCATCTCTTCCCATTGGTACTCCATCCCTCCCTATCGGCACACCTTCGCTCCCAGTTGGTACTCCTTCCTTACCGGTCGGTACGCCTCCTCTTCCCACTGGCGTCCCTTCTCTTCCAGTTGGAACACCATCTTTGCCAGTCGGTACACCCCCTCTTCCGGGAACCCCATCTCTCCCCATTGGGACGCCCGCTCTTCCCATTGAGACACCTTCGGTCCCAGTCAGTGTGCCCTCTGTCCCCGTGAGCGCACCCTCCGTTCCAGTTGGTGTACCATCCGTACCAGTTGGCGTACCCTCCGTACCCGTCAGCGCACCCTCTCTCCCAGTCGGTACTCCTGCTGTACCCACCCCATCGGTCCCCACTGTCCCCACCGTCCCCATTGTTCCTTCTTCAGTCCCATCAGTCCCCACCGTCCCCTCCACTCCTTCCACACCCACTCTCCCTCCCCTCCCCAAAGAAGAAACCTCCTCCTCTACCCCCTCCTCCACCCCCGTAGCCAAAGACCCCACGCCATCCAGCCCCGCAGCCAAAGACCCCACCCCGTCCGGCTCCTGCAACACAGGTCCCATCCAATGCTGCAACAAAGTCCAAAAGGCCGATTCGGCTGAAGCGAGCCAATTGTTAGGTTTACTCGGGATCGTGTTGGATGATTTGAACTTGGATGTCGGGATGGAGTGTTCGCCTTTGACGGCGATTGGTGTTGGTAGTGGGTCGAGCTGGTGAGTCTTCTTGTTCTCGTTTTTTTTGCCCTTCGTCAATTGATTTTGATTTTGTGATTTAGCACTGCCAACCCTGTTTGCTGCCAGAACAATGCTGTCGGTGAGTTCTTCTGTCATTTTCTCTACCACGTTCGCCAAAAACTAATATGGTCTCTGTTTCAAGGTGGACTCATTAGCATCGGATGTGTCCCCATCAACATCTCTCTTTGAGAACTTAGATACCGCTTCGTTATTACATTCTTGCAACAATGGACCAATAATTTGTCGAGTGGGTTTTCGGATGAGATATCGGGCTTGAGAACGTTTGTGTTCTTTGCACCTCTTAAAATTTTAACGTAGTACTAGTACTTTTGTCATTCGCGAGTAGTATGGTATGGTCTTAATAGAAACGGACTTGATCCTTGTCTTTACTTTCTCGTTTGTCGTGGAGCGTCGATCATCTCGACGGATCAAATATTCATGACTGGAACACCGACGTATATTTTTAGGTGCCAGTCGAGATACAAAGTTTACGAAGACGAAGGCCAGAGTCTAATTCAGCACTCAAGGACCCAAAGAGACAGAATGCGAGAAAGTGCATTATAAACGAAATAGCTAGAATATTATGTTTGTAAATGTATAGCATGGAGAGTGGTAACGTCGACATACCGTAGTTTGACACATCAAACCGATGAGAGCTCAAAGCTGAAGGGTGACAGGAACACACCCAATGTTGATAAGTCCGCCTATAGAATATGCACATCATGAGTAAATGATACATTGACAACGTAGTGGCTGCATACCGTGAGAATTATTTTCGCAGCAAACAGGTTGAGCGTTACTATTGAAGATGTTAACATATATCGCGAAAGAGAGTATATACCCCACATACCAGTTTCCACCGCTACCAGCGCCGACAACACTGAGAGGTGAGCAGGTGAGGCCAACGGGGACACTAAGATCTTGCAAAACAATTCCCAGCAAACCCAGCATCTTAGTGGCATCTGCACTGCTAGCGGACTGCACGCTGTTGCAGCACTGAACAGGCCCAGTGCTACAGGTTTGGCCACCCGAACCCGAGGTACCTCCCGAAGTTTGGCCGGGAGAGTTGGGAGGGCTAGTGGGGGTGGTGGGGTTGGAAGGCGGGACTGCAGGTCCGGACGGAGTAGGTGCCGTAGGAGGGGCAGGGACTTTGGGAGGACCGGGCACCGTAGGAGAACTGGGGACGGTAGGAGAACCGGGAACCGTAGGAAGACCTGGGACTGTAGGGAGTCCGGGGATGGTGGGAAGACCGGGGACGGTAGGGAGGCCAGGAACGGTAGGAATACCGGGAACCGCAGTAGGGGAAGAAGGTCCTGTAGGCGGGAGGGAACTAGGAAGGGAAGGTCCCGTGGGGGGGTATGTGGGAGGGTGAGGTCCCGTAGGAGGGTATGCGGGAGGGTGGGGTCCCTCACAAGGAAGAGAGGCCGCAAGGACGGTGAAAGTGGCGAGGATAGCGAGGGAGGCGCGAATGAACATATTGAAAGTAAAGTGACTGAAGAGGGCGAAAAGGACAGTGGTGGTTACGTGAAGTAAAGACTGACGAAGGATGGGGTAGTAGAACAAGGTTCGACTGGGGATCCAGAAACGAGGACGGGGGTTTATATACCTCTGGGAGCTGCCCGTGTACCTCGGGGAGTGGGGCGACATCGCACGAGATTGCGGAGTATACGGTGGAGATACAGCCGTAGAAGACGAGGAGATGGAAGAAAAAAAGAGCGGAGGAAAGAGGATAGAGAGAGAAATGTCAGAGCGTTAGCGGTAAATGAAAGAGAAGCAGCGAGCTGGACCACGACACTTGACATATCGGGACTCTCTCGCTTCGAAGTCGTACAACGAGTGCTCCATCCATCAGCAGCCCGTCAATCCCACAGAAGCACCACGGGCCCATCGGCGATACTGAGGTTAACAAAACCCGCACCTTTATTTCATATCTGTCACCGCCCAGCGTTCTGGATCAGACACAAAGCTCGAAAACCAATGTAATAGAGACGGGTTGCGGAGTGAGGGCGGAATCTGTTAATCCACAGTTGAAAACCGGGAAAGCTAGAAGGGTGTGATTGGTGTGATTAATTGGCCGAGACGTCAGCACAATCCGAGAAGACTGCAGTTATTGAATACAGAAGTCGGTGTCAAACACCCCAACAGTCCACGGACTGCGTGGAGTCACCAACTTGGATCCCTCAACCAGCTCGATGTGCAGATAGAACCAGGGGCACATCTGTCGAATCGTGTGCAACTATACACCTGCCGTCAACAAGGACCGAGTAGGCTGGGAGATCACCGTTAACATTTACAGTTGAAGGCCTCAAGTGCTCGGTATAATCCCCAAGTTAGTTCTAGTGACTATAGTCTGAAAGCTCGGTGAAGTACTTCGGGGAACAACCATAGAAAATCACCTGTGAGGCTCTAGAAAGGCCGACTGTCAATCGGAATGAAAGCAAATTCGAAGAACCGTTGAAAAAAACTGCCAGTTAAGAAGCAACGGAGGCAAAATTACAAATTCGGCACGTGTTACTTGCCATCACGCGTTGTTTACGCGTTGTTTACCAAAGCCTTCGAAGTTCGACATGCCACCTCTTCGACCAACCTTCGACGATGGCAGACTTTACATGATAATATCGTGACTAACAAAAGGTGTAGGCCTTGATGATAACATCTTAATGATAGGGATGAGAGGAAGGAACAAACAGTAAGCGCACAGATCGCACTACACCGATTTGTCTTGGGACGCGTCGGTAATAAAATACATTCACGTGCTGTATATGGTACCACGTTGTTTACGCGTTGTTGTAATGACGAGGGACTTGAATTAACCTTCTCAACCTTCTTGCTAACTCTAACCTTCCCATCATGCATCCCCTCGATAATCCCAACGCCGTCGTAAGCCTCATTTCGGTATCCAGCATTGTGGGTATCACTAATATCGCAGGATGATAGCCTTCAAACGCATTTGAGTCTGTCACCTTATCTAGTCTGGCGAAACATGTGGAAACTCACGCTCCCCATGACGTTGTCCTTCATCGTGGCCAACCCCGCCCAAACAAAGAATTCATAGTAAAAGGCCCTATCCGTACCCCTACTCCTCGTCGCCCATCAGAACTTCCTGAACCTGGTAAACTCAACATTCACTTGATTCTAGGACGTAAGATCGGACACGGTCGTGTGGCCCGTGTTTACGAGGCCACTGTTGATTATGCTAAATCCAGCCCCGAGTTGCAGCAACTGGTCCTTCCGCCTCTGGTTGTAAAAGTATCACGACGCTACGACGCTAGACATCTTGCGAAGGAGGCTTACTATTATGACGAAATGGAGTGCCTCCAGGGCTCCGTCATTCCGAGATATTATGGGTTCTTTCAATCGACTATCCCGGTGGACTGGAACTTCGGTCCTTGGAGGCGCGATTCCATCGTTCGGGGCTCTCGGCGATCTGTGGACTCTGACACTGAGTCAGAGTTTGACGATGATGACTACAGCCCTCGGCCCAATGTTCCTGAGGAAGAGTATTCCTCCGACGAAGAACCCCCTCCGCCCCCACCGGTTACCCCTACCAAAGTCAGTATCCTCATTATGGAACGGCTAGGTGGTTTGATGCCACTTGGTAAACCATTACCAGAGGACATAATGTGCGTCACCTCTCCTCTCATGTATACATTTGTATCTATGAACTTTCCTGACCCATACCTGCTTCACAGCGATGACATTACATCTTTATACAGCAACCTCTCTCACCTCGCTGTAGATCACGTCGATATCAGATACTACAACATTCTACGTGCGCCCCCATCCGATAGTCCTCTACCATCTCTCCCGGCACCTTTCACTCAGCGTACTTATGAATGGCGCATTGTGGATTTCAAAAACTCGTACAAAACGAACAGAAGTATGGTTGTTTTTGATGGCTATTATGAGGGGTATGTGGAAAGGCTTCTCACTAACCTTCCTTACAACGATATATGGGAACCCTGGGACTTTTAGGTACCCAATTTATGTCCTTGTTAGGCTGCTGTATGAGATATAAATATAGCATCGTGATGAATTGTCTTTCGCAACTACAAGTACATAGCAGCAGGCTTCGGAAATCTCATAATAATCACCGACGTCATAATCAATCATGGTGGTGAGAAGGAATAACAACTCTCCTCCCGTGAATCTCGTAGGCACGGAGATCATCCAGGACCTCATTAACCTTCTCCAAGGGCACGGCAGTAACAACCCCTTTAATAGTTCTCTAAATATCGGATTATATCGTATTAGCAAGCATTCTTGCGTCGATAGAACAGAATTGACTGACCTTTGCGAAGAGATCAAGGACCTCAACCAAATCGTCCCTGCTTCCGTAAAGCGAATTGTGGACTGACAGTGAATAAATATTTGGTATAAGCTTCCATGGAAGAACATCGGCAACTTACTTTGAACATTAGTGAGAAGAGCATTCAAACTGCTGAAAGTAAGAGTTTCCTCGCTCAAGCCAACTACCACCGCAATAGGCTTTCTATTGATATCAAGCTTGCCCGTCTTGTCAGCCAATGCAGAAGAAGCAAATGCGAATGCTACCAATGACCATGTCAATTTCGGTGAATGATATCGAAATACAAGAAGGTTCGACATACTCTGGGAAGTCACAGGGAAGTCGATAGTGATATCGACAGTGAAGTTCTCCTCTTTGATCTTCTTGTCCAATGTAAGAAGGTCGAAAGCTTCTACAGCACCGAGTTCCAAAGCCAATTTACGTGCGTCGGGCTTGATATCACATGCATACACTTATACTTTACGTTAGTATTCATTTATTCTGGAAGGGTTTACGATCACGTACCTGTGGCACCAAAGTGCTTAGCGTATTGGACAGCGAGATGTCCCAATCCTCCGATACCGAAGATGAGCACCTTCTTTCCTTGTCCGCCTTGTCCCAACTACCCGGACACCAATGTCAATCTTGAATTCATTTTCACAAGAAAAATAGCACCACGTACTCCAGCAGCGACCTTAACAGCATTAAAGGCTGTAACTCCAGCATCGCTAGCAATAGCAGCTTCTTCCTTTGAAACACCCGCCGGCTACATCATGCGAGACCTTGTAAGCACCTCGAAGAAAAAAAGAAATATTGACAACTTACCACTTCAACGAGCTGACTAGCACGGACGGTCACAAACTCGGCGTAGCCTCCGTCTTGGCCGAGAATACCAGTGGTGACACAAGGTGCAACACTCAACACAGAGTAGAGTTTACCAATCTGGGCGGTCTTAGGGTCAACATCCTCCCCGAGTCTATGATTTAGATAATCGTTGAATTTAATGATCCGCAATGAGAGTATCTGTGTGAGACCTACTCGACAGGAGTACCGGAAATTTCATGGCCCATGATGTAGGTGTTAGGGTCTATAGATCCAATCGCGCCAGAGAGCCAGAATACATCAGTATGGCAAACTAATAAATTCTATTGCGTCAGCTACGTTTAAAATCCGTGAACAAACATATAGACTAACCTCCAGCGGCGGCGACCTTTAGGAGGACCTCGCCCTTTCCTGGCTGACGGACAGGGTGTTTCTTGTCCAAAACGAGATCTGTGTTTCCCGGATGGAAAACAGCACCGAGCATAGTCTTGGGTTGATTAGTAGCAGGGTTCATATTGAATAATTCAGTTAGAGGTTAAGAGAGTTGAATTGAAAGCTTCAAGGATAGGGAACGTGTTGAATAATCCTACAGGTCAACAAACGTAGGGTTTTTATACTTCCCAGACAGACCCAAGTTCCAGCATCACATGAATCAGGTCTTCGACGGGCTATGTCCACGAATCACCCGTAATGTTTTAACCAGTGTAATGCCATAAAAGCGAATGATGAGACACTATTTCGACAATTGGTGTAAGATAAAATCTCCGAATTCGGTCGCGTTCTACATTCCAGAGTGCCCTAAAGAGAGAAAGAGCCCGTCGGCAAAATGGAGATATGGGGTAGCTATTAGATGTAGAGGAGCTACATTTGTATGAATTTAGCACGGACGTGTTCGGAACACATAGAACGTACCGTGATCGGTAAATATCTGAAGAAACAGAAAGATTAATCGACTATCACATAGTTATAGATGTCATCCTATGGAGATACACAATGATCTATGAGTCCAACTGGTGTTGATGACTCGAGGACATTTCAGAGGGATATTGTTGAGAAATAAAAACCTAAAATATGGCGAGTATTCATTCCAATGCTATTGCGTGCCTAGTCCGACCTGGCCAGACTGAGTAAGCTGTCGAAGAATGCAAAGCAGTGGATTACCTACTTGCCAGTGCGGGCGCATCAAAGTATCCACTCCGTTTTCTCGGATCTACATGCAGCCATGCTACGTCAGTAGGACCGGCGGGGTATAGCTAATACATGCGATGTGTAAGTACACGATTTGATTACTGTTATCCAATCTGTGTAGTTCAAGATGAAAGGCAGACAACATGTCTGGCTCGGATATCGGCTCGGCAAAATGCGATCACGTGATGCTTTTGTGCCACGTTGTTTACGCGTTGTTGTGGGCCTAATGGCTTCATCAACAATAGCACAACTCTGCTCCGTCCGCCATGCATCCTCTTGACCCCCCTAACGCAGTGGTAAGTCTGAATCTCGAACCTACTCTTCATGGCCAAAATTGATAGAGATAATAGGCTGCGAATGCGTTCGAATCTGTGACGTTTGTTGACATCGCGAAGCATTCAGTCTCTGGTGAATCACCTAATGTAGATTTTGAGCGTGGCCAGCCACAGCCAAATGAGGAATTCATACTGACGGGGCCCATATGCAAGGGCCGTCCTGCCCCTCTTCGTCGGCCATCGGAGCTCCCCGAGCCTGGTACACTGAAACTTCAACTGTCTCTTGGTCGCAAGCTTGGATCCGGGCGTGTCGCTCGAGTGTATGAAGCTACCGTTGACTACGCTAACTCGAGCCCCGAATTGCAACAGATGATTCTTCCACCTCTGGCTGTGAAAGTGTCACGACGTTATGATGCAAGGCATCTTGCGAAAGAGGCCTATTATTATGATGAAATGGAGTGCCTGCACGGCTCTGTTATTCCGAGATACTATGGCTTCTACCAGACTGAGATCCCTCCCGACTTGGAACTCAGACCTTGGAAACGCGACTCCGTACGATCGAAATCTAAGCGTACTCCTCGACCAACTAAACTCAGCATTCTCATTATGGAGCGACTCGGAGGCCTAATGCCACTAGGGGAGGATCTGCCTGATGACCTTGAGTACGCCACCTCTTTCATTATTGATATTACCACTCACAACCATTTCAATCAATCATAGGGATGAGCTTAACTCGCTATATAGCAATCTATGTACACTGGGTGTTGATCATGACGATATACGATACTACAACATTCTCAAGGCCCCTCCATCTGACAGCCTTCTTCCTTCCCTCCCGTCCCCTCTGACCCAACGCACTTACGAATGGCGATTAATAGACTTCAACAAGGCCTGCAAATCGAACAATGTTCAATCTTGTTTCGAAAACTATTATTGGACTTATTTACATAGACTCCTATACAACCTCCCATGGAACGATATTTGGGAGCCTTGGCACTTCTAGTTAGGCAGTTTGTGGTTTTCGAGTCCTTCTCTATAAATCCTGTTATTTTATGATTGAGCTGGTCACTGTTATTGCCCGAAGATCCAGTATGGCCGATGTCTGATCCAATTCGTAACGATCTTGAATAGATAGATATGTGAAACTAATCAATAAACATTGGTTGCCAAGCGATGACACGTTGTGTACGCGTTGTTGTGAGTTGTTGTGAGCACTGCTGGCATTCATTTAGCTTGACTTGGACGTTCTCAATCCTTGATCTCAAACTAGGTTCAACGTTCACAACTTCTATCGAATTTAACCTGCGGTGGTTATAAACGTGTTCCCACTCCCTCTAAAATCAAACGCTACTTTGGTCTTCCACCAGAGTGTACTAACGTGACGCTGCAACCATTATGGCCAAGGTTGTAAACCCTGATAATGCTGTCGTATGTCATATTTCATACATCCTGATTTGTTTTCAAATAATAATCACTTTGTATCGGTCCAACAGCCTGCGAACGCATTTGAGTCTGTGGTTCTTGGAGGTCTAGCAAAACACACAGAGACTCGCGCTCCCCATGACGTTGTCCTTCATCGTGGCCAACCCCGCCCAAACAAAGAATTCATAGTAAATGGACCTATCCGCACTCCTGCTCCTCGTCGCCCATCAGAACTCCCTCAACCTGGTAAACTCAACATTCACTTGACTCTAGGACGTAAGATTGGACATGGTCGTGTAGCCCGCGTTTATGAGGCCACTGTTGATTACGCTAAATCTAGCCCCGAGTTGCAACAAATGATTCTTCCGCCTTTGGTTGTAAAAGTATCGCGACGCTATGACGCTAGACATCTTGCGAAGGAGGCTTACTATTATGACGAAATGGAGTGCCTCCAGGGCTCTGTTATTCCGAGATATTACGGGTTCTTTCAATCGACTATCCCGGTGGACTGGAACTTCGGTCCTTGGAGGCGCGATTCCATCGCTCGGGGCTCTCGACGATCTGTGGACTCTGACACTGAGTCAGAGTTCGACGATGATGACTATAGTCCTCGGCCCAATGTTCCTGAGGAAGAATATTCTTCCGACGAAGAACCCCCTCCGCCCCCACCAGTTACCCCAACCAAAGTCAGTATCCTCATCATGGAACGGCTAGGTGGTTTGATGCCACTTGGTAAGCCGCTACCAGAGGACATAATGTGTGTCACCTCTCACATATACATTTGTATCTATGAATTCTCCTGACCCATACCTGCTTCACAGCAATGACATTACATCTTTATACAGCAACCTCTCTCAACTCGCTGTGGATCATGTCGATATCAGATACTACAACATTCTGCGTGCGCCCCCATCCGATAGCCTTTTACCATCTCTTCCGGCACCTTTCACTCAGCGTACTTATGAATGGCGCATCGTGGACTTCAATAACTCATACAAAACGAACAGACGTCTATTTGCTTTTGATGGCTATTATGAGGGGTATCTGGAAAGGCTCCTCATTAACCTTCCTCACAACGATATATGGGAACCCTGGGAGTTTTAGGTACCCGGTTCGCGTATTTGTTAGGTTTATATATATGGATGTAGTCCGGATGCTTACAAAATATTGTCACGTCGATTCAAAACCTAACAAAAAGCCTCTCGAATAGCGTGTTCCGGCAGCTGACCGAACCTCTTGAGACGCCTTTAGTAAAGTGCATTACCAGAATAGTAGCCTTTGTGTTTTCGATATTGAGCCAATGACAGATAAAGGTGATCAACGCTCCGAATGAAGAAGAGGGCTGAGCATTCGAAATACGACGGACAGCGATTTCCAAAGATACTGGCGACTGGAACAGCAACTAGAAGGGAATCATTTCCGCAGTACAGCTCAGAACATGTTACTGTTTGTACCAGTGCTATATCAAGAGGCTGGTCGGGGGTACCTGACAGTCCGGCGGTGTCCGCCAAGCATGCTAGTAAATGAACGTATATGTTTGGAGTAAGACACCTTCAGAAAACAACGAATGGTCAAGTTTTCATGTGAATATACAATATATGTCCGCTCACTGTATTCTGGATGTGGGGTGTATCTTGGCAGCCATTGCGAAGAGTCTTGTGAGGCAAATCGCCGCCCTAAGAGAGCGAGACACTGCATTCCTGCGTCAAACCGATAAGAAAGGCCGCCCCAGAAAGTAGTGTAAGTCGCGCGGCCGGATCGATATGAAAAAGGCTAGGCTAAGCCCGAATCCTAGACTATAAGTCTCTATGATTAGCAACAGGGAGTGTTTAGAGACTTGTACCCCAAACCCTAACTTGTCGCTCCCCCTCAGAACGCAGTAGACCTTTCGAAAATGCACCTTCATCCGTTGTCTCTCACCTTCGTCTTATTCATTGCTGGATCGGTGGCTGGAGCCCCTCCAATTCCAATGCCTATGCCTATGCAGAAGATTGCAGCCCTCCCAGACTGCGAGCAGTTACCGCTGAAGAGAGTACCCGATGTCAATTATGGCGCTACGTGGTGGGGAGACAAAGTGCACCATATCAAAGCTCGAGTTTAGGGGGAAGTATATGGCACGGAATTCCGCCATTTTTACGATTCCTGAGGTACGAAGGATCGTGTTTTATGTTCTGGAGTTTGGTGGGGCGCTTGTACCGTTACGAATTTCTGCACTACTCCCAATCTAGGGTTTAGACCTATGACATCATTTCTTATCGGTAACTTATCTCTAATCAATCACATCATTGAAGTCTAATTAGATTAGGGTCCAAAAGGTTAAATAATTGTCTGTTCTATGTAGCTCTCACAACATCCATTATGCTATTCAAAGCTATTGAAATTTACTATTCAATGTTATATAAAATATTATAATTCAGATTGAAAATGTCTCTATAATCAGCCAATCTTTGTCTTACGTCACGTGTAAATATAAGCGCCTCTAACTTCTCCGTCTTTTTACATTATCTCATCTTATCTTATCATATTTAGATGCTCTTTTTTGTTGTCGTAGAACATCTTGCTATTGAAATACATGTTTCTCTTCTTTAATTTTGTATTTTAAGATATCAACAAATATCTACTAGCGTAATTTTGTCAATATTGTAGATAAAAACATATTTTTCACTGTTTCGTATTCAATTTGCAACAATAAAACAATCACATGCGACCTTTCTGACATATTCAGTTTATATTCCAAAACAAAACATCGAGTAATGTACAAAAAACTATGTTCAGCAACGAGATCCTGTTTGTCGTACGCCCTTTACAATGTCAGCAAAAAAAGTCATTTCCCCTCTGCGCCATTTTTCTCCTCCTTGATGGTGGGAGGTCTATCTCCTCTCTGACAATCCTGGCGTTGGCAATGTTCCTCATACGACATATTGTAGTTGTATGCAAGCCCCAGTTGACTGGGTATAGGGAACAGGGAAGGTGGGAACTGAATGATTGGGTGTGCGTCAGGATATGTAGGAGTACCAGGTTGTGTAGCTGGCGGCTCGGTGGTACTGCGCATGAGTAAACGATAAGACGGCGGTACCATGCTAGGTTCTAGCTGTAGTGTGGAGGGAGGTACATGGGGCATTCCACCCCAAGCACGTTCATCGCTTGATGAGACTGGAGCAGGCAAGGGTGAATGAGGTGGAGGCATAGGAAACAGCGCACTTGAACCTAAATGTCAACAGAAATAGGCATCCTGACTCACGGAACATTATTCACACCAGACATATGTTATTAAAAACACCCATATGTAATAATTGTTTCTCTTCCCAGCGATATAACAATATCTCAAAGATAGCATCACGATTTTATGTATCACAATTACAATGATCATTGAATGAAACATGTTGCATAAGAAACTACGTTTGCATTGGCGACGGAACAGACTACATTGTACACAATATCGCAATCACATTGGTGATTGAAGGAAACACGTTCTACAAGCTGTCTACGCTTAGATAGAAGGGGGTGAGTGGATCAGGAAAGTGGCTACTATATTGAAAGAGTAACGGTCTTCAGCATAAACTGAAGTGGTATAAATTACTCCAACGAGATCTCCAGATTTGAACTCCTTAGGGTGCAAGGGACAGTCAGAAAGGCTGGCCAAAGTAAATGGCACCTTTGGAGCACCCTTTTTGAAATACTTGGTAGCATTGTACATCGGAACTAGCAAAAGCAAAAGAATGAGATTGAAAGATGGATGCTCAAGGAAATGTTGACTCACCGTCTTCACTCGCATATAAGGCATTTTTGCTCAACAACAGTGGATGGAGATAATCAGAAACAAATGTACCCTCCTCTGCACTGTCTTGACGTAAAGTAGAGGAAGAGTATAAGCCAGGAGCAACCTCTCTGAACGACTTGTCAGATTCCGCTGAGCAAAAAGATGTAAGTACGAATAAGACACAAGCAGACATGTATGGCTTACATTTGATAGGAATGGTGGAGAAGTTGATTGCACCAGCATAAGTAGGAACTTTGTAGCCTTTCTTGTATATCATGTCGATACAAGCTATAGTACGTTCCCACTCATGCTCGATAGGGTTGAGAGCAAGTGTTTTGATGGACCATGGACCGTCTTTACCCATCGCTTTGGCCTTAGTCAGACTGGACCTATCGACCAAGCCAAATGAGACACATCCAATACGGGTAGCATCATCACCTTGACCAAGACTAGTAATAATGTGGTCTTTGCTACCCGAATAGGCATGCTCTCTGAAACTGGCAGGGGAAGATCTGGCCAGATTAGAGAGAAAGAAATCGAGGCTGGACTTAGTCAACAGTTCCACCAATTGTCTGGATATTTACAAGTCAGTTAATGTCTATACGCTGTAGGAGTAAAAACTTGAAGATTACTTCTTGTAGGAATTGTTAAATTCATAATCCCGACAGTAGTTTCCAAGGTTAAACGTTTTTACATCGTTAAGCTTGCTCAAAGGGAACCTATATGATATTGTTGAGATACTGTATGAAAGCATTATCAGAGACGCGTACCGCAAGTTGGGAAGATTGTTGTATGTTCCTCTCAACATCCTATCCTGATTGAAGCTGGGGGTAGTAATCTGGCACTCATCAGGAGCGTCATCATCGAGCTCAACTGCCTCCTCTTCCTCAACACTATCGCCTTCAGAACCATTGCCAGAGGCTTCCTCGGCAATGTCGTCAATTAGTCCGCCACTGTCAGAACCCTCGTCTTCGGATTCCTGAGTTCTAAAGAATAGGTATTGAGTCTTATGCTAAATAGTGTCGAGTGTAAACAGACTTACTTGACGTTCTTTGCCAATATACTTCTGGACTTCGCCTTGGCTGAGATATAAACACCGCTAAATAATGAAAGTGTCAGTAAAGGTGTAATGTCAATTAAAAGGTAAGACCACATACGCAAACTTCTTGATGGCAGCAGATGTACGGGGGGTATACATTGGGTTATCTTCATCCTCAATTGGAACCTTGGTACGTTCAGGGGTAGTCCTATTAATAGTATAAGTCAGCATAGAAATAATATATAATGGGGGATATATACTCAGCAATCCTCTTCTTCTTGGGGGTTCCTTGTTGAGCGGCTTCAAGAGAGACCCGACTAAATATACAATGATCAGTATATACATAAACCATAACAAACGTAACACTTACCCTCTCTTGACGGTCTTGCCTTTGGCTGGCCTGTAATAAAATATAAATATATTGTTGCAAGATTGAGAAGGACGTTACTCACTTGACAGGTACCTCAACAACCACAGCTGACTCCTCACCGGAAGACTCGACAACATCTTCAGCATCAGATCTTCCCAAAAGTTAGTATAGTTTAATACGGAATGTTCAAAGACAACACACCTACTATCTTCCTTTACGTCTTCATTATCGCTAAACCAATATATAAATATGTGATATATGATAAGAAAAGGTATAGATTACTTGCCTTTCCGTTGTTTCTTTCTCAGCAGGATCAACGTTCTCAGAATCACTACACGTTGATTGTCAGTACCACAATCTCATAAATGAAGGCTGTCATTGACGTACCTGACAGGTGGTGTCTCCACCTTGGCCTTGACCTTGCTCTGACGAGAAGGCTTGCTAGCAGCAATAGCCTTGGCGGTAGGTTTGATGATACGTCTGAATCAAAAGTTAGACAAAAATATTGACAAGTGTGAAAGCGCTGCGTACTTGGGAGGCATGTTGGAAGAGTATATAGAGTTCGATTGGGAAGTAAAAAGTTGCTAAGAGTAGTTGTCTGTCTCTTCGTCTCGCTGTATTAGTTACTATTTATATTTTCTCCAACCGGCCGAAAGAAACAGTCGTTGGATGGTGTAACTGCTTGGCATACCATCTAGACCCGTTGCACCACATGTACATCAACACATGTTCAGGAGCTCCATCACAGAATATATGAAGGCTTACCAACTGCAGCGGAAGTTATCTTAATTTCTGTGAAAGGAAAAACGGGAGGTCAGCACATTCCCATTGGCCAGAAAGCGAATACGAGCAATACCCACCTTGTTGAACGACTTAGCATCTTTTGAGTTCAACTTTTGTTATGGATCCCACAAATCCTCTACGTTCTGCAATATATGCCATGAAGCCTATGCGCTGTACACTCTATTCAAATGCCGAAAAATATAGTCAGTATATCTGTATTGACTTGTACAATTTCTAGTAGTTGACCGATACGATACCAGGGATTCACTTGGACGGTGTTATACAGAAGACAAATAACAATCCTATCGCCAAAGTGAAACAACTCACTGAATTTATTACCGTATGTCAAATGATACAGACTTATATATTTGTATACTTATATGCATACCTTTTGTTTATTTCCTAGCGTGATGACACGCATTTTACCGTCCAAGCTACTGCATATGGCACCAAAAAATACTTAGACCTTGTCTATAACGTTCCCGACCGATTGAGAAAGAAGAGCGAATTGACTCCAAGTGTATGCGTATGATGAATTTGGATGAGATGTTGTAATAGACTAGGTTGACTTCGCTTAATGAACTCATAACATATGTCTTCTATCTTCATTTACATGTTTAGATGCAACTTAGACCGTTTCTTCGACTTCCATGTTATTTTAACAAAATGATGCAATATCTTGGCTTGAAGTCTAGACACACTGTACCGCATGGACATGATCACCTATTTAACTACTCCATCAGTGAATAAATGAAGGCTTACAAACAAGAAGGGAACATATCTTAATTTCTGGAAAAGGATAAAGAGCAATGTAAGCATAACTGCGTCAGCATAAGATAGAAAAGAAATATACCGTCTAGAGCACCAACATCTTGACCTTTTAACAATTCCATTCGCCACAATGAACCTTCTCTCGACGCTTTATAGCGATTCTGGAAAATACAGTACGAATATGAATATATACAATCAGCCTGATTGTTCACTTACTTATGTTTCCAGAATTGCACCTACATGAATTAATACATGCCCTTGCTGAGAACGAAACCAAGAAATATAAACAACTCAGTATAATGGCAGAGGTAAGAAGGATGCATTATCTCAATTTGTGTACTGCTTAACTTCTACATATTGCAGCCTGACCGGGCACGGGTTGCTACCACTGTTGTGTTCCAGGGTCCAAAACGACGAATGGATCTTGTGTATCATGTCTCCTCCGATGATACTGACACCGCTGAGGAAGTCGTACTTGAATGCCAAGGCTATCTGACTCGTATGCAGATGCCTCCTATTACCAGTCGGAATCAGTCAGTATTATTAGTAACGTATATCTCAATTATTGCAACATATTGATTGGCTTACGACAGACTCCCAACCAAGCCTCATCTCGCTCAGCAATCTGTTACGATCGCTGGAATGGGATGTGACTCTTTTGCTGTATTTTCGAAGGCCATAAATGCTATTACGACTGTTTTTGAACGACATGCGACAGCAGCTAAAACGGTAACGGGTTTGGACGTATCGTCAACTGGCACGCTTTCCTTCAGTAATCGATACTTTACTCAGCATGATGAAGTTGATGACTTAACTCCTATCCCGTTCTCTCAACAAATTGATCCTCTTGGGTTCCTTGCCTCTGTTGCAGAAGGAATACATACCGCTGACAACAATGTTCAATATTTTGAAAAGATTGATGGGAGTAATAAAATGTACGCACCTGTTTCAAACATATTAGGAACATGTGTTAACGTTCTCCAGACTTTATCGAAAAATTGGACCTGAAGATATCTATCCTGGTTTGTTGGTACAGATCCAATGTTCGTTCAGTGCTGTTCCCATCGGACTCAAACGCTACCGAGTTATCGCCAAACTTCGTAGCATCTGTATTCTGGATCGCATTGTGGAAAAGGTTAGTTGGTGGTAATTAGCATTTCAGTGTTCACCTTTAACCATGCTTCAAGGATCAGCTCAATATATTAAACGACAATGCCACGGTCTTGATTACTTCTAAAAAGATAAAAAGAAAGATAGGATATGATGACGAAGAAGAAGATGAGGATATAGTCGATGGGGATGATGGACATACTATAAAACGTCTAAGAGGTTTACATATTGAAGATCCAATGAATGTATAATACTTTGTGGTTATGGGTTTGAAACGAAAATCTTTACAACGAAGTGAAAAACAAGAATTAAACTACTTTCTCTCTACACATCCGTTTCAATTTACATAAGCTATGTTCCAAAACGATAGTGTCCATCCCCATATTATTCCATTCTTCATCAGATAGCTCGTCTTTCAAATGATTATGTATCTCCTTAAAAGCATGAACTACCTGATATTCTGGATAAATATAGTTTTTGGGCTGCTGCGGTAATAATCGCAGATATACTAATCCTGCAATTGCACCCTTGCTAACCTTTGCAATGAGTTTTCCCATTTCTTCTACTGTCGGCTTGTCGATGACTCCAGCATATGCCAAGTCTCCTGCTATCAACATCCCTGTCAAATCGCCAACCATAAAGAAGTCCCTCACACCATCTGATGGATCCTTGCTGTTGTCCAACCAATCTACGAACTTGGAGAATGAATTGAGATCATCTTAAATTGTGTTTAGTTGGTAAACCTGTTTGAAGATATTACATTCTTACCGTTGGTCTCCTTCTCTTTTATCCATGCAGGCCAAGTGTGATTTGCTGTTAGCCAGTATCGCTCCATAAGACTCTCCTTCTCCCATCCATCACAAGGGCTACCATACGAGTGGGAGTTGAAATAATAACTTTGATCCTTTCGATGTCTCCACCTGAAGTCTTTTAATGTCTGAAGAGTAAAAGTGAAAGACTCTTGACGGGCGGCAGGGGTGTTGAAACACAGAATACGGAATACTAGAAGATTAAATAACCCTAACGGTGTTTGAAGATATCTCGCATGCCCTTTGGTCTGAGATACGAAGTTGTGCCGTGATGGTGCAAATTCACGGAGTGGAAGAAAGAAATCAGGTTGGTCGTTAAGAAGGTTGTAGAATTTGTCTGAAGGAGGTAATTTTCCACCGACAAATAATAGTGAATGGCGTAGGAATTCTGTGAACCGTTGAAAGTGTAGAGGTGAGAGGACAGGATTATTGTATTCCTGGATAGCGACCGGTACTCCTCGGGGACCAGAGCGAATGTTGGTAATAAATTTGATATAAGAGCTCCAAAGTTTCGATAGCTGATTCCCTTCTGGAGATACAAGCATTTTTGTCCGAAGGCGTTTGACAGCGCTGTCAAATGCCCTTAAGGGTTCCTCTTGGAAATGGGTACCTTGAGACTCCGTTAGATTGGTATACACCCATGGCGGGACATCGTAACACATCTTCCGAACTCCAGGAAGATAGAGAACTACTGCCCCTAGATGCTTTTGTAGCATATCTACCAATATGCAACTGTATTCGGCCTCTCTGGATTTGGGAATATCCAGCCATGTGTATAGTACGTCCTTCAGCACATTCAAGGTATTCTGTATCGGAACGCCAGATGCGTGATAGTGAACATTAAATTTGGATGGTTTGAAAGTGTAGGTTGAGACGGGGGATAGCCGTGAAAGATAGGGCAGTGAAACGATCTGGAACCCATCAGGACGTAGGAATAACATGTCTTGTAATTTCAGGGTTAGCCGTACGAGCCATTTATCGTGAGGATGAACGTCGTGATAGCAATGGCATGGAATAAGTGTGGTGTTATGCAAAGGATGGGTTTGATGACCTCTTAAGATCCGTCTAGCTGTTGGTAAACAACTAGTTAGGACCAAAGAATATATCTCCGCCTCGGCATTAAGAATTCGGTGGTGAGTAATTGACTGCACTGCGGTATTCATATCTGCTCTTCCAACTAGGAGTTTCATAGCTTTGACATAACCGGGAATGCTGTGTTGCCAGATAATATCGTAAATAAGTAAGTGGTCGATTAAATAGCTTGTAACCTACGAAGTAATAATATTTTCTGTATGAAGACCTCTTGTAATATTTGCATCCAAATCGTCTAAAGATTGAAGAACATCAGCATATTGTCGGAGAACAGATGCGACGTTGACTAGTGCGCTATCAATCATATTTTGTTCTTCTGTTATGGTGTCTGTGTTGATCAATTCATACAAATGTCTCTCTGGTATCATCATATTAGTCGTTAAAGCAAAAAGATTAATATTGTACTCACCCTGAAGAGACAACTGGTTTTGTTTTGCCACATTGTCTGGATGTATATCACGATCAGTTGGGCGTAATATTAGTATTTGTTCTCGGTGATCGTCAGTTCTATCCTCGTCAAATTCGTCATAATACTGCCCTTCCTCATCAATATTGCCCCCCTTGTTTCGTTTATCTTCTCCATATTCTTCCTGATCTAGTTCATCTTGCTCATCAATTGGGTATTCTTCATCTTCATCCAGCTCATCTTCTTCGTCTGAAAAGTTAGGGCATATGTTTCTTCTGGGTATATCAGCAACAGCGAGTTGATATAACTCGTCATCGACCGCATCTATTTACAAATACTATGAGCATATACTGATGACCTGCATTTAAAATCATACCCAAATTGTCAGCAGATCGAAATTCGCCACTGTTGTCGGTCTCTAATCGACGTCGCTTATCTGCAATAAGGAAATTAACTGTTTTGTCTGCATATAGTTTTACGTTTTCTTACTAGCAATATGATCGGTATTTATCGCACGCTTTTGCTGGGGAGTAGGATCGATTTCTAACGCTACCAAGCCAAAGTTAGCAAGTCAAGTTTATATTCTTTTACTTGGTATAAACATATACCTGTATCATGATAACGTTGATAATAATATTTGTCAACAGATCATTCAAACGTATATTGCATGCGGACTCACCTGAGTTTCCCATGACAACCTCTTGGATAGTTGCCTCTCGTCGCTGGTGTTGTTGAGCATCTTGGGTTTGGATGTTAAGATATTCAATATGCTTTTTATTACACATTATAAGCATATTTCCGCGACTTCTGCCTACTCGCTTTTTTTCTATACCAAGTTTTGAACATGAAAGACAACAAAACAATGATTACAATAATACCTTTCTGTGTTGGGATTATACCCTGCCTGATTGCTCGAACATCGTCCGAATCTTTATCTGTAAATATTTAATAACAAAATTATCGATGATGAATAACAGTACGTACTGGTATTCCTTGGACGCAGTATGTTCAGTTCCTCGTCTGGTCGTGGAGGCCTCAAATGCACAGGCACCTCATTGAATATGCCGTTCATTCCCATTTGAGGTATAGCTTTAGCCGATGGTAAAAAGTAATTGTTCACAAAATTGTGAACGACAGATTGGCGTGAGGGAAACTGAGAAGAGGGTGGATATTCAATGTAGTCTCCCTGTACCGAGGTTTCGCATAACAGTTGTTTATGTTCTTGATTGATCGTAACAGCAGGGGCATGTTTCCAAGGTGGAGCAAAGAAGGGCTGGTCGTTTATCATTGCAGATATTGCATTCGTAACCTGTTGGCTGTCAAAGTTTATAACGTATGGGAGTTGTCGGAAAAGATGGTGGCCGTATAGAATAAACATCCGCATTGCAGTTGTAAAATGATCTTCTGGTGTGGTGTAGACGCCGCCATCGGTGAAGAAATTGGCGTGATTGCTGTAAGGCCTGGGCGGACTATGAAAACAAATCAATATATAAATTGGCATGTTTGTATCCAAACGACTTACTCATAGCTGAATACCTCCCTTGGTAATGTCACTGGCTCACCACGTACACCTGAAGCAGCTAAATATGTTTGAGTACTTCCAGTGAGAACTCTTGATGCCGGATAGAATATCATAACGCATCGATAGGCCCAAGGTTCAATATTTTCGGCATCTTCTGGAGCTAACGGCGGGGTGCCAGCATGCACAAGTTGACCAGTGAAGTAGATAACATCAACCTGGTCTAGTACGAAGTATAGTCCAAGTGAAAGCAGATGAAACCGTCCAGCATCAAAGCCATCTGGTATATCAGAGATAGATACCATACCAGAAAAGCCACATATAGAGTCTCCTCTGTCACGATGTTTCCCTCCAAAATGACCTTGCTCTTCGAGTCCGTTTCCTAGTTTATGCCATTTCCATATATATAGCAACCAAGATAACAACTATTCGACTTACTTGAATGATGTAACTGAGGTCGTGCAATGTTTAATTGGACCGATGGACAATATTTGTTGTCGGGATGGCCAACGTGCGGCATTGCTACCATGTCTGACATTTCAGCCATACACTGGCGGAGTCCTTGAGGTGCTTCTTCAAAGCCTTGTAGAAACGCCTTGGTTGCATTCTATAAATAATGTTTAGATTAGATTACGAATGACAAATTGTCTGATAAATCATACCTTTAGAAGATTGACTCGTATCTTGGTATTGGTATCGATATCGCCATTCCGAAGTTTCGAGTTCGCGTTGGGTGCCGAATAAATCGTTTGTTTCTCATAAGTGATACCTAATGGATAGCATCGTTCGCTTGACCCAACTGGGTTGATATGAGACCCATCTTGATACTGTTCAACTGGTAGACTTCCAATTTTATCTGATCGATTGAAACGAGGACCTAAAGCCTCATCTCTAGCTTTGTTGAGATCTGATTTTGTGTCTACTGTGACACAACCCCTAGAACAAACATCAGCCCCCATTAACAAGATAGTCTGAGAAGTTTACTTCTGGGGAACATAACACTGAAGGACGTCGGCCATTGGATCACCACCCTTCTCTATATTTCTAGCAAATACCCAACTGCCCGCTTGTGCGTTGAATAAACCTATACCAATTGATTAGTTAAACATAGTATATATTGAAACAGTCTTTCAAATTTTTACCTAGGCTTGTCATCGTACTTGTTGGACCACGTGGAACATCGTGAACAGATGCAAATTTTGAGGCTAGTCTACACCCTTCGAGACTAGGATCGAACAGGTATATATATGTTTCCATAGGCGCAGGCAAGTCATAAAGATGTCGCTGCGGGTGTTGCTGCTCGCCAGTATACTTGTACAGAATTGGAAGAGAAGGGTGGCGGTTAAGAATGGGAACTCGTTCAAGGCTGTCAAATACCGGTTGATAATGTGAAATTTGCGACCAGTCTGGATATCCCAGTTTGACTTCGTGATCATCTATAGATGTCTCAGTTTCCATTGCGTCTGGGGTATATTCCCTATGGTCTTTTGGTTTAGACCTATTTTTCGTCGTTCGCGCATGTCCTAGCCAAACACTGAGTAAAGTTAAGTATATGATATATATGCATTCACATACCTGCAGTGGTTTTCTTTGCTTTGTATGCTGAGTCCAAGCTGGACTCGGATTCTGATTCATATGGCTGTTCTTCTTCTCCTATACGGATATGAGTATTATAAATGTAGATGAATTCAAATCATAATATTCACTATCTTTATCAGCATCAAGTCCGTCTTGTTCCCTTGAAACTGAATCATAACCGTCCCTGGTCCCAACATTTTTTCGCCCTCCTAACAACCAAATTAGATAGAATAACATACATTCCAGACAACTTACGTAGAATTCTTGAATATACCAATTCAGGGGAGGGGTTAGCTATAATATAAGAATGATGTTAATTCGATACATCAACGACCAATGAAAGAGGTAGGATGTCTGTACCTGGAGGTAAGGAAGAGGTACCCGACATTTTGTTGAAAGTATATAAGGGGGGATGGATTATACCTCGTTCACTCGATCCCACAAGAGCATAATTTCATTCTAGTCTGTGAGTATATCGTGCTGGATTACGGTCTATACCCTTTGATTCAAACGTTCTCACTTAGTGCACCATAGTTCGTTCCTTAACATGCTTTTTTTCATTATATACTACGTTGTGTGTCAATAATTTACAACCGAATATTTACATGGTATAAAGGACACGCTACTCATCTTCTGCGGAGCATAGAGCCGTAGATTATACTCAAAAATATCGAACAGAAAGATATAACCATGAGTTATGAACACACGATAAGCAAATATGTGAACTTTTCATAGATTGTGAACTTACATTGTCTAACTTTATTTCATAGCTTCCCAAATACGATTGCCCTGATAAGTCATCGTTGTGTGTACCATTATCGCTATTTCATTACTAGATGTTCAGCGTTGAATAAAGTTGGGGTGTTGTTGTTACTAGTACATACAAACGTACCAGATAGTATCTTCACGTACTTATTCTATGCTATTATTTGCAACACAGTCGTTTGAAATAAAACAAAAGAAACATACCGTATAAAGATATCATTTCATGCCCTCCAGACACCTCGTTCACACTCCTAACTCCGTATATTGTTTAGTATCGAGTGAACTAACGTTGCGGCATATACAATCTAAACAATATTTGATTCAGCAAACATATAATGATCTCCGACTTTCGCGGAATCTTATGTTAGTATGTAAACAGATTGATGACGTAGCTAAGTAGACGCAATAGAAAGCGCCTACTTACCTACGTCATAACGACGAGCTCGTTCAAAAAGACAACGAGCTCGACGCTCGGACATTCACGGAAGACGGGTATAATCGGATAAGCGTGTCCAATTAGACACCGTTGTAGTCTGGTTATTCTGAGGCCCTTATGTGAGTCCATTTTCACACGATTTGTTCTCGTTCTCGTTATTATTTCATTTGTCTATTGTACGTAGTATACGACCAGATAATAAATGCAAACTTACCTGTTGAACGCAAGGCCTAGGCATCGAGCACGCGGAAGAGGGGAGGCAAGAAGGAGAGGGCCTAGGTCGAGGTAAGTCAAACAGGTATACTGGCAAGGTGGATGGTCTGTGCGCGGGACAGCTGACACATCATACTCCGAAGTTAAACCTAAATTGAGCTTATTGCACTTCTCGGCCTTTACCGAGTTCAATCTAAGATTGTCATTTCGGCTTTGTCCGAGAGTTGATCCAGAGCAAATTAAGCCGGTTTAGGTTTAACTTCAGAGCATGATGTGTCAGCTGTCCCACGCACAGACCATCCACCTTGCCAGTATACCTGTTTGACTTACCTCGACCTAAGCCTTTCCCTTCTTGCCCGCTTTCTTCTCCCACTTTTCCTGTGCTATTTCCCCTGTTTCTCGGCCTTAGGCCGGTAAGTATTTTACTTAGTTGCTTGTAGTACGTTAGAATAGAATGTTATCTATCGTAGTTAATACGTGTTAAGAAGAAAAAAAACGGCTACAAATGTGTGATGACACCTGAAATGAGCCTGAGTCACGAAAGACCGTTAATATTTCCGTTGACATGTCACACTTTCTGAGTGCTCTGATTGGATATAATTCTATTACTAACTTGGGTTCCGTTCTAGTCAACGGAGATGCCGGGGAAGTGGGAGGGAGTATAGAGGTAAATGGTGTGGGGTTCCGGTTTGGCGTATTGGGGATTAACGTTGGTTGTTGTTGGTTACATGGAAAAACATATCGAGCCTAAGATTCTCTCGACTTCTGTTTGGGTTGGAGAATTGCATCCGGAAATGGTAAGTTTGTGAAATTGTTAACGTCTGTTTGTCATTAACATTTTGATTAGCTCGATACGCTTCTTGCAAGTTGATTTCATCGCTTTTTGACTCCTTTCAATTGTCTCCTTGTCACTGTTAACACCTGTCTCGTTCGAATTCAAACTGATACATATTCACGACGATGCCTTCTACTAAAAATGACAACGGTAAGTCACTGTAGCATTTGGCTTTTTAGCCCTCTGACACCACTCATATTCAGGCAAACGTGTGGTACCTTCGGATTCGGACATTCAAGAGCTGGACAACGCACTTGGTCTGGCAGCGAGTCCACCTCGTAAACGTTCTCGTCGCAGCAATCCTTACCTGGATTTGGAGGCGGTTGTTGATAATGAGGGCGAGGACGATGATGAACCGGACCACGAAGAGAACGATTTCATTGATTATGGTAAGTTTTTTTGTATGATCCCGCTGAGTGATTGGTATTAACGACTTGTTAGAATACGATGATACTATGTCGCTTCCAGATCCTCTCGGAATGTTTGAACATAAGGACAGCGACTTCGATAAACAAGCGGAGGAAATGGCACTATGTCTCAGTCTGGAGTCCCAGAAATACGACTATGACGAGGAATACGATGCCCCCACGTGCGATCCAACCGCATGTAATTTCGTCAATAATAGTGTCCATTTAGATAGAATCTCTCGTCGACCCGGAGGGCCTACATTGTTACGTTCGCTTGCTGCTCCAAACGTCGAAGATAAAGGACTTTGGAAAATCAAACTGCGTTCGGTATGTTTTGCCTTTATTTGTTGATAGACCGATGTCTGATAGTTATTCCTGTGTAGGAACATCGAGGTAAACAGAGAGCTATTGAACTTATGTTCGATATCTTGTGTATCTCACCCGGCACATCTACATTCGACGGTTGCGAATTTGGATCTGAAGTTCCTTCAGCCTTTACCACGCCGGTGGATTCTTACTCATGCCTCTACCTGGAAGGTATCTCACCGTCTTTCGTACTTAGCTTCATATCTCGCTTCCATTATCCCGAATCATCTGTCTCGCTTGTTCCCACTGAACATCGAGAAGTGCTTCTTACTTTCGATATCGAAGACAAATGTTGGACCTGGACGCGCTTGCCGGATGGTTCACTAGGTTTTATCTTGGATCATGAAGACCACGAGGGAAGGGAGCCCCTAAGCATTGTTGCTGCGCCACCACTTCTATGTCCTCTCAATTTGCCCAAAGGACCCAAACAACGACGACTCTATACGTATGCAGACATTCTGCCCTTGTTGTCTAAGCTCAGGGTTCCTTCTCTGTCGAGCAGCGATTATGGAACACATACCTTTGTCTTGAAGGGATTCGAATGCATCGACTTTATGGGTCCTCTTCTCATAACACAAATACCTACTTCGAAACTGAAACCCATCTCACACCCAGATCCTTTCGAATTGTCTATTTTCTTTGATGCAAAGGACGCTTGGTCTTCGCTTCTAGACGCATTTCGATGCCATCCCAACCTCAATATCGACGCTGTAGATGAAGCTATATTCTGCAGCTTTCTGACTCCGAAGAGATGGTCAGACTTGGCCGACGATTTGCTGCTTTGCGTTTGACGATGGTGATCATGTTACCGTTGTTGGGAAGGATTCTGAGGTTAAAGGTTCAGGTGGAGTCATTTGCAACGTCGCTGGCGATAATATGCATGTTCGACTTTTCCATGATCAACAACTGTTACGATCCATAGGAATGATCTGTGCCAGGTCTTTCTACCTCTCTCCTTGGTTGAGGTTGTTTCTGGTTATCGACGTGGTGCCCGTGGAATGGTGTTATACAATGACGCCGACACAATAAGTATTCTGGATGATAGCGATAGCACCAATATTGTAAGGTCAACTCATACTGTATCTATCTCTGATACTAACAATATGTTCTTTAGTTTACAACGTCCTCATTCTGCCTGAAATCCCGGTTGGACAACCATCACCAGACTCGACCTTTGGACAAACTTGTACCG